>CM054167.1:6779819-6787319 GCA_028751875.1 Rapana venosa | reverse complement strand
GTGTTAAATAAGATAGAAGTAGGTTTCTTCTGTATTTTTCTGTAGTTTTCTTTCTAGGGGGGTGGGGGTAGGGGGTGTGGGTGAGGAAGACTTGTTGTTGCTGTTGATCGTTCATCATCCCCTTGACTCATCCGTGTTTTGTGGATAGAAAAATAATTAAACGAACAAAAGGAATAACCAAACAGCAAAATTATCAACCAAAAACACACACACACAAACCCCCTTTGTGTTGCTTTCTCTTCCAGCAAAGCATAGTTGACAGGGCTGGATAGCCACTGGAGTTCATAGCCTCCCCCTTCCACGCCCCAACATACACATGCAGGGGGGGGGGGGGGTGAGGAGGGGGGAGAGAGAGAACTCTGAAACTTTGAATTTATTCATAATGAGGCCGTTGGCCCATACATAAAGCAAAACACACACACTCTCTCACACACATAATGCGCACAGAGAGAGAGAGAGAGAGAGAGAGAGAGAGAGAGAGAGAGAGAGAGAGAGAGAGAGAGAGAGAGAGAGTAAGCAAACGAGAGAGAGTGAGAGAGAGAACTCTGAAACTCTGAAAAAAAATGTATTCATAAACTGGCCTTGGCCCATACATAAAACACTCTCTCTCTTTTTATGTATGAGAGAGAGCATTTTTCTTGAAACGCATGAGTAGCTTTATGTCTGCGTTGACTTTTTATGATTTTTGCATTTTGATAATGTTATTTATTATTGAGGGGTTGGTGAGGCGTAGTAGGAGGTACATAGTCGAGTGTCCTTAGGTTTTGTTTATTTGTTTAGTCGTACGTTTCAATTTTTTTTCCCTCCCCATCTCCCACCTGACCTTGATAATCTCATATAAATGGGTTACAGCCAATCAGTGGTAGGCTCTTTCTTTTATTTATATATTAGAATTTTTATTTCAAAGATTGGGAATTTTGTAATCCCCAAAGTCTAACAAACAACATGCAAATCCTCCAGCCATCCCCTCCCCCTTCTACCGCCTCCCTCCCCCCCCCCCCTACACGTCACCCACTTTCCTCTGCTTTGTTGTGTGTGTGTTTGTTTTTTCCCTCTGCAATGGTATTGGATACTTCGTCCTTGACATTTGTGTAGTACCCTCCTCCCCCCTTCCCCTTTACAAACACCTCCCCCCCCTTCCCTATTCCTCCTCCTTTTATTTCTTCTCTGTGGACAATGCTTACTTATCAATTCCAGGCGACAAACCTGCTTCATTCACAGCTGACCATTGGCTTCTTAGGCCGAAAAGAAAAAAGAAAAGAAAAGAAAAAGATCGATATTCAGCGTGGCTTGTTGGAGCTCAGCTTCGTCCTTCACCTTTCCTGGCTTTCTTGTCTATTGATGGGGGTCATGACTTTTGCTAGTCTTGGGGAAAAAAAGTCTATGGTCTGCATTACTGAGCGAGAGAGAGAAAATATATATATATATATATATATATATATATATTATATATAATATATAGAGAGAGAGAGAGAGAGAGAGAGAGAGAGAGAGAGAGAGAGAGAGAGGAGAGAGAGAGAGAGAGAGAGAGAGAGAGAGACTTTGAGTGGTGGTAGAGGGTGGAGGCTTTTGGTGTTGTAACACGTCAAAGGTCCCTCATTATCATCTTTGAAAAAGTATAGTCTCTTGTGTTAAACTCTCTATGAATGGGGACATCCTCATGAGGTACAAATCATTATTTTCCTTTGGGATTTTTTCTTTGACTTAGTATGTTTCCTGCTGCTCAATTTTGCATAGTTTACAAGAAGAAATTTAAGCTTTTTTGCCAAGTAAAAACATGTTTGCTAAAAAAGAAAAGGGTGGGGGTTGGGATAAGATTTTGTTGGTAAATGGTGAGAGAGAAAGAGAAAGAGATAAAGAGAAAGAGAGAGAAAGGGAAAAGAAGAGAGAAGAGAAAGAGAGAAAGAGAGAGAAAGAAGAGAGAGAGAGAGAGAAAGAGAGAGAAGAGAGAGAGAAGAGAGAAGAAGAGAGAGAGAGAGAGAGAGAGAGGAGGTTGATGATGAGTTGCTAACTACCCATTTGTGAAGGGAAAGTGAAAGAAAGAGAGAGAAAGAGAGAGAGAGACAGACAGAGACAGACAGACAGACAGACATATAATATTACATTAACAGAGAGATGGGACACAGGCAGAGAAGAGACATTCCACGGGTATCATGCTTTTAACTGAAAGAATACTGAGCTTTATGTCTATCATAAAATTCATAAACAGCCCTTAATCTTTACTTCTTGGGAAGGGGTATTGATGAGGGGGGGGGGGGGGGGGGGGGGGGCTGCGAAGAGAGAGAAACCGGAATGCGATTAAACTATATTATTGTAGGCATAGTTGGAGATGTTGCTTTTTTTAACGATTCAATTTGGTAATAAAAATCTTCCGTGTCTCTATCCAGAGTGCTTTAATCTAACATGGATGGATGGTGAGGTTTTTTTGTCCATGGTAGATAATTGATTGATGATCAATGTTTTCCCTGCTTTTAAAAATATATTTTTATTTGTTTGTGTAGGATGGGATTTGCTAGCTCCAAAATAAACGGAGCACTTATAGAAGCCTCAGTTTTTGTCTCCATTTCGACCCCCTCTCCCCCCCCCCCCCCCCCACCTCTTTTAGCCATTTTGGTTTTCTTCACAACAAAAACAACTATGAACTGCCACCACCACTCCTCCCCTTCTGCTACTTTGGCTACACTCCACCTTTAGCTTCCGGGCCATGTAGTATCTTCTATAAAGCGCTAGGCCAAACAAAATCTTGTGCTGATTTTCACAGATCTTTTGACATTATTAAAAAAAAAATGCACTGTGCACTTGTTTGTGGGATTGAGGACATAGAACAATACCAGGTAGTCAGTCACGAGAAATTCGGAAATGAGGATGGCTTGTGTTCCTGCAGTGTGGACCCAATGCATGCAACATCATTGTGGTCAGGAAGCTAGCAGACGACAAAGGACTTCTCAAGAGGTATAGTGTTTTGCTGAAAAAATATGTCATAAAAATTCAAACCTACTAAATTTGTGCAAAATCACACACGAGTTTCGAGTCAGAGGCTAGTCTTTCACAGAAAGTGTGTAGTTGTGGGTTTTTTTCTTTCTGTGGTTGCCTTAGTACGTGCAGTACGGTACGAATGCAAGAGTAACATAGAAAAACAGAAGAAAAAGGGACAAAATCTAAGGGTGGTGTGTAGCCTTTGCACCTTACCCCCTTTAGGCACACTCACTACCAAGTGTGTAGTAGCTTCTTTTGTTTTCGTTTATTTATTTCTGTGATTGCCTTAGTACAAGGGGTACGAATGCAAGAATGATATAGGAAAACAGCAGGAAAAGTGACAGAATCTAAAGGTGATGTGTAGCCTTTGCGTCCCACCCCCCTTTACACACACTCTTTCACCTACCCCTGATTATTCCCGTCTTCTTCTTGTTTCTTCTCTTTCAGCGCCGTTGCTCATCAAGTCCAGCACAAAGCTGTGTGATCAATTCAGAGCTGACCATCACCGCTTCTGGCGCAAAACTCATTTCCTGCCAGCCAATGGTGGACATTAACTTCGTCCTTCACCTTGCCACCTCTTGCCTATAACAGGGGTCATGACCTTTCCCCCTTCAGGGAGATTTATTGTGTGTTCGTTATGAAGTAAATAAGTGGAAAAAAGAAGAAAAACAGAAAGAAAGAGAGAAAAGAAAAGAAGATAGAGGTTTGTGTTTTGGTCTGCCTATTTTTCAGGAAGGGGGTGGGGGAACTGGTGTTGCTGTGGCAAGTTACAGATTCCTATAACCTTTGGGGACGGGATATCTCAGTGGTTAGAGCGCTCACTTTCTCCCAGCTAAGGTTAATCAGCATTGAGCGTGGTTACCAATTGGATGGGTGACCGTTTGCGCGCCTTGGCTTCAGTACAGCCCTCCCCCCCCCCTCCCAATTCATCCAGCTGTAAATGGGTACCTGCCCTCTTTAGGGTCAGGGAAGGTAAAGCAGCGAGGGAGAGGAGATGGGCATTACCCTCAATATGCTGGCTCAGAGAGAGAAATTGAGGTCTCTGATGCCTCGCTCCCATACGACCACAAGGTTGAGGAAACCACCTACACCGTTTACCTTTATTACCTATGCCAAGTCTTGAAGAAATACAATCGTCCCTAAGTAGTGCATCAGAAGTCTGAAACAAGCATTCGTGTTATGTACATTGTCGAAGCATCTTTTAAGTGCATTCCTTAGTAGATGGGATGTAGTGCTATCCTTTTCTTCACTGAGCGCTCAGACAGCAACCATTGTTGTCTGTCACCTGAGCGAAAATGCGTTGCACTGCCTGCTGTCAATTAAGGGCCTGGTGTCACCAGTCAGACCCAGCAACCCGACATGGGCGTGATGTGGTGATGTGGTGTGTATTGTTTATTTGTATGACATTTGAGCGTTGGAACTACGACAGCACTGTAACAAGAACGAAAAGGTTGCATCAGGGAATGAAGGATTATTGTGGTGTCAAACTGTTGTACTGGCAGTGTCTTGTAGGCCTATCACACGGAGAAGACTTGGAATTAGGTATCGAAATCTTGCTGTAGTCAACTATAGTGTTTACAACTTCAGTTTGGCCCAGGCCAAAAACTGTGTCAGTTATTGATGTCAGCTAATAGCCAAGGCCTACACTAAAATGTTGTTATGTTGTAAAATGTTGTGTTGAGATTGCCTTCAGCTATGACAAGCTCTTAACATAACAACCTGCGTTCTCCTTTAAAGGAGTAAAAAAAATCCTCTGAAGTCGGAGTATGACTGCCTATGTGGAAAAGAGTCATACACACAAACTTCTCATCTGGTGTGTACTTCTTATCTCACAGTGATTCCCAGGTAGGATGAAGTGAGTCACAGTGCATGTTCTGGGTGACCCCCAGCTGGGGAACGCACAACAACAACAACAAACTTCAGTGAAACATTTTTATTTTTGAAGTTTCAGAATGAAAATGATAGTTGTGATAATGCGTTAAAGGTAAATCTAAGTACCACTGTAGTTTAACTTCATTGCCCTACATGACCAAAGGTTTTTTTCCGTTAAACACACTGACAGCTCTGCTAAGTATGTGTTTTTTAAAATCTAGGAATGAACACGATTTTGATATGTAAGTTTGCAGTTGTTGTATCTGTTGTTTCTGAGCTAGCTGTGTGTGCGTGCAAGCACACACACGCCTTCACGCACAAACAAAACCACACGCACACACACATAAACACTTCACACACACGTACACACACCCTTCACACACAAACACACTCACAAACACAGCATACCCCCCAAAATACCCCCCCCCCCCTTCACACACAACAACTCTCCCCCCCATAACACACACAACATATCCACCCATCACACACACACACACACACACACACACACACACACACACACACACACACACACACACACACACACACACCATATCCCCACCCGCACACACACCCTTCACCCCCCTCCTCCTCACACAACATACCCCCCCAACCCCACACACACACACACACACACACACCCATCAGTGGATCGGTGGTCACGCGTCTGTCTAGAAAGCGAAAAGCCCAGGTCGGAAGTGTGCGATGGTTCAAATCCCGTTTGGACCCGAAACTTTTCCCCCATTCATTAGACCATGAGTGGTGGTCTGGGCGTTAGTCTTTCGAATGAGACGTAAAACCGGGGTCCCGTGTGTTACACATAATTATTTAGCGCACGTAAAAGAGCCCACGGCAACAAGAGAGTTGTCCCTGGCACAATTTGGTAGGAAAAAAGCCGCTCTAATAGGGAAACAAATACAGTTGCAGACAGGGAAAAAAAAGGTGGCGTTGCTCTTGTGGCGACGCGCTGTCCCCGGGGAGAGCAGCCCAAATTTCACGCAGAGAAATCTGCCGTGACTTAAAGTGTTATAAATAAATAAATAAATAACACACACCCTTCACACACACAACAACCCTCTCCCCTCTCCCCCCCCCCACAAAACATACCCCATCCCACACAACATCACCACCACCACCTCTCCCCACACACAACATAATACCTCCCCCCCCCACAGATACCACACAACCATACCCCCCCCCCCCCCCCACACACACACAAACATATCCACACACACACACACCACCACCACCACCACCACCACCACCCTCACACACAACACAACCCCCCCACACACACACATAACATACCCCCATCCCCCTACACACACACAACATAACACCCCCCACCACCACACACACACACACCCTTCACACACAACACCCCCAAACCGCATGCACACGGGGACTGGATGTAAAAAAGCACATGAGTGCTGATTTCATTATCCTCGATAGAAAAAAAAAGTCATCTGAGCGCTTTGATTTGTTGCTTTACAAGATTCAGCGCTATATAAATTCCATACATTATTATTATTATTTTATTGTTGTTATTATTATTATCATCATATTATTATTATTATTATTATTATTATTATTATTATTATTATTATTATATTATTATTATTATTATTATTATTATTATTATTATATTTTATTAATTTTTTTTTATTATTATTTTTTTTTTTTTTAACATTTTTATTATTTTTTTTTCTTTTTCTTCTTCTTCTTCTTCTTCTTCTTCTTCTTCTTCTTCTTCTTCTTCTTCTTCTTCTTCTTCTTCTTCTTCTTCTAAACCCCCAAACCCCTCTCCCACCCCCCACATCACACACACATTCAGACACACGTTCACACACACACACACACACACACACACACACACACACACACACGTTCCCCATCATCTGCCTACGTTGCCACAGCTGCTGTACATACAACATAAATATTGTTGACTACACCCTGTGGAGCTGTTTGAGGCAGACGACATCCCCCCGGCGCCTACTCCCCCGCCCCCCCCCCCCCCCCCCCCCCCCCCCTTCCCCCGATTCGTGGTCAATACACAGAGGATTGCTATGCTTCATCACCTTCTGTGACCTCCTGTTCGCTTCGGACGAGACTATAAACCGAGGGCCCGTGTGCGAACGCACGCAGAACATCTTGCGCACACGTTAAATCCTGTTCCGCTGTTCGTAAGAGTAGGCCATTGTGTGCCGGTGGGAATAGATGACAGACTTCACAAAACCACATACACACGGGGACTGGATGTAGAAAAAGCAAATAAGTGCTTATTTCATTATCCTCGATATAAAAGAATAAAATAGATAAATAAATAGGATGGATGGACTGACTGAAAAATGGGAATCATGCCCATTCTTAGGTGCATGCTGGTGCGTGCGTGCGTACGTGTGTGTGTGTGTACGTGTGTGTGTGTGTGTGTGTGTACGTGTGTGTGTCTTCAATTTTACGTCTGTTCACTTAAAGTGATATTAGATACGTGTGTGTGTACGTGTGTGTGTGCGTGTGTATACGTGTGTATGTGTGTGCGTGTGCGTGCGTGCGTGTGCGTGTGGTTTTTGTGTGTGTGGTACGAAAGTGTGTGCGTGCGTGTGTGTGTGTGTGTGCGTGCATGTATGCATGCAAGAATGACCGTTGCGTTAC
>CM054167.1:6764819-6774819 GCA_028751875.1 Rapana venosa | reverse complement strand
GAGAAGTCATCCTCATATTACGACACACAACAAGAGCAATAAAACACTACTCTTTCAAACTATCAGGTCATAAATCAGACCAGCATATGTCTATATCTACGCTGACTTATCTTACGAAATACGTTTAAGATATGTGAGGGCGGGGGTGGGAGGTGCTTCAGCAGATAATGTCTATATCTACGCCAACTTAGCTTACGAAAAACGCTTACGTCGATAGTCAAAAGAATGTCATTAAGGACTCACTTCAGAGCTCCCTAAAGGCTCTTGACTTGAACAACCTGGACATCATGGAACAGGCCCAGCAAGGTGAACCCTCACCTGCAACAACACCAGGGCCAAGGCTGTCTTGCATCTGAGGACAGAAGCAGCAGTGTCAGGTATTGCAGGGTACTAACAAGACTCAGGAATACTTTAATTAATGTCTCATCTAGAGAAATTAGTAGTGGGTATTGCAGGTATTGTAGTCCAGTGAGGCTAGGGCCCAGACCTGGCTCATGAACAGCTGAGTTCACATTTCTCAAAGGCTGTCTGAACGAGAGAGAGCATTCCACGCTAAACCTGCCTTGTCAGCAATTTGCAGACACCACGCAATACAAAAACACTATCCAGTCCACAAGCTATTTGTCTCGTGTCTTTTTTTCTTTAAATACACTCCAGTGGACGCAGAATGCTGACTGAATTCATTGGCTAGCATTTCTCGGTGAATTACATCCCAAAAGAGCGTAAGTTGACTCAGGAATCAAGTGTGTCTTCTTTCAATCCAGAGATGAAGATCTTCAAACAATATCCGCAATCCAATAATGTCCAGCACACAGTAGTTTCACAGCGAAAAGGAAACTCCCAACTTCAAAAAAAGAATTCTTCCAATAAATAGATATTTAAGAGGTAGCCCCCAGTTTCTATAAAGATCTCATGTCAATAACTAGGCCTTCATCTTTATAACTCTGTGACTACGATCTCTAATCACAAGCTGATCTTTAGAATCAATAATCACTCATTTATGTTGTTGCCGTGGGTTCTTTAACATGCATTTTAAGATCTTCAAACCAGAAGAATGCTGGGAAAGGAGTTGCCTGAATATTGACAAAAAATCCCTCACTAACTAAAACTTTTTTTAAACAATTTCACCAGCTATAAAGTTTGAAAAGTAGGCTTCAGACGAATGGATCTCACCTCACCTCACCTCACCGTAGTTTTGTAGACCGTTAGGGTACGACAGAAAATTTTGCATGTAACCAGCTTCCTCCACTCCTCGGGGTTGTCAGTGAGGAGTGGGCAAGTCCAGCTAAATACAACACCAGAAGATCGACCAGCCCTTTAAACGCTGTTCCCATTCACTTAGAACCTTCAGGTCTGGACATCAGTCGATGAAAGAAGCATGTTACCTATTCTCCATGGCTTTGAGGTCAAGTGTGTGCAGGTGGGGTTGTCGTCCCTGAAGTTCTGAGTAAATACTACACTGGGAACATGGCGGAACATCTTAGAGGGGTTGTGTCTTTATCAACTTGGCACTGCTTTCCACTTAGATGTATAGGAGAAGGGGTGGGGGTCGGAGGTCGGAGGGAATGGGGGGTTAGAAAAGGTGGAAGGAAGGGAGAGAGGGAAGAGGGGACAAAGTGGGAGACATGGGACACGTGTGTGTGTGTGTGTGTGTGTGTGTGTGTGTGTGTGTGAGAGAGGGGGGGGGGAGAGAGAAAAGAGAGTGAGAGAGAGGAGAGAGAGATTCAAGATTTTCAAGATCAAGATTTATATCAAGAAAACCCCAAGGGGCACATGAAATCCAACAAAGCCACAACTTGCGGACGTGGGCGTGTGAAAAAAACCCCAAACACAACACAAACTCACCCCAAAATGGAAAGCAGAAAGGAAAGCACAAACTATGGACATGAAAAGCAAAAGACCATTCACAATACAGGAAAGGCACGGCAAATTACCATGGTGCCTGAATACATTACCAGCAATCAACTGCATGCTCTCTCTCTCTCTCTCTCTCTCTCTCTCTCTCTCTCTCTCTCTCTCTCTCACGTGCACCCACACACCCACACATGCAGGAAGCATTTCAAACAACACGCCAGGCAAACAACATTCAAATGAAAATAACAAAGGTCTCACGAGGCAGCTGTATCAATGTGAGTTGGACCTCCCTGCTACAAAAGCACAACCAGTACACAGATATGCGCGCACACATGCACACAAATGCATGGGCACACACACACACACACACACACACACGTACACACACCCAATGACATGGCCATTCAAGTCTATACCAATAAAGGAAATCAAATTATCCCTAGCATGTAACAAAATGCACTAGTGCCACCTAAAAAGATGCATCAAATCAACAGGTTATCGTTATTTCTTTGAGAAATGTTATTACTTTGATAAGCAAGTATTTACATATGGTGTTTAGGATATCTTGGGATAAATTTGTTTCTTAACTGCACAAAGAAATGACATTTCAACAGATAATGGAACTAATCACCTAGCTCGTTTTCACCACATTTATCACAGACCCTTTCTGCTTTGGGAACATTTCTTATTCTGCCTGTTTGGATGGGAAGTCTGTGATTTAACGTTCGAAAATGAATAAAAGTTAATGACAAATTGCGAGGAAGAATCGACAGATGATCTTCAAAGCAGAAATACTTGTTAATTAGCCTATAATTAAGAAAGATGTCGTTATCTACATGAGAAAACAATTGCTGCAAATACTGATCTTGTAAACTACGTGTAACTTTGGCTTTAAACCATTCAGGTGAAACATGGAGATCAAACTGATTCTGCCAAATGCCACTTAACCCGATTTCATTTAATATACGTTCTACGTTAGCTAAATAAGGAGATTTGTGGGCATTAGCGACAGTCATATCATTTAGCAGCTTATAAACAATATTTGCAAACTTAGGCTCACTTCCGATATCAACAAGCTTAAACCAAAAGCAAAGCATCCTTACTTTAGCTGTTATTTCCACAGGAAACTGTCCCAGTTCCCCATAAACCATTTTACTTGGAGTAGATTTTCCCAGCTTAAGGATTAATTTGAAGAACTTTAGTTGTAATTTCGAAGCTAATTCACACATTGATGGAGTCCAGACCTCACATCCATAAAGCAAAATTGGAACTACTACTCTGTTAAATAATTCAATCTGAATATCAATGGGAAGAAAAAGTCTTCTTCATTTTTTTTTAGCAGAGAGAACATGCTACGACATGCTTGATCATATAAGTGTTTTTGTGCCACGTTAAATTTGTTGTTATCATTAAGGTTCAGCCTAAGATATTTAAATAAAAAAACCACTTTAATTTCTTTGCCACCACATGCAAAACAAGGCATTTTCTTGATTTTACCTCTTGAAAAAAACAAAACTTCTGTTTTTTTCTACATTTATATTAAGTTTCCACTTATGACAATGGTTACACATTGCATTGATAGCTTTCTGCAGGTCTTCTTTTGATTCGGCACAAATTGCCGTATCATCTGCATACAATAACAAAAACATTTTCAGCAAAAGATTCTCCTTTTCTCTTTCCCACCCTAGTTTGCTGGCTTCCTTTTGCCATTGTTGATAAACCGTTTATTTTTTCCATAATGTAGGACTGCATATCATTCAAGTATAAAGCAAAGAGTTACGGTGACAAGTTTTCACCCTGACGAGCCCCATTTGAGGTGTGAAAAAAGTCAGAACACTCACCCCCTCCACTAACACATGATTTAGCTTTAGAGTAGATATCTTTGATAACCATTAATATGTTTCCATTCACCCCATGATCAAACAGCTTCCCCCCAGAAAAGCTCTATTACCACGGTCGAACGCTAGAGAGAGAGAGAGAGAGAGAGAGAGAGAGAGAGAGAGAGAGAGAGAGAGAGAGAGAGAGAGAGAGAGAGAAGAGAGACGCACGCGCACGTGCACACACACAAACACACACACACACAACACATACACACGGTGGTGCGTACACACCCACACCCACACGCACTCATTCACAGACATATCATTTATACATACCCCCACACACATTCTTCCTTTAAGTCAAAAACACACCCACTCACCCACCCACCCTTACCACTCCACCCCATTCCCCTCCACCCACACACACTCACATACCCTCCTCTCCCTTACCCCCACCCCCCGCCCCCATCCACACCCACACCCCCAAAGAACTAAAAAGACCAACAAGAGGTGCATGGCTGTACGAGCACTTACACAACCACCATAAACTACAGTGCCTTGTAAATGTCAGGCTATGGCCTTTTTCCCTTCGTCCTTGTTCTTTACCTTTCTTCTCTTGTTGTTGCCCTGTGAAGGCGTGGTTGTGTCATTCAAGAGCAGGTCTACCCCCTACACCCACCCCCGATCTGTCCCCCTCTCCTCCCCCCCCCCCTTCCCTCCCTAGCCCTGCAAACAGTTGACAACAATGCTTTCCTGCCCCCTGATAACCTTTGGCACCTCACCCATGCACAAGCTCTCACATAGGTGTGTGCAAGTTGGAGAAACGTGTGTGTGTGTATGTGGGAATGTGTGTGTGTGTGTGTACTTATGTGTGGATGGATGGGTGGATGGATGGGTGGATGGATGTGTGTATGTATGTATGCACGTATGCATGTATGTGTGCACGTATGTATGTATGTATGTATGTATGTATGTATGTATGTATGTATGTATGTATGTATGTATGCATGTATGTATGTATGTATGTATGCACGTATGTATGTATGTATGTATGTATGTATGCATGCATGCACGTATGTATGTATGTGTGTATTATGTATGTATGTATGTGTGTATGTATGTATGTATGTATGTGTGTATGTATGTATGCACGTATGCATGTATGTGTGTATGTATGTATGTATGTATGTGTGTATGTATGTATGTATGTATGTATGTATGTCTTTGTTTTTGTTTAGTGTCCAGTCACTACTTGGTGATAAGGACACACCCGCATTCAAACCAACATCTCTCTCTCTCTCTCTAATGTATGTATATTTATATTCTCACAACTATCTACAGTAGAGGTCTTACTGGGGAAGAATATATAATCTCAGCAACTGATGTTATGAACTGCTGAGAGTCATATAAAATGTCTTGAATAGTGGCATATTTTTTTTATGAATATCTATTCCTCTCCTTTTAAACAGGTCAGTTAGGATTGGGCAATCAAACAATAAATGATGGATTGAAAGAGATTGGGAACAGCAACATGTCATATCTTTAGAATATTTGGTGTTCCATGCATTTAGCCTCATTTTATATATCAAAATTTCTACTTTCCGTGAGCAAGAAATGTTTTGGAAGTGTGTTTTCTTCATTTTGGAATGCATACAATTCACCAATTTAGCATTAATTTCATGTGAGGGCAATGCGAGATTGGAATCAAACGTTTCAATGTTGCAATCAAAGGCACCTTATTTTGCTAAAGAATCAACCAACACATTCCATTAGATTCCACAGTGAGAAGGGACCCAGCAAAAAGTTATTTGTATGCCTCTGCTTGCAATACAATGTATCAAGAATTTAATCTCAAATGCAATATCTTTCCTTATGTTCCCCTGCCAGTGCTTTAGTGCCATCAATCTGTCTGTATGTATGTCTCTCTCTCTCTCTCTGTCTGTATGTATCTCTCTCTCTCTCTCTCTCTCTCTCTCGCTCTCTCTCTCTGTGTTGTGTGTGCTAGTGCCAATATGATTATAAGGTCACTGAAGTGTTCATATGGCAAAACCCAATAATCTTTAACAATGAACAAGGGACAGCCTTGTTTAACTCCCTTGTCATTTTCTTCTGTTGTAATAGGCAGAATATTTAGAGAAATACTTGTTCAAAGCCACACAATGTCTACAAATAATCTCCCTTCATTGACTCATTTCACAGAAATTATCTCCCACATGTAGATTTTTGCCTTTCAAAGCCTTCCGCTGTTGTACTTTGGTTCGGTTATATAAGGAAAGGCCATACTTCTATTTAAGCTCCTGCCCAATTTGGTATTTGCTGGAAAAGTACTTTTGGGGAACACACACTCTCTCTCTCACACACACACATGCATACACGTAGACACACATGCACATAATCATACACACAAACATACACACGCACGCACGCATACACACTTTTACCTCCAAATGGATGATTTACTACGATAATAAGCTCTCACAAAGATTCATACCATTCACTTTTAACACAAACACACCCACACACGCAAACACACACAGATGCTCGATATCATTCACCACACACACACACACACACACACACACACACACACAAACACACACACACATACAAACTCCGTGGTTAGAGTGATGTATTCATGATCTGCTGACCCGGGTGCGATTCTCGTTCAAGAGGATTTTTCCTCTGGAGTTAACATAAGTGCCGTCTCCACTCTCCCTAAAAGTCCTTCGATGAGACTATAAACCGAGGTCCCGTATGTGAACGCACGCAAAACATCTTGCACACACGTTAAAACCTGTTCCGCTTTTCGGAAGAGTAAGCCATTGTGTGCCGGTTGGAATGGATGACAAAATTGACAAAACTGCATACACACGGGGACTGGATGAAAAAAAGCACACATGCATTCCATCTCCACGAAATAAAAGAATAAAATAAATAAAAATAAACACACACACACACACACACACATACACACACACACACACACACACACACACACACACACACACACACACACACACACACACACACACAGAGAAAACCAAATCAAGCTGAGACCAAACGCTGGCTTTCCCTACTCATCTGAGTCAACATGAACAAGAATTAACCTTCACCCCCTCCCCCTTCCCAACAACCTCATGTTTGCATATGCTGATATATAGTTCGTGAACATTCTATACGGATACAATACCACATATGTAAACTGAGTTATCGGCTGTTGAAATATACAGTATCCCTATCCATTAACATAGAAAGAAAGGACGCTTTATTCAACCGAATAAACATTTTCATGAAACTAAGATTTAGCAAAAGGGTTATTGCAGAACTGCGCAACCTAACTATTCGGACTTTTAAAAATCGCTTTAGAAGCCAACTGAATCTGTGGCGTAGGTAGTGTCTGTCACCTTTGCACTGGGAAGTGCAGAGCAAACAAGGTGGGCAGACGACAAGTCAAACAGACGACAAGGGCACAAATCTGTATTCCTAGAGTGGAGAGTTCTTTTGGGTTGGTTCCCCACCCATCAGGACTTTGACCTTGAGGGAAAAGTGAAGTGGGGGCGGGTAGCAAGTGAGAGAGAGAGAGAGAGAGAGAGAGAGAGAGAGAGAGAGAGAGAGAGAGAGAGAGAGAGAGAGTGGGGGGAGAGGAGAGAGAGAGAGAGAGAGAGAGAGAGAGTGGGGGAGAGGAGTGAGAGAGAGAGAGAGTGGGGGGAGAGGAGCGAGAGAGAGAGAGAGAGAGAGAGAGAGAGAGAGAGAGAGAGTGGGGGGAGAGGAGAGAGAGAGAGAGAGAGAGAGAGAGGAGAGAGAGAGAGAGAGAGTGGGGGGAGAGGAGCGAGAGAGAGAGAGAGGGGGAGGCACGAGAGAGAGAGATCAGATCAAATCAAATCAAATCAGATCACTTCAACTTCTTTTATTTCTAGGATAATGAATAAGTACCCGTGTGCTTTTTTTTTTACATCCAGTTACCGCACTTAGGGAGAAAGAGAGAGCAAGAGAGAGAGAGGGGGGGGGGGGGGGGGGGGCCGTGCAGGAAGGGAGAGAGAGGAGGGAGAAGGGAGTGGAGAAAGGTTCAAGAACTCTTGTAGTGAAGTGGGGGATTTTTCCTGAGGCAGCAAACACGTTTGACAGCGCTGAAAGTTTAACCAATTTATAGGAGACTAAGGGTGACACAGAGAGAGTGAGAGAGAGAGAGAGGAGGGAGAGAGAGAGAGAGAGAGTGAGAGAGAGAAAGCGGGAGAGAGAGAGAGAGAGAGAGAGCGGGGAGAGAGAGAGAGAGACAGACAGACAGACAAACAAACAGACGACAAACATACATACAGACAGACACATAGATACAAGGACATAGGCAGAAAATAGATAGAGAAAGAGAGAGAAAAATAGCCAAACAGGTGGAGAGAGAGACAGAGACAGAGAAAAAGACAGACAGACAGACAGACACAGAGAGAGAGAAGAGAGAGAGAGAGAGAGAGAGAGAGAGAGAGAGAGAGAGAGAGAGAGGAGAGAGAGAGAGAGAGCGAGAGAGAGAGAGCAAATACTAAGGCAGAGAAGGACAAACTGAAAGGGAAGAAGAACGGGAGTGAGTGAGTAAAAGAGACCAGAATGAAAGAGATAAATAAACAGGCTTACGGTAGTGAGAAAAGACAGACGGCAAGGGAAACAGAAAGGAACAACAATAGAAAGAGAAGGATTGAGAGACAGAGGTAGGATAATTATTCATAAACAAACAAAAAAAAGCAAATCAGCCAAGCAGCCAACCAGCCAATCAACCAACCAACCAACCAACCAGCCAACCAACCAACCAGACAACCAACCAGCCAGCCAGTCAACCAACCAACCAACCAACCAACCAACCAACAGCCAACCAACCAACAAACAAGCCAACAAACACACTCAATCAAAAAACAGACAAGCGGACAGAAAGTGAAATGAACACAGTAGGTAATAGAAACTAAACAAAGAAACAAAAGATGGGTGAAGAAGAAAAAGAAGAATAAGTGTAAGGTAAAACTAAAGGTGTCCCAAAGCGAGGCGTCAGATACCTCAGCTTCTCCAGGGGCCAGTATATTGAGGACATAGCCCATCTCCTCTCCCTCGCTGCTTTACTTTCCCTGACTCTAAAGATGGCAGGTACCCATTTACAGCTGGGTGAACTGGGGGAACTGTACTGAAGCCAAGGCGCGCAAACGGTCACCCATGTAGTTGGTAACCACACTCGACGCTGCTTAACCTTGGCAGGGGGAAAGCGAGTGCTCTGACCACTGAGTTATCCCGTCCACGAAAAGAAGAGACAGGACAGAAATAGACCATCTCCACAGTCCTCCAGAGTGCAGGACACAGTGTACTTGATGTCCACTGCACTCACCGTGTGGGGTCTCTGTGGTGAGCAGTGAGTACCGTGCTGTGATGTGCTGTCTGCCATCAGTGGTAAAGCCATTAATGTCCTCATGGTTTGTCATTAGTCTTTGACTGGAGAGAGAGAGAGAGAGAGAGAGAGAGAGAGAGAGAGAGAGAGAGGAGAGAGAGAGAGAGAGAGAGAGAGAGAGAGAGAGACCTGTGAACACTGAAATGGTGTAAAGTACAACAGCCTTAGGCCACAATACACTTTTGAGGGTCAAAATGAAAGATGCAAAGAAATGAAATATAACTGAGAGGGAGAGAAAGAGAAGAGAGAGAGAGAGAGAGAGAGAGAGAGAGAGAGAGAGAGAGAGAGAGAGAGAGAGAGAGAGAGAGAGAGAGAGAGAGAGAGAGAATGAATGATCGACCGAACAAATGAATCAACAACATTACTTTTATTGTGGAAAAGAAATAATCATAAACAAGAACTTATTTTCGTCCAGTTGTCAATATATATATTTTTTTAAATCAAGGAATACAACAAAAACATGAGATTAATCTAGAACTAGACAAAAAGGGGGACAAAACAGTCAGCATTCGAATCAATCAAATCACGTCAGGGAAAATAAGATTAATATTGCAGTTGAAACAAGTATGTACGACAACATATTTCACTTTGTTATGCAAAAAATAAAGAGGTAACCCAATCAACTGAAAGGGAAAAAAACGAAAAGAAATTAGAAAAGAGATTTAGAAAATTGTAAAGAGAGATGGAGAGTATTGTCAAAGAGAAAAAGGGGAATGGGCAAAAGAAATAAGAAGAAGTTTGCAAAGAGGAATGCAAAGAAGAATGCAAAGAGAAAGTTTGCAAAGAAGAATGCAAGGAAGAATGTAAAAAAGAATGCAAAGGAGAATGGAAAGAAGACGAATGCAAAGAAGAAAAATGCAAAGAAAAATGCAAAGAAGAATGCAGAGAAGAAGAATGCAAAGAAGAA
>CM054167.1:6757319-6759819 GCA_028751875.1 Rapana venosa | reverse complement strand
TCTAGAACGTCGCATTCAAGCCTTTGAGATGAAGTGCCTCAGGCGGATCCTGAACATCACCTACAGAGACCGTAAAACCAATGACTACGTCTGGCAGCAGATCGAGGCACTGGCTGGCAAACAAGAACCATTGCCAGATGAGTCAAACGGAGGAAATTGAAATGGTTTGGCCACACAACAAGGCATAACTGCCTGTCAAAGACAGTCCTGCAGGGAATGGTGGAAGGAGCAAGGAGGCAGGGACGACCACGCAAAAGCTGGATATCCAACATCAAGGAGTGGACCGGCCTCACTGTACCAAACCTCCTGAAAGCAGCCCAGGACAGAACCATTTGGCGGTCCACTTGCAGCGTCCATGCGGGTACCCCAACGGTCGTCCCGACCAAGGGATGAGTGATTGATTGAGGGATCATCAGTCGCCATGTGAACATTGATTGTTGTACTTGAGCAAAACATAAGCTACTTACTGGTTGCTGCTATGCTGATTACGTTCAACACGCATGCTTGTTCCACACTTATTGAACGAATAAACCTTATTTAAACCAAGTGACAATGGAGAGATGTGTGTAAAAACAAATACACAGGTAGGCGAGAAGATGTACAAAATGTCAGTATGACAGATGACAGCATGTTTCTTTCTTATCTTTTTGCGTTTCTTTTCTTTCCTTGAAATTTCGGGGTAAAGATGGATTGGGAAGACGGAGAAGGAAAGTTTAAAATGTGGCGACATCATTTCTCTCTCTGTTTCTCTCTCTCTCTCTCTCTCTCTCTCTCTCTCTCTCTCTCTCTCTCTCTCTCTCTCTCTCTCTCTCTCTCTCTTTTCTCTCTCTCTCTTCTCTCTCTCTCTCTCTCTCTCTCTTTCTCTGTCTCTCTCTCTGTGTCTCTGTGTGTGTCTCTCTCCGTCTCTCTCTCTCTGTCTCTCTCTCTGTGTCTCTGTGTGTGTCTCTCTCCGTCTCTCTCTCTCTGTGTCTCTCTCTGTGTCTCTCTCTGTCTGTCTCTCCGTCTGTCTCTCTGTCTCTCTCTCTGTGTCTCTGTGTGTGTCTCTCTCCGTCTCTCTCTCTCTGTCTCTCTCTCTGTGTCTCTTGTGTGTGTCTCTCTCCGTCTCTCTCTCTCTGTGTCTCTCTCTGTGTCTCTCTCTGTCTGTCTCTCCGTCTGTCTCTCTGTCTCTCTCTCTGTGTCTCTGTGTGTGTCTCTCTCCGTCTCTCTCTCTCTGTCTCTCTCTCTGTGTCTCTGTGTGTGTCTCTCTCCGTCTCTCTCTCTCTCTGTGTCTCTCTCTGTCTCTCTCTGTCTGTCTCTCCGTCTGTCTCTCTGTCTCTCTCTCTGTGTGTGCAGAAAGCAACAACAACAACAACAACCTTCAACCTCCAAAACAACCCCCCCCCCTCCCCCAAACGAAACAAACAACAAAAAATCTTGACCTTTTCTTTTTATGAATACATTTCCATATCATGATATCATAATACCAATAAAGACGGGGATTGCATGTACAACAGCATACCAGTGTTTATGTTCTATCCTCGAAATAAAGAGTTTTCATTGCCTGGTCTCGTCTTGTCTTGTCTCGCCTTACCTTGCATTCTCTCTCTCTCTCTCTCTCTCTCTCTCTCTCCTTCGCCTACACCAATTATGCACGAATGCACACTGGCAAGCTCACCCATCACTCATGTGCGACACAGTGACACAAAAGTTAACTTCATTGCACCCCCCTCCCCCCCTTCCTCTCCCTTCTTAGTCTCATGACTGCACTGTCTGTCTGTTTGTCTGTCTTCTGTTTGTCTGTCTGTCTTCTCTCTGTCTGTTTGTTTGTCTGTCTTCTGTCTGTTTGTCTGCTTTCTGTCTGTTTGTCTGTCTGCATGCCTGCCTGTCTGCCTGTTTATCTCTGCAGACACACACACACACACACAAACACACACACACACCTGCACATACATGCATGCATACATGCACAAAAGTGTGTGGGCACTCACGTATACATATACATATGCGTATCACATGCATATTACACATGTACGTATGGGAGTGCATATCGTTACACACCCACCCAGAGAGAGAGAGAGAGAGAGAGAGAAGAGAGAGAGAGAGAGAGAGAGAGAGAGAGAGAGAGAGAGAGAGAGAGAGAGAGAGGAGAGAGAGAGAGAAAGAGAGAGAGAGAGAGAGAGAGAGAGAGAGAGAGAGAGGAGAGAGAGGAGAGAGAGAGAGAGGAGAGAGAGACAGACAGATAGACAGACAGACAGACAGCAAAAAGATTAAGACAGACACACAGTCATGTCACACACACATTCACCCCCAACTCCCCCCCTTCCCCACACACACATCCACCCCCACCCCACCCCACCATGACCTAGCTGACCTACTTAAATTCGAGTAAACCACCACCCCCCTTCCCCCCCCCACTACCACCCCCTATCCCCACTACCCTCCCCACACACACACACCACCACCCCACCCTCTCACCCACCTCTCCACTCCCTCCTGATAGGGCGCACGCAACACACGGTCA
>CM054167.1:6742319-6752319 GCA_028751875.1 Rapana venosa | reverse complement strand
TCTGTCTGCCTGTCTGTCTGCCTGTCTGTCTGCCTGCCTGCCTGCCTGCCTGCCTGCCTGCCTGCCTGCCTGCCTGCCTGTCTGCCTGCCTGTCTGCCTGCCTGTCTGTCTGTCTGTCTGCCTGCCTGTCTGTCTGTCTGTCTGTCTGTCTGTCTGTCTGTGTCCGTATGTCCGTATGTGTGTGTGTATGGTTGTCTGTGTGTCAGCCTGAGTGTTTGTCCGTGTGTGTGTTTGTCCGTGTGTGTGTGTGTGTGTGTGTGTGTGTGTGTGTGTGTGTGTGATTGTGTGTGTCTTTCTCTGTGTGTATGTGTGAGTGGCTTTCTCTCTCTGTGTGCCTTTCTGTGTGTGTGTGTGTGCCTGTGTGTCTGTGTGTGTGTGTGTGTGTGTGCGTGCGTGCATGCGTGCGGCGTTTATTTCTTCCCTTAAGCATGCTATCAATCTAGGGCTTGTATTTACGAGCATAATTATGCATGTCTGAGCATATGCGTAGCATGCATTCTGCAGTGTGTGTGTATGTGTGTGTGTGTGTTTGCGCGCGCACGAGTGTGCATAATATATGCTTATACGCGTGCATGCGCAGGCGGACGTGTGTACATGCACTCCAATAACACTTTTGTGTAAGGAAAGTTCAACAAGAAGTGGAACACACACACATACACACAACACACACGTACACACAACACACACATACACACAACACACACATACACACCACACACACATACACACAACACATACACACATACACACACATACACACACAACACACACACATACACTAACAAACACAACACACGCACATACACACACACACACACACACACACACATATACACATACACAACACAGCACACACACATACACATATACACATACACACACAACACAGCACACACACATACACACACAACACACACACATACACACACATAGACACACAACACACATACACACAACCACCTAACACACACACCAACATACAACAAACACTACACAACACACCATACACACACACACTACACACAACAATACACACACCATACACACCACATACACACAACACACACATACACACAACACACCACATACACACAACACACACATACACACAAACACACCACATACACACCACACGTACACACAACACACACATACACACAACACACATACACTACAACCCAACGTACACACAAACACACATACACAACAACACACACACAAACACATACACACCCACACGTACCACACACACACCACAAACAAATCACACCAACACTAACACACACCATACACACAACACACACATACACACAACACACACATAACACACACACACCAACACACATACACACAACACACACATACACACACACACATACACACACACACACTACACACACCACACTCACATACACACATAACACCACATACACACACACACACACACACACACACCACACTACACACACACACCATACACACACACACACACGTACAACACAACACACACACTACACACAACACACACATACACACACCCACACACTACACAACAACACACACATACACACAACACACACATACACACACACACATACACACACCACACGTACACACAACACACACATACACACAACACACACATACACACACCACACACAACACACACACACAACTACACACAACACACACAACACACAACACCACACATACACACACCACACACGTACACACAACACACACATACACACAACACACACATACACACACCACACACGTACACACAACACACACATACACACAACACACACATACACACACCACACACATACACACAACACACACATACACACAACACACATACACACACCCACACGTACACACAACACACACATACACACAACACACACATACACACACACACACGTACACACAACACACACATACACACAACACACACATACACACACCACACACATACACACAACACCCCACATACACACAACACACATACACACACCCACACGTACACACAACACACACATACACACAACACACACATACACACAACACACACATACACACACACACACGTACACACAACACACACATACACACAACACACACATACACACAACACACACATACACACACACACACGTACACACAACACACACATACACACAACACACACATACACACAACACACATACACACATACACACAATACACACACAACACACACACATACACTAACAACACAACACACGCACATACACACACACAATACAGCACACACACATATAAAACATACACAACACAGCACACACACATACACACATACACACACAACACAGCACACACACATAGACACACAACACACACACATACACACACATAGACACACAACACACACACATACACACACATAGACACACAACGCACACACATACACACACACATACACACACAACACACACATACACACAACACACACACAACACACATACACAGACACACAGTAAACACACAAAACACACACACATACACACACAACGCACACACATACACACATACACACACAACGCACACACATACACACACATACACACACAGCACACACACAACACATACAGAGACACACACATACACATATACACACACACGCAACACACACATACACACACAACACACACATACACACAACACACATATACACACACAACACACACACAACACACACATACACACACAACACACACACAACACACACATACACACACATACACACAGTCAGAAAGGCAGACGAACAGACAAAAAGACACATTCACACAGGCAAACAGACAGATAAAAAAGACATACACACAGACACAGACACAGACACACACACACACACACACACACACACACACACACACACACACACACACACACACACACACACACACACACACACTCATACAAGCTTTTGGGTCCAAAGCCTTAGAAAAATCGACTGTTAGCAGGTGGATCTGGGAGTTTGGATTTGGTAGAAGTCATGTTAATGATGAAAACCGTTGTGGCTGACCTGTTTCTGCTGCCACCAAAGAGAATGCCGCCCATGTCAAATAACTGATCAGAGGAGATGAACGAATCACTTGCAAAGATCTTCAAAACATACCTGGAATGGACATGTCTGCCTTGAATGAGATCTTACACCATCAGCTAGGTGTCCACAAGTGATGTGCTAGGTGGCTGCCACATCAGCTGACTGAAGAGCAGAAGGGGGTAGGGTGCAATGGTTCTTGACTATGCTTGAGATTAATAAGATAGTGGACGCGCAAACTCAACGTGGAGCATCGTAAGTAGTGAAGAAACCTGGGTGTACCAGTTTGATCCTGAGACGAACGAAGGCCCAGTCATGGGTCTGGCTCTTTCCAGGAGACACCCCGCCTCTAAATTTCAAAAGATGGAGGAGCTCCAGTAAACAGATGGTTGCCTCATACATTGCCCAAACCAGACACATCACAGCCATTCCACCGGAGGAAAGGTGCACCGTGACCGCAGACTGGTATGTGCATCAACGCCTCCCCCAAGTGCTCCATGCTGTACATACCCGACGTCCAAAGTCTGGCATCCCCCTTCATCATGACAATGCCCCTGCCCACACTGCTGCAGCCACCAGGCAGTTCCTAGCCAGCGAGGGTGTCCAGCTGATGTCTCGTCCCCCTATTCTCCAGACCTGGCTCCGTGTGACTGTTTCTTGTTTCCACATGTCAAGAAGCAGCTGCGGGGTACGTTATGACAGACAGTCCCTAGGACGCGATCCCAACCCTCACGAGGGCTGTTGACAGTAGAGATAAAGTCCCTGGTCTGGAGTGTGGAAGAGCTGGTTTCAGCGCATGGCCCGTTGCATCAAAGCTCAGGGAGGTAAAGGGGTAAGGTAAAGGAGTCCCATAACCTATGTGGTCGTAGGGGAGCGAGGCATCAGAGACCTCACTTCTCTAGGGGCCAGCATATTGAGGGCGGCGCCCATCTCCTCTCCCTCGCTGCTTTACCTTCCCTGACCCTAAAGAGGGCAGGTACCCATTTACAGCTGGGTGAACTGGGGGAACTGTACTGAAGCCAAGGCGCGCAAACGGTCACACATCCAACTGGTAACCACGCTCGACGCTGCTTAACTTGGCTGGGGGAAAGCAAGTGCTCCGACCACTGAGCTATCCCGTCCCCTCGCTCAGGGAGGGTACTTTGAAAAGTTGGCATGAAGGGAAGGCACGTAAGTGGAACTTTTAGTTTTGTGGCTAAGAACTTTCAGATTGATCCTAGTATACTAGGATTTTTCTAAAGAGGTGGAGGGAATGGTTCTGCCATGCTTTCTTGGACGCGCGTCCAAAGGTGTTGTGGATCAGGCAAGTCTGCTGTCGAGGTCTGTCTGTATGCATGCACTGGCAGCTGTGTCGTTGGAGAGGATGCTGCCCAGGTAGGTGACCTGCTCCTCCGCTTTGTTCAGCCTGAGTCCATCACTGCTGCTCTGTGGTGGGGATGGGGCTTCTCGCGGGTGGGGGAGGCTGCCACACCACTTCTGTCATCTTTCCAATCATGTATTTATTTTATCTTTTTAACACTTCAACAATACCAGTTTATTAGAGTTCTCATTTACACCAGGGCATTTTTTCTAAGCAATCTATTTCTGTTCCACTTGACATTATTCAGGAATAATCAACAGAATTAAAATAAAACTATTCCGAGAGAGAAAAAGAGAGAGACAGAGACAGACCGACAGTCAGACAGAGGGGAGGAGAAGGTTAGGTGAGAAAGTAGGCCTTTGTAAAGACATAAAGCTTTTAACCCCTTGCTCCCTGAGTGCCTTGACATTTTCTGTTTGTCCATTTGTCTGTCTGTCTGTCTGTATGTATGTCTGTGTATTTATGCTTCTGACATTCGGTGAGCTTTTGAAGGACAAGCCACATATATGTGTGCAAACATGTATTACATAACAATTTCACACACACATACACACACGCACGCACGCACGCACGCACGCACACACGCACGCACGCGCGTGCGTGCGTGCGTTCGCGCAGCAATGTAGGATAGACATGTATACATATATGCACTCGAATATGTGTGCATACACACACACTCACACTCTCATACACGCACATACCACACACACACACACACACACACACACACACACACACACACACACAACACACACACACACACACAACACACACACACACACACACACACACACACACACACACACACACACACACACGCACGCACGCACGCACTGCCATTTGCATTACAATATGAGTCAATGTATCTCATTCTCAGTTAGCTTCTATCAAAACTTTGATGTGGAGGCTTCTAAATAAACGCAGGGAGGATGGGAGGGGGTGGAGGTATATACTGTATGTCTATGTGAGGGGAGGGGGGTGATATTTAAATGACAAAATTACATATTTTTAATACCTGAACTCTCAATACCTCCTAAAGCAGTTAGGTTATGACTCAAACGTTTAAAGGTAAAGGTGTTCCCATAATCTATGCAGTTATAGTGGAGCGAAGTATCAGAGACTTCAGCTTCTCTAGGGTCCAGCATATTGAGGGCAGCACCCATCTCCTCTCCCTCGCTGCTTTACCTTCCCTGACCCTAAAGAGGGCAGGTACCCATTTACAACTGGGTGAACTGGGGAACTGTACTGAAGCAAGGCGTGTGCTCCGACCACGGAGCTATCCCATTTAGAAAGGTTTACAGAAAAACTTGACAACATTGATTTAATATCTGCATTAATTCCTTTAAGTCCTTCCATCTTAATTCCAGGTCAGTGTCGGACCACTCGCTTTCCCCCCAGCCAATGCTAAGCAGCATCGAGCGTGGTTACCACTTGGATGGGTGACCATTTGCGCGCCTTGGCTCAGTACAGTCCCACAGTTCATCCAGCTGTAAATGGATACCTGCCTCTTTAGGGTCAGGGAAGGTAAAGCAGCGAGGGAGAGGAGATGGGCGCCGCCCTCAATATGCTGGCCCCTGGAGAAGTGGGGTCTCAATACCTGAACTCTCAATACCTCCTAAAGCACTTAGTTTATGACTCAAACGTTCAAAGGTAAAGGTAAATGTGTTGCCATAACCTATGCAGTCATAGTGGAGCGAAGCATCAGAGACCTCAGCTTCTCGTTCCCCTACGACCACATAGTTATGGGGGGACACCTTTACCTTTACCGTTGTTATCTATTGCTTCCTTGAGCTGACGAGTTGTTGGAGCACTGTACTGAGTTCTCCAGGTAGTGCGTTGTGGGCAAGCTGAACCTGGTGGAAACCATCGCTTGTTGTTTTTAGTTTAAGGCAATTCCCGAAGTTCCAATGCGGCTATCTTAATAGTGGGCAAAAGCAACGTTATACGCAACATCTCACCATTGGTAAACCTTGGAGGCCTAGCCGAGGAAGAAAAACCATCATTGCCAATTGGCAGGTTGTGCAGATAGTCGTCTCCTGTGTCTGCTGTATGTCTGTGCTCTCTTCTCTCCTCTCTATCTCTCTCGTTATCTCACCCTCCCCCCTTTTTCTCTCTCTATCTCCCCCTCTCTCTCTCTGTGTCTATCTCCCTCTCTGTGTGTCTATCTCCCTCCCTCCCTCCCCCCCCTCTCTCTCTCTCTCCTTCCCCCTTCTCTCTCTCTGTCTATTCCTCCCCTCTCTCTCTCTTTTCTCTGTATTTGTGCCTGCGTGTATCTGCCTCTCTGTCTCTTCTCTCTGTCTTTTGGTCTCTGTCTGTGTGTCTGTCTGTCTATTTGTAAGTTTGTATGTCTCTCTCTCTCTGTATTTGTGCCTCTGTCTGTCTCTTCGCTCTGTCTCTCAGTCTCTGTCAGTCTGTCTGTCTGCCTCTTTCTCTCTCCATTTTCCTAAATTTTGATTTTCGTTCTGGCCACATCTGTCGCATCTGTACTTTTTGCTAATGATGTAAGGGTAAGGTAGTAATCTTTAAAATCGTACACACACGTGATACACGATCTGAGAGATCGTTTTCATAACACACAGGCATTGAGAACAGCGGGTGAGGTGAATACTGTATGGATTTTCATAATTATTCACTATCAAGCTATAGTAGACGATTTTTGTCCCTTAAGGAAAATGTGCCTTATGTATTTAATTTTGAGAGAGAGAGAACATTTTTTATTGTCCAATCAGCATTACAACCCTGTAGACAAGGAGGTAGGATAGCAATTTAAGATTTGTGTAGCTTAATACCGTCTTCAAATATTCCTCTCACTTCTACAACTGAACAAGTCTGTTTGCATGGCACACCTACACGCCTCCTCTCTCTCTCTCTCCCTCTCTCTCTCAGAGTAACAGACAGATAGACAGACACATACAAAGACAGACAGACAGACGGGGCTTTTTCAAAAGAGCACAAAAACCTGAAGTGTGGAGGACAGACAGGATGTGTGTGTGTGTGGGGGGGGGGGGGGTAGGGGGGGTGACGGGAGGGTATTTTCATTTTCTAGCTGGCTGCACAACAGGTCTCCTTGTATTTGTGTTGTGTTAGTTACCTCAAGGTGCATAGCCCTGTGTGTGTGTGTTTGTGTGTGTGTGTAGTTTGGGGTAGTGTATTTTAGGGGGGGGGGGGAGGAGGGGGTTACAGACTAGGCCAGTGGATAGAGCGTCCTGTTCATCGCTGACTGTCACTGAAGCCCGGGTTTGAATCTCGTAGCCAGGTGCGTAGTGGGAGTTCATTCCCACGCCCATAGCTGGCCTACTTTTTGTGAAAGATGCATGGAGTTTGTGTTGTGTTTGTTTGCTTGCTTGCTTGTTTGTTTGTTTGCTGGTTAGATAGATAGAGAGCTAGATGGATGGATGGATGGATGGAAGGGTAGGTAGGTAGGTAGATAGATAGACAGACAGACAAGCAGACAAACAGACAGGCAGACAGGGAGGTAGTTAGGTGGATGGATGGATGGATGGATGGATGGAGAGAGATAGAAAGAGAGACAGGCAGACAGACAGACAGGCAAAAGACAGACACAAGATTCAAAGAAGCGGACATTCCAATGGACACACAAATTACCACAAAGAAGACAGGTACTTGTGTGTGCCGGCATGCGTGCTAGTGTAAACGCATGCCTGAATGGTAAACGGTGCAAGCTTTCGAGTAAAAAGCGTGCGCTCAGATGTGATGTGAACACGTTGTAGTGTACGCACCATGTACAATCGAACTGGACTGAACTGGACACTGCAGACTCAGACATCACAGGTTTACCAAGTTCCACAGTGGTGATTCTGAGGCGTGCCCCTGTGACACTTCTCCCATGACAGTGGAAGAACACTTCCTCCAGACCTGTCTGTCCAACACACCAAAACCTGAGAGCCGATATCTGGCCTGCTGACCTGCCGATGAGGGACAAACTTTTCGGACCCCTGGAGGGAGGGCCTTCAGCGCACGGCAGCACTTGTCAGGTTCTCTGGAGTTGCTGTCTGAGTGTTCCACATCATCGACGACGACGACGACGACGACGAGAAGAAGAAGAAGAAGAAGAAGAAGAAGAAGAAGAAGAAGAAGAAGAAGAAAAGAAGAAGAAGAAGAAGAAGAAGAGAAGAAGAAGAAGAAGAAAGGAAAGAAGAATCGAGCGTACATCAATCTTCCTCACATGAAGCCGCATGCTCCAGTTACTGAGCGTACTGTCTTTCAAAACTAGTCCTTGACAAAGCTTTCGGACTATTTGAACGTATAAAGCATCTTCTCTACGTGACATATTGGCCAGGATAACAAGATATGAGAAAGTTTGACATAGAAAAAGAGAAAGATGGAACATCCCCCACCCCCATCCCTGCAAATATCTGAATGACAAGCTGACTAGTTGGCTGGTTGGTTGGCTGGTTGGTTGGCTGGCTGGCTGGCAGACGAACTAATGGGTGGATGGCCTGGCTGACAGGCTAGATGTTTGGTTGGTTGGTTGGCTGGTTGAATGGCTGGCTGGCTGGATAATTCATTGATTGATCGTTATTGCCTAGGAACAACAAATGAACAAAGTCATAACAAGAGACAAATATCGAAATACATAACAAAATAATAATTACCACCTACCCCCAAAGACCCCCACCCCCCAACAGAACCCACCACCAATTGACTCCCCCTCTCCTAAAAGAAACAAAACATAACAACAAACAACAAGAAAAAGCAAACCTTAACTAAAACACAAAAACAAAGCAAATACATTTTGTTTGTTTGTCCGCTAGAGATTCGAGATTATTGACCAAGAGTGAGATTTTTGGTATGCCACCGTTCTCTCTCTCTCTCTCTCTCTCTCTCTCTCTCTCTCTCTCTCTCTCTCTCTCTCTCTCTCTCTCTCTCTCTCTCTCTCTCTCTCTCTCTCTTCTCTTCTCCCAGCCCACAAAAAACCCAACAAAACCAGCAACAACCAAACCAAAACAACCCCCCCAAAAAATTTAGGTAGCACAAATTCCGACAGGGGGGGCACACCATGAAAAGATACAAGTTTGTATCATAACAGACACACTTTCAGTTGCAGCAAAATCAAGAAGCGGGGAAAGCACTAAACAACAGAGCAGCGAAATGTGATTTTAAAGAGAAGCTACAGGGACAAATGATAGGAGATTACAAAAGGGCGTTTTGAAAGGTGAGGGTCAGAGAGGAGAGACGTTGGTAGGGGGGGGGGGGGGAGAAAAAGAGAGTGCTTCATGTGTGTGAGTAGTGGTGGTGGAGGGGGTAGGGTTGGGGGGGGGGGGTAGGGGTAGGCGGGGTAACAAAATTACATTTTTCAAATGGCACCGAAGCTTAGAAATTTCCATGGTTGCATCATTCACAACAGGATGTGGGAGTTCATGGGTTAAGTATGGGGTTTGTTGTTGTTGTTGTTGTTTTTGTTGTTTTGAAAGATCCCTCAAGTCAAACTCTTTGAACAAGCCTGCCAGTGCCTGGATGTGTTTTGAACATAAATGCACGCAAGAGATCAAAATCATATTTGTGCACTGTATCCCCGAAGTCGGAAAACAGAT
>CM054167.1:6732319-6737319 GCA_028751875.1 Rapana venosa | reverse complement strand
GGGGATTGAGGACGTACAGCTATACCAGGAAGTCACATGAAAGTTGGAAACGATTATCATATAAGGATTTCTGGTGTTCCTACAGCATTGACCCCGTGTATGCATATTGCGGTAAGGAAGCTAACAGACCACAAAGGACTGAGATACAGTGTTTGCTGAAATTTTATAAAATTCAAACCTACAAAATTTGTGCAAAATCACACGGGTTTTGAGTCAGAGGCTAGTCTTTCACAAAAAAGTGGTTTTTATTTCTGTGGATGCCTTAGTACGTGCAGTATGAATATGAGTCGTATGGAAAAACAGAAGGAAAAGTGCGAATTTTTAATACAGGTGTGTAGCACTACACAATCCCAGTCTCTCTCTCTTTTATTTGTTTATTTGTTTTGTGTTTAGCTGTGCTTTGTTTTGACTCTTGGTCTACGTCAGCCTTTATTTAGTCATGATTTTGGAATATACAGATTCAAGAGTATCCAGTTTTGAGTGCAAGCCAAGGTATTGGCCAAAGTTCTACCAAAGTTTACGAGAAATTATACTTCATTTTCTTTGCCTCTTCCAATTTTTGCCCCTCAATGTATATTGTGGCCTAAGGCTGATGTACATTGAACAATTTCAGAGTTCAGAGTTCCCCTCTCTTTGTATAATATATATATCCATACATATTATACACGTTGTGGACAACCAGATCAGCTGCAAACAACTGTGCATGCAAGGAAGGTATGTCAGGAACGTGGACAGAAGAGGACATGGAAGTTACAAGCTTCATCAAGTGGACATGTATGAGGAGGAAAAATGGGGAATCAGTCAACTACCTACCTGTCTATCCCACATGGAAAAAGTGTGGGTCGTGAGCAAGTGATTGAAAGATTGTCACTGCACTTAGCTTAGCTAGGCAGGCAGTGGTGGTTTTGAAAATGGCATCAAAGCTTTTCCACTTCAAGGGGGTTTTGCTCACAGGCAACATGGCCTGATGATAGTTATCTGTTGCCTGGCTAGACTGAGACATTTAGAAAACTCTGCGTTTGTGTGTGTGTGTGTGTGGTGGGTGGGGGGGCGGGGATGAGTACTGTGTGTATGGGGTGGGTGGTGTGTGTGTGAGGGTATGTGTGTGTGCAGGAAGGGGGGACGTGTGTGTATGTGTGTGTGTGTGTGTAGGGGGGTTGTTACTGTGTGTGTGTGTCTGAGTGTGTGTGTGTGTGTGGGGGGGGGGGGGGGGGTGTTACTGTTGTGTGTGCGTGGGGGGGGGGGGGTATGTGTGTGTATGTTCAAATTAACCATATGTTCGCTCTAAGTGATGTTAGATGTGTGGGTGGGGTGGTGGTGGTTAGTGGTGGGTGGGGTGGGGGGATGGATGGGTGTGTGTAGGTGTGTTGTACTGTGTGTGTAAGTGTGTGTGCGGGTGTGTGTGTGCGAATGTGTGTGTGAGTGTGAGTATGTGTATGCATGTGTAGGTAGGCATGTAGGTGTGTGTGTGTGTGTGTGTGTGTGTGTGTGTGTGTGTGTGTGTGTGTGTGTGTGTGTGTTGTGTGTGTGTGTGTGTGTGTGAATGTTTGGTCTCATTTCTTCCGTCTTGCTTGCTCTTATTTCCTCTCTGCAATTGTCCCCCCATTTCTGTCTGTCTGTATGTCTCTCCATCTCCCTCCTTCCCTCCCTTCTTCCGCCTCTCTCCTCTCTCTCTCTCCCTCTCTCTCTCTCTCTCTCTCTCTCTCTCTCTCTCTCTCTCTCTCTCCATTCTAATTGATCCCAAAGACTTTCAGGGAAAGGACAGGAGAAAGAGAGGAAGACGGAACATGAAGCGCTTTATGCGATTTCATTCCAATGTCACACAATGCTGCAACCAGTCGTGTCCCTAGGCCTACCTGCATGTGAGTTAAACAAAATCCTGATAGTTCGGGTGACAGAACAGACGCAGGGGGAGAGCTGTAGGAAGGACTTTTGGAAACCCCACTCCAGCCTTTTAGATGCCTGCCTGCCTGCCTGCCTGCCTGCCTGTCAGTGGCTGTGCTGGCGACAAGATGGTTGTGGTGATAGCGGGCACTGGCTGCTGGTCCTTCGGGCCGCTGATCCCCTCACCTGAATTCTAGCTTGGTGATAACCGCCAGCTCTATTTGTCTGCTGTGTGCTGTCAATTTGCCTGACATAAAGGGACATCTCACACCCCCGCGCGTGCCAACACCAACACACACACCACACAACACACACACACCACCACCACCACCCTCAAAAAGTTTTTCCTGACCAACTGGACTCTGCTTTTGTCTTTTTATTCATTATCCCGATAAAAAAGAATAAAATAAAAAATATATCTCCTGCTCTGCTCTCTCGGGATAGCCAGGGGTTAGAGAGTCGAACTTGCGATCTGACGGCCTGGGTTCGAGCCCAGGTTCAAGACGTCCATGTAAGGTCCTTTTCCCTGTGGAGTTAACATCAGTGCCGACCCCGCTCTCTGGAAGGTCCTTTGAATGTGACTATAAACCGAAGCCCCGTGTGCGAACGCACGCAGAACATCTTACGCACACGTTAAAATTTGGAACACCTTTTGGAAGAGGAGGCCATTGTGTGCCAGTGGGAACGGATGACAAGATTTTATTGATTTTTTTTCTTTTAATCGAGATAATGGAAAAGCATCATGTGTTTTTTTAACACCCATTTTCCCGTGTGAATGCGGTTTTGAAAATTTTTGGGGTCATCTTTCCCAGGGCCACAAGGGCCTTCTCTTTAAAAAGCGGATTTACAAAGCATGCACCCGGGACTTGGGTAAAAAAAAAATAGGGATACGTATTCCATTATCCTCGAATAAAAGAATGAATATACAATTTAAATTTACTACCAACTACTCAATAAAAATCTCCTCCTCTTTTTTCTCTCAGGGGGTTTGGGGTTTGGGGAACTGGGGTCTGATAATTACCCGGGCCCGGAATTATTGCCTGTATATAGTTTTGTCTGCTTCTCTGTGTTTGTTAGCGTGGATCATGTACATTAAACTGTCCAATGTAAAAATACATTTCTTTGAATATGATGAATATGTAATATACATGTTTTCTAAAGTCGAGCAAGATAGCCGTTTTGGGATATCTAGTGTCGTTGTGATATTTCTTGTTATTTGGCTAATATAGTATTTGCAAAGAGAGATACAGACGAACTTTTATTTAGAGTAGTTATTTGGTAGGTTCTTGAGTTAACTCCCCCCAAAAAAGTGATTTTTTAGAATTTTGTAATAATAAAGAAGACAACCGTATTCTTGCCAAGGGAGGCCATTCAAAGCATGGGCGACAACCCGTTATGAAATTTAGTAGTTTTAAAGAAGGCAACAGCGTTCTTATTTTTGACAGGGGAGGGCACTCAAAGCGTCACATATTCGCAGAAAGTTGGCCGATAGGTACAGAAAAAAATGAGGGTTTTTTTTCGTGAATTTTTTGTTGTTGCTTTACTCTTGACATATTTTTAAGAAACAATTATTTGTGAACTGTTTTTATTTCAGCAACGAGTCAATTATTGTCATTATCAACCAATAAAGGTGAGGCAAGAATGAGAGATGGGCCATATCGGTACGCGTTTTGCACACCTTGTACCAAAAACTATCCATGAGTTAGCACATTACATAAGCAACCCCCGAACTTGCAATCTGCACACAGACACAAAACTGGGTAGGACGCAAGTGTGTGGGGTGAATAGTTTAATATTTTTTTCTTAGCACTGAATACTTTGATCTTGTTGCGTAGTGAAGAGTATTGGCTGAAGGTCATTCTTCCCTGCATGTCACAACTTCGTGATTTGATACAGTTTGTTTCGTGTTATTGCTGTTGTTCGATTTTTGTTGTTTGTTACTTTGGGGCTTTTAGTTCCGTTCATTTTGTTTGGTTCTTTGCTTGGTTGCTTTTTGGGGGTGTTGTTGCTTTTTTGGAGGGATTATTTTTGTGTGCTTTTCCATCATATTATTCCTGGAAAGGGCGGGGACTATATGTAAAAAAAATGCACATGAATGGTTATTCAGTATCCTCGAAAGGAACTAATTTGATTTGATTCTCTCTCTCACACTCTCTCACTCTCTCTCTCTGTGCTTGTGTATCCATCACTATCTCTCTCATTGTCATCCTTCCTCCAACGCATGTATACACATAAACAGAGACAGAGACAAGATAGACAGACAGACAGACAGACAGACAGAAATGCAGTGTGAAGAGAAAGACACCGACCAACCACCATAATACTTGTTGAACGCATGTATACACACACACACCAAAGCCACTGCAAGCACACACACATACGCACACACACCCCTCCTACCACACACACACACACACACACACACACACACACACACACACACACAAAACACACACACACACACACACCGCACACACACACACACTCCCCCTACACACACACTCACGCACGCACGCACGCACACACACTCCCCCTACACACACACACACACACACACACACGCACACACACACACACACACATTATCTACCCTAGTGCAGACTGTATTTGCTATGCAAAAAAACAAAAGCAAAAAAAAAAAAGAATCCTGTAGGCAAACCCACTCAGCCTACACAGCCCCAGTCTTGTATACGTTCATATTCACCTTGTGGATCAGTCACACTGCAGACATCGTGCAAGTCTGTCAGGCAGGTTGAGAACAAGGTCGAAGACGAGAAAGATTGAGCAACAACAACAACAAGAACAACAACAACAATGAAACCTTGGATTTACGTGAAACATGACACTACAGTTGCAGGACAAAAATATGTCTGCAAGTTATAAAGAAATACGGTAACGGCACACGGTTAAACAAAACAAGAAGAAGAAAGAAAGAGGGTTGGGAAAAAGGCTTGAAAGCTTTTTAACTTCACAGGATGTGTCGACAGTAAGATGAGACCATTGACAGCCTTCCCTGGATAGTTATGTAAGCAGGTAGCTAACAATCATGGTAGTTGGGTAGGGGTCGGGGTGAGGGGTGGGGGGAGGGGAGGGGGGAAGGGGAGGGAGAGGAAAGT
>CM054167.1:6719819-6727319 GCA_028751875.1 Rapana venosa | reverse complement strand
CAAAATGTGGGGTGTGGTGGAGGTGGCAAAACGTGGCAAACTGTGGGGTGTGGTGGAGGTGGCAAAATGTGGGGTGTGGTGGAGGTGGCAAAAACGTGGCAAACTGTGGGGTGTGGTGGAGGTGGCAAAATGTGGGTGTGGTGGAGGTGGCAAACTGTGGGGTGTGGTGGAGGTGGCAAACTGTGGGGTGTGGTGGAGGTGGCAAAGTGTGGGGTGTGGTGGAGGTGGCAAACTGTGGGGTGGGGTGGAGGTGGCAAACTGTGGGGTGTGGTGGAGGTGGCAAACTGTGGGGTGTGGTGGAGGTGGCAAACTGTGGGGTGTGGTGGAGGTGGCAAAATGTGGGGTGTGGTGGAGGTGGCAAACTGTGGGGTGTGGTGGAGGTGGCAAACTGTGGGGTGTGGTGGAGGTGGCAAACTGTGGGGTGTGGTGGAGGTGGCAAACTGTGGGGTGTGGTGGAGGTGGCAAACTGTGGGGTGTGGTGGAGGTGGCAAACTGTGGCGTGGTACTTCTGTCAGTGTCTCCCCCCCCCCCCCCCCCACCCCCCTTCTCCATTTTTCCTCTGTTCGCTCATACCAAAACTGTATCATTCTGTCTGTGCGTCTGTTGTTGAGGATTCTGTGTATTTGACTTGGTCTGTCTGTCTGTTTGTCTGTCTGTCTGTCTGTTTTCTGTCTATCTGTTTGTCTGTCTGTCTGTCTGTTTTTCTGTCTGTTTGTCTGTCTGTTTCTCTGTCTGTCTTTTATGTATGCATGCATGTATGTATGTATGTATGTATGTATGTATGTATGTATGTATGTATGTATGTATGTGTAGATGTGTGTATGTGTGTATGTATTTATGTATGTATGTATGTGTGGATGTGTGAATGTATGTATGTACGTATATATTTATGTATGTATGTGTGTATGTGTGTATGTACGTACGTACGTACGTATGTATGTATGTATGTATGTATGTATGTATGTATGTATGTATGCATATATGTATGTATGTATATATGTATGTCACACACACACACACACACACATTGTTGATTTAGCATTTCACTAAGTGGAAAGACGTAAAACAATGAAAACGCATTGCTGTGTTTTTTCCCCAATGTTTTATCATTTTAAAAAAAAGATCTCCTTTTTATAACGTTTCACCTTTCTTCTCTGTGTTCTTATTTGCTGTTTGTGGAGCGTGCTGTCAGTTCACACTGTTTAGTCATTGTCAGGGGAGGCCTCTCTTGATGTGTCAGCAAATGTGATGCATGACTCGTCTGAAATGGCTCTGATACCTTCAACATCGCGCTGTAATGAAAACACATACACATATATATATACACATACACATACACACAGACACAGACACAGACAGACACACACAGGCACACAAACATTCCCAGACGTAAAGACACACACACATATACACACAGACACAGGCACAGATGCACGCGCGCACGCACACACACGCACGCACATGTACACACATATTCGCACACACATACACAGACACACATTTTATTTTTTTTATTTTTTTTATTTTATACCACTTTAAGTCACGAGATTTCTCTGCGTGAAATTCGGGCTGCTCTCCCCGGGGAGAGCGCGTCGCCACAAGAGCAGCGCCACCTTTTTTTTTTTTTTTTTGGTCTGTTACTGTATTTGTTTTCCTATCAGAGTGGCTTTTTTCTAAGAATTTTGCCAGGGACAACTCCCTTGTTGCCGTGGGTTCTTTTACGTGCGCTGAAAATTTTGTGTAACACACGGGACCTCGGTTTATCGTCTCATCCGAAAGACTAGCGCCCAGACCACCACTCATGGTCTAATGGATGGGGAAAAATTTCGGGCCCAAACGGGGTACGAACCACGCACACACCCGACCCAGACTTTTCGCATTCTAGACAGGCGCGTTACCTCTAGACCACCGATCCACATATACAGGCAGGCGCACACACACATACACACACGCACACGCACACACACACATGCACACACATACAGGCGCGTGCATTCGCACACACACTCGCACGCACGCACACACCCACACACGCATGCATATGTATACATGCACACATACATGCATGCACACGTAAAGGGACACATTAAGGACTACAAAAGGTAAAGGTGTCCCATAACCTATGTGGTCGTAGGGGAGCGAGGCGTCAGGTACCTCAACTTCTCCAGCATATTGAGGGCAGCGCCCATCTCCTCTCCCTCGCTGCTTTACCTTCACTGGCCCTAGAGAGGCAGGTACCCATTTACAGCTGGGTGAACTAGGGGACTGTACTGAAGCCAAGATGCGCCAACGGTCACCCAGCCAACTGGTAACCACGTTCGATGCTGCTTGCTTAACCTTAGCTGGTGGAAAGCGAGTGCTCCGACCACTGAACTATCCCGTCCGCAAAAGGGATTAGTGTAGCGTAAGTATTAAACTACCACCACCACCACCACCACCACCACCAACAACAACAACAACAACAACGACAACAACAGCAACAAACATAAGAAAGAAGCGGGGAAAAAGAGCAAAAATAAATGCCGTGTTTTTTGTACACATTCTATTATTTCCCCTAGGTAAAATCTTCTTTAGTTTGCTTCTGTTTTTGGTTGGGTTTGTTTTTCTAGTTGTTTGATGAATGGTGTGTTTGTTGTGCTTGTCTGTTTGGGTTTCGTTTATTTGCTTTTGTATTTATTCCATATTAGACCTCTGACGTCTTCAGTCACTGTCATGTGATGCCTCTCTACATGTCGGTTCCATGTTGTGTCTGTCGTCTGCTAAATCCTTTCCGTCTCATAAAAAGAACGGTGTGTGGGGGTGAGGGTGGGGGGGTGGGGGGTAGGGGAGAATGGAGTACATTCATGCACGCATGCACGGGCGCCTTTTCCTCCACTTCAATATACACACATTATATACAGACACAAGAACCGGCAGACAGATAGACAGAGACACTGACACGACCACCACACCACTCACAACACACAGAACAACACCACGCCGTCACACACAACACAACAGCACGGACACACACACACACAACAAACACACACTACACACACACACACACACACACACCACTCTCGCTCACACACACACACACACACACACACACCACACACCACTCCGCCACACACACACACACACACCACTCACTCGCACGCACAACCACACACACACACACACACACACACACACACACACACACACACACACACCACTCTCCTCGCTCACACACACAAACACACACATCCACCCCACCCCCCATCCACCCTCCCCACACACTACAACACCCCCCCCCCCCCCCCCCCCCCCCCCCCCCCCCCCCCCCCACACACACACACTGAAATTATCAATCACTTTGTCCCCAAACTTCAGACTTCAGAGATTATATGTCTCTCTCCTTACAAAATAATAATAATATAAAAAAAACACCAAGTGAAATGTAACAAAGCCTAAGGGGAAAAAAGATGAAGGAAAAGGAAATGAGGACAACACAAGTTGTATGTAGCGCTCTTGACAGTGCTTTAGAGGAGAGGTAGGTTTTGGTTTCCGTCTGTCTGTCTGTTTGTACGCCTGTCCGTGTGTGTGTGTGTGTGTGTGGGGGGGGGGGGTGGTAGTGTGTGTGTGTGGGGAGGGGGGGAGGGGGGGGGGTGTTGTAGTGTGTGTGTGGGTAGGGGGGTGGGCGTGTGTGTGTATGTGTGTGTGTGTGGGTGCGCGTTGCAGTGTGGTGTGTGTGTGTGTGTGTGTGTGTGTGTGTGGTGGTGTGTGTGTGTGTGTGTGTGTGTGTGTGTGTGCTTGTGGTGTGTGGGTGTTGGGTGTGTGTAGTGTGTGTGTGTGTGTGTGTGTGTGTGTGTGTGTGTGTGTCGTAGTGTGTTGTGTGTGTGTGTGTGTGTGTGTACAACTGTGGTTCTTGCCCGAGTAATGCTGTTGCGGGAAAGTGCATTCGCATAAACAGGTGCAGAGCGTACCCCCTGCATGCATAAACAGCTACTTCTTTTCCTCCTCTGATTTAAGGCATAAGGGGACGGCATAGCTCAGTGGTCGGAGCACTCGCTTTCCCCCAAGCCAAGGTTAAGCAGCATTGAGCGTGGTTACCAAGTGAATGGGTGACCGTTTGCACGCCTGGTTTCAGTATATTTCCCCCCATTTCACCCAGCTGTAAATGGGTACCTGCCCTCTTTAGGGTCAGCGAAGGTAAAGCAGCGAGGGAGAGGAGATGGTGCGCTGGGCCTGACTTGTCAGGCGCTTAACCGCAGCGCAACGTATTTTGCTCAATAATTGATGTCTGAGCATTCAACAAGGAAGAAGGAGACACAGTCCTGCCTCTAGAACCACGCAGGATATTGTGCGCGCACTGCGGAAAACTCCATCCATCTTTCATGGAAGAGAGGCCAGGTGTGGCCAGTGGTGTGGAGGATAATTATGAACATACCGAGCATGCAGTCTTTAGCCTGGAGAGGAATGGGCTGCGCCAGGTTGAACTTGCCCACAACACGCAGCCTGGTGTAGTGGTTTCCTGCGGTGTCTCAGTGTCTGTCTCCTTATGGAGATAAAGAAAGATGTCGTGTCCAGTTTGACTGAAGCAGGCTGACAACAATGGCTGTTATTTAAAGCATAAACTTAGTTGTTCTTTCTTAAACTGGAAAACCAGCAACATGATAAACTAGGATCATGCTTAAATTAAGCATACTGGTGACAATGGCAAAAGCATAATCTTAGCTTTAAGAAGCGCCAAATCAGCAGCAGTATTAACAGCAGTCAAATTTCAATTCAGCAGACTGGTGATAATGGGCGAATCAGCACAAGCACAGTCTTAGTTTAAAAAATGATAACAAACCAAGAACAGGATGAACTAGGCTCACCAACAAGGTGTGCATCAGTAAAGAGCATAAGGTGTCCCATAACCTGTGTGGTCATTAGGGAGCGAGATGTCAGAGACCTCAGCTTCTCCAGGGGCCAGCGTTTTGAGGGTGGCACCCATCTCCTCTCCCTCACTGCTTTGCCTTCCCTGACCCTAAAGAAGGCAGGTAGGTACCCATTGACAGCTGACTCAACAAAAGCAGAGATAAAACTAAAAAATCTAAAACTTGCTGCATTAGAAACCAAGCATAAAATGAGCTGACAAAAATAACCAAATTGCCACAGAACTGTAAATATAACTATTAAAATAGCTGCAGCAGCAAAATGTATATTAAAGCTAGGCAGACAAAAATGACCAAATCAGCAAAATCAAGCATAGATAAAACTTCAAAAACCATCATCAAGGAGACTGAGCAAGGCTAACAAAAATGGCCAGCCACATCAACAAAAGAGCATGAAGAAACTGACAATAATTGCCAAAATCAGCACAAAAAAGTATAAACTAAGATAACAAAAATGACTAAATCCACAGAACCATAGACAAACCTAAGCTAATAAAAATAGCTCTAATAGCAAAAGCATAAAAACCCAGGCTTAGAAAATACTGCTCAATCATCAAAAACATAACAAACAGCTGAAAAACATACTGTCCAATAAGTAGAAGCATGACAAAACGATGACAAAAATACTGTCCAGTCAACAATAATATAATAAAAAGGCGGACAAGAATATTGCCCAATCGGGAGAAAATAACAAAAAGCCTGACAAAAATACCAGCCAATCAGCAAAAGCATAACAGAAAGATGACAAAAATACCAGCCAATCAGCAAAAGAATAACAGAAAGATAACAAAATACCAGCCAATCAGCAAAATCATAACAGAAAGATGACAAAAAATACCAGCCAATCAGCAAAAGCATAACAGAAACCACAAAAATACCAGCCAATCAGCAAAAGCATAACAAAACAATGACCAAAATACCACCCAATCAGCAAAAGCATAACAGAAAGATGACAAAAATACCACCCAATCAGCAGAAGCATAACAGAAAGGCCAACAAAGCTATTGCCCAATCAGCAAAAGCATAACAAAAGGCCAACAAAGCTATTGCCCAATCAGCAAAAGCATAACAAAAAGATGACAAAAACGGTGGTGTCAGCAGAGAAAACCTACTGTCCTCCATTGTATTGATTGTCCTCCTGTCTGTTTTCCTGCTGTTTCAATTATCTCTTTCAGGGCTGTTTTTCGCACAGCCTACTGATTATGAGATAGCGAAGACTAATGGCTATCAGTTATGAATACATGTACGTCCATGTCCCTTTGTGTGATAAATAGCACAACCACAGGGGGTGATGGGACGGTGGAGTAAGGTAAGAATGGAAAGCCAAGAAAAACATATAGACAGCCAGCCAGGCAGACAGGCAGACAGACAAACAGACATCAGAAAGACAGACATCAGAAAGAGAGGCAGACAGAAAGACAGACAGACAGATAGACAGATATGCAGGTAGACAGACAGACAGATCGACAGATATCTGATAGACTGACTGACCAACAGACAGACACATGAATAATAACACAGGCTGTAACCAATGACACAGACACAGACAACATGGAGACATAGAAGACAGACAGGCAGACACACACACACACACATGCATACACACAAATACACACACACACAGTGCAGACTCCACTCTCACCCCAAAGTCCTTCGGATGAGACTATAAACCGAGGCTCCATGTGCCAACGCACGCAGAACATCTTGCGTACACGATAAAATCCTGTTACGCTTTTCGTAAGAGTAGGCCATTGTATGCCGGTGGGAACAGATGACAATTTACAAAACCGCATACACACGGGGACTAGTTGTAAAGAAGCACATAAGTGCTTAATCCATTATCCTTGATATAAAATAATAAAAGACTAAAAAATAACATAACAGCTTTCCCACTAGTAACATATTAACAAAACACAACACCAGAATCCCCCAAACAACTGTGAAGGACTTTAACCCTGTCCTCCCAATCACTACGGCAAAACGTTAATGTCATTAGTTTGATCACCTCAACCCCCCCCCCCCCCCACCCCCACCCCCACCCCCGAGGAAGTTCATTATGAGGTAGCCCATATGTGGCTTCCTTCACTTCATACTCCCATCTCTTTGATGATTGGAGGCTGATCTATCTATCTATCTATCTATCTATCTATCTATCTATCTATCTATCTATCTATCTATCTATCTATCTATCTATCTATCTAATCTATCTATCTATCTATCTATCTATCTATCTATCTATCTATCTATCTATCTATCTATCTATATACATTTGTATGTAAGTGTGTGTGTGTTGTGTGTGTGTGTGTGTGTGTGTTGTGTGTGTGTGTGGTGTGTGTGTGTGTGTGTGTGTGTAAGTGTGTGTGTGTGTGATCTTCGGCCAAGGTTAAGAACTTAAAATGAAGCGAAATTTTTTCTCCTCCTCCTCCTCCTCCTCCCCTCCCTCCTCCTCCTCCTCCTCCTCCTCCTCCTCCTCCTCCTCCTCCTCCTCTTCTTCTCTTCTTCTTCTTCTTTGCATTCTCTCTTTGCATTCTTCTTTTCTTCTTCTTTGCATTCTTCTTTTTCTTCTTCTCTTCTTCTTCTTCTTCTTCTTCTTCTT
>CM054167.1:6697319-6714819 GCA_028751875.1 Rapana venosa | reverse complement strand
CACAGAAACAGAAAAAAACCATGTGTGTATGTATGTATGTATGTGTGTGTGTGTGTGTGTGTGTGTGTGTGTGTGTGTGTGTGTGTGTGTGTGTGTGTGTGTGTGTGTGTGTGTGTGCATGCATGTTTGTATATACGAGTGTGCATGCGTGTGTGTGTATACCAGTGTGAGTGTACGCGCGTGTGTGTAGGTGCGTTGTAGGTGTGTGCGTGTGTGTACATAAACGTGCACACGTATGTGTGTGTATGTGTGTTTGTACCTACGCTCCCGCATGCGTGCATGTGTGTGAGTATGTGTGTGTTCAGTGCAACAATGAAGAACATTGAACACGCGTAGATTTGAATAATTCAATTTACAGATACGTTTTCCTTGCTAAGCCGTCAGGACATGAATCAATTGGAAACGGCACAACAAGCATAGAAAATATACAGGCCGACAACCAAAACATAGCATCGACTAGTAGGACAGCAGGGAACATCAATAGTCTGTCATCAAGTGAAGTAATAGTTATGATAAAAGTATTGCAATGGCTGCCTTCAGTCTCGAAGACTCTGAGTGTCGCTCTAGGTGGTCATTGTGGTCAGCGTGGGTTGGGGCTGGCCCAGTCCCACTCGGCAGATGGACAGACTGTGCCTATGCAGAGAGAGCGGCACGAGCAAGTTCGGACTATGCTTCGGTCGGGTCTGTCTGCCTGGGCTGCAAGCCTTTCTTGTCCTTCTCTTTGCCTCGTTGCTGTTTTGTCTGAGCAAGTGAGCCCGTCATCACATTGATCCTTATCCCGAACAAACTTTTTTCCCTTTCATGTGTTGGACTTTTCTCCTCCATCCCTCCCCCCTTCCCCCTTCCCACTCCCCAGCCCCTCTCCCCCCACTCCTCCTCACTCCGCCTCTTCTGGCTGATTCTATCTGGTCTTTCATTTTGCCTCACTGTTCTTAACATACCCACGGTGTGTGCTGTGGAACTATGTGTTCTAAAAAATTCATTATTCTTTGCAAACTCGCATAATCTTAATGGATTAGGATGTGTGTTGTCGCTGAGCTGTTTGTGTTGTTTGTGGCTTATGCTGATGACTGTTTGTGGTTATTATTATTGTGTTGTTGTGATGCAATGATTGCATGTGATCAATGACAATGAAGGGATGACGTAATTATCTAATTGGTGTATTATTGTTGTATCGGTGGTGATGGTGTGTGGTCGCTGTAGTGTAATTTTTGTTGTTGTTGTTGTGTGCGTCGTGTTGTCCGTTACATTTGCGTACATAATCTAATGGATTTGTATATTTGCTTACAGCACATGTGTGCGTTGCGTGCGTGCGTGCGTGCGAGTGTCCTCCGTGCGTGAGAATGAGCTGATGTATAGACTGTATGTGTGTGTGGTGAAAAACTACAGTATATGTGTAGTCAACTCTGCCTTTGTCTGTGAGACGCTGTGTGCATGGTTGCTCGTGCGTTTGTGCGTGTTGTGTCTGCTGTGTGCAGTGTGTTTGCGTGTGCAACACACGCGCCCCGTAGTGCATGAAGCACACACACACACACACACACACACACACACACACACCACACACACACACACACTACACACACCAAACACACACACATACACCAAATACACACACACACCAACACACACACACAACACACACCAAACACACACACACACACACACACACACACACACACACCACACACACCACACACACACACACACACCAACACACACACACACACACACCAAACACACACACACACACCAACACACAACACACACACCAAACACACACACACACACACACACACACACACACACCACACACACACACACACACACACAACACACACCACGCACAGGTACACACTGCGAACGCAAAACTGGAAATGCAATTTACTCGTTTTTTTGTGTTGGCAAAGGGTCCAGATTGAGACAAAATTGAAAAGGAATCAAATCAAAGAACTCCATCTCCCTGATCTACAATTGAAAGCAAACACGTACCTCTCTATCCCTTACATCAGGATGTTTAACTCCTCTTCCTTCCCCCCCCCCCCCCCCCACTCTTTTCCCCTCCAGGGTTTTTTTTAAAAACAGCCCAGCTGAAATTCTAGTACGCTATCTTAATGCATCCCCAGTAATATAATATGTAATACGACTCCTGTGGATCAGTTTTTTTACAAACTGATTTTCTCTGAGGGATTTCTGTTTGAGATTTTAGCTGAGCCCGTTGTTGTTGTTATTGTTGTTGTTGTGGTGGTGGTGGTGGTGGTGGTGGCGTGGTGGTGATGGTGGTGGTGTGTGTGTGTGTGTGTGTGTGTTTGTATGTGTCGTGCGTGTGTGGTGTAAGTCTGTAGTGTGAAGTGTTTTGTGTGTGAGTGCGTCCGTGTGTGAGTGGGTGTGTCATGTGTGTGCCTGTGTGCCTGCACGCACGTACATGTGTGTGTGTGTGTGTGTGTGTGTGTGAAGAGAGAGTTTGTGCGTGTGTGTATATGTGTGTGCACCGAGTGTAGGTGTGAGTGAGTGTGTATCGTCTTGTTTGTGTAACGTCAGTATGTGTGCTATCGTGTATTTGTATAATTCGTAGCTGCAATATGTTGACACATAATAGCATACTTTGACATGATGTGCATGTGTGTGTTGTTTATGTCGCACCATGTGAACGTTCATACGCTGGCGCGCAAATGTGGTGTGTGTGTGTGTGTGTGTGTTGTGGTGTGTGCAAAAGATTACTGTGGCTTAGCAAGCAGACTCTAACGCACTCTGCTGACCTTTGCCAACCCTGAGAAAATGACTTGCGGGATGTTGTCAGTCAAACGGGAATGGTCTGTGGCGATTGGACCAGAGGGAAGGGGGGTGGGGAGGGGGATATGAGGGAGGGGTTTAGGGGGATAGGGGAGAACTTTAAACATAGGGATTTTGAGGAGTGGGTGTGTGGGTGGATTGTATTTGTAATGTGAAAACAGAAATAGATTCGCATTGATTTGATATTTTTGAAAAAGTGTATTGTAAGGCAGAGGACAGCGGGGAGTGGAGGAAGCTGGTTGCAAAATCTTCATTGATGCGTCCAAGGTCCATAAGACCACGGGATATAGTGAAAGAGAAGGAAAAAGTGCATTGGAAGAATATTTATCATCCATTTTGAATCTGCAATAGCTTTTAAAAAACTTTATCTTTATAATCTGATTATTTTAAGCTTGAAGCAATATTGTGAATATTTCTTTCGCTTTGCTTTGCCTTTGTACGTAAGTATGTATGCATGCTGCAAAATCTTCAGTGCTGCCCCCACTGTCTTCAGGACTTCGGGATGGTGAAGGTGAGGTATGCATGGGGACGGGATAGCTCAGTGGTCAGAGCACTCGCTTTCCCCAAGCTAAGGTTAAGCAGCATTGAGCGTGGTTAGCAAGTGGATGGATGATCGTTTGCGCGCCTTGGCTCCAGTACAGTCCCCCAGTTCAACCAGCTGTAAAATGGGTACCTGCCCTCTTTAGGGTCAGGGAAGGTAAAGCAGCGAGGGGAAGGAGATGGACGCCGCTCTCAATATGCTGGCTCCTGGAGGAGTTGAGGTCTCTGACATCTCGCTCCCCAACGACCGCATAGGTTATGGACACCTTTACCTTTTTACCTATGCATGCATATGTATATATATTATATATATATATATATATATATATATATAATATATATATATATTATATATATATATTATATATATATATTATTATTGTTATACAATATATGTCTATGTCTGTATGACTGTCTGTATGCACATTGTGTGTATGCATGTATATTATGTATATTATGTATGTATGTATGTATGACTATGTATGTATGCATGCATGCACATCTGTCTGTCTGTCTGTCTGTCTGTCTGTTCAGAGACATTACATTTATGTGACTCTAGGAGTCAAACTTGCGCTCATCTGCACCGTTCAAATTGATGGTGCGACACATGAATGACAAGGTAATATTGCATGAAAATGCTACATATGACACAATAATGGGGTTTGATTTGCACGTGATGGTCATTGGTGCAGCAGACGATAGGCGGTATGTGTGTGTGTGACAGAGGAGCATGACAGGTTTAGATGGGGGGAGGTGGGAGAAGGGGAGGTAGAGGGGAAGAAGTGACAATTTTCCTTTCCATCACATCCCCGCCCTAATAAGCTGAAGGAAAAATAGTGTGTGTGATGTGTGTTGTGGTGGGTTTTGTGTGTGTGTGTGTGTGTGTGTGTGTGTGTGTGTAGTGAGAGAGAGAGAATAAATATCTATCTATCTATCTATCTATCTATCTATTTATCTATCTATCTATCTATCTATCTATCTATCTAAAAAAGTATGTTCTTTCGAGCCAGAAGGCCCATAGAGCCGGAGCTTATCCCAGTTTCTGTAGCGTTAAGCGAACTGATGGTTTTTCACCACCCCTGTGACAGGACGCTAGTCTGTCGCCAGATACTTCCCCAGCAGAGCTGGTACCCACTTGTACACCTGGGTGGAGTGAGGAAAATAGGACTAAAGTGTCTTTCCCAAGGACACAACACCGAGCCGAGCGGGGATCGAACCCGCGACCTCTGGATCACGAGTTGACCGCCTAAACCACTCGACCACGGTGCCTCCTACATCTATCTATCTATACACACATATACGCACAAATATATATATATATATATATATATTATATATATATATATATAATATATATATATATATATATATATATATTATATATATATATACATACCTACGTACGTACTACTTATATACATACATAAATACATGCATACATGCATGCATACACACACTCATGTATACACACACATGACACACACTTTCTCACACACACACACACACTGACACACACACACACACACACACACTGACACACACTCACTCACACACACATACACACACACACACACACACACGCACACACACACACACACACTGAACACACACACACACACCACACACACACACACACACACACACACACACACACACACACACACACACATTGTAACTGATAATCATCAAGCCAAATGAATTATGTTTGAATGTGTTTTGAAAATAAGAGAAGAATCAAAATAATATAGAATGCAACATGGTTTTGCCTTTGGATCTTTTGTGTGTGTGGTTTTTTTCCTGAAAGGAGGCACCGGGGTCGAGGTTTTTAGGGGGTCAACTCGGTCCAAGGTCGCGGGTTCGCCCCCCGCCCCCGGGTTTGTGCCCTTGGAAAACCTTTCCCTATTTTCCCACCCCCCGGGAAAAGTGGGTACCAGCTTGCTGGGAAGTAGGCGACAACTACGTCCGTCACAGGGGTTGAAAAAAATCATTTCTTAACGCTACGAAACCCCGGAAAAACTCCGGCCTATGGGCCTTCTGGCTCGAAAAAACTACAACTTTTTTCCGCCACCCTTTCCGAGGGTTTTTTTTTTTAAAATTTTTTTAAAAAAAAATTTTTTAAAATTTTTTAACTTCTTTTTTTTGGGGGAATATGTGATTTTAATCAAAAAACGACAACACAAAACCCCGCCACACACAAAAAACCCGCACAAACAAAAAAAAAAGGGGTAAAAATACACAACACAAACGCACCCGTACGCACACACACACACACACAAACGCACACACCCCCCACAAACACCACAGTGACACAGTGACCCCCCTTTCCCACCCCCCCCCCTTTCCCACAAACCCCCTTACAGACGCGCTCGCGCGCACTAGCATGTCCTGTCACAAGTAAAATTTTATAATGGAAGGGGGAAAAGCGGGTTTTTTTTTTACTCCTACTCAGCCCTGGGGCCCAGGAAAGGGGCCATCGTTTTTTTTTCCCCCTCTCTTTTTTGGTCTTTTTTTTTTATATTTGTTTGGTCTTCCGTTCCGGGTTTGGCTCGGGGTTTTTTTTGGGTTTGTGTTTTGTGTGTTGTGTGTGTGGTGGGTGGTGGTTTTGGGAGGGGTTTGAAAAAAAAGAAAAAAAAAAGAAGGAGTTGGAAAAAACCCGGGGGGGAAGGAAAGGAAAAAGGAGAAAAGGAAAAAAAAAAAAGAGGGGAAGAGAAGAGAGAGAGGAGAGAGAGAGAGAGAAAGGAGGGGGGGAGGAGAGAGAGGGGGGGGAAAAGAGGGGGGGGGGAGGGGGGGGGGGGGGAGGGGGGAGGGGGGAGGGGGGGGGGGGGGAGGGGGGGGGGGGGGGGGGGAAAAGAGGGGAGGATAAGGGAATTTTTTTTAGTTTTTTGTTTGGGGGGTTTTTTTTTTTGTGGTATACCTCTTTGAATTTTTTGAGCACGGTTGTTTTGGGTTTTTGGGGTTAAAAATTTCCGTGTTGTGGGGGGGGGTTTTGTGTTTTTGGGGGGTGGTGGTTTTTTTGGGGGGGTTTGTTGTGTGGTGTGGTGTGTTTGGGGATGTGTGTGGTGTGTGTGTTTGGGTTTTTTTTGGTGGGGTGTGTTGGGGGTGTAGGGTTGGTTGTGGGGTTGGGGTGTGTTTTTGGGGGTGGGGGTTTTGGGTTTTGGGGGGGCCTGCCCCTGCCCGGTTTTTTAAAAAACCCCGGTTTTCCCCGCCCTTTTTGTTGCTTTTGTCTTTTTTTGGGTTTTTTTGGGCCTGTGGGGGCCCCTCGGGGGGGTTGCTACTGTAATTCCCCTGTTTCCTTTTTGTTGTCTTTTGTCTTCCCCGGCCCGTCTGTTGTCGTCTTCTCTCCCCTGTTTCTTCTGTCTGTCTGTCTTCTCTCTCCTCTCTTCCTTTTCCTGTCTGTCGTTTCTCTCTCTCTCTCTTCCCCCTTCTGTCTTTTTGTCTGCCCCTTTTTTCCCTCTTCTCCTTCTTCTGTCTTCTGTCTGTCTTCCCCTTCTCCTCTCCCACTGTCTGCCCTTCCGGTTTTCCCCTTTTCCCTCTTTCTTCCCCTTCTGTCGTTTTTTTCCTTCCTCTCTCTCTTCCCCCTTTCCCGCCTTTTTTCCCCTCTTCCTCCCTTTTCCCTCTCCCCTTCTCTCTCTCCCCCTTTTCCCTTCTCCCTCTCCCCTTCCTCTCCCTTCCTTTCCCCGGGGGTTTTTGGGGGTGGTCCGGGGTCTCCAGTTTTCATTTTTCGACTCTGCTTTCAGCCGACATTCCAATTGAGCGCTTTCCAGTACAGCTCCCGGGGTTGTCGGTTTTTGTAAAAAAATTGAAAGGGGGGGTGTAACGTGCATAATTAATCTTTTACATAACGAAAGGGAAAATTTAAAGGGATGGGGGTCTGCATTTGAAATTTAACTAGCCCGGGAAAATCGTCCCCCCCCAAATCCCCCCCCCCCCCAAACCCCCCCCCCCCCCAAAAAAAACCCAACCCAACAACAAAAAACAAAAAACAAAACAAACAAACAAAAAAAAAAACAAAAAAAAAAAAACCCAAAAAACCTAAACACCCCCCACCCGCATTTTAAAAATCACCAGAAGCCACGGGGGGTTTGGAACCACTGACTTTAGCTCTGTAAGGGGTCTAGCCACTGGGGTACATGTCCGGGTTTTGTGTCATTCGCAGTGGAGGGGGGGCCCCAGAATCCTCAAAAAGTATTCAAGGTGTTCACATGTTCTCCTGGGTTGGGTAGGGTTTCTTTTTCCCTTTCAGGAGTCTTATCATTGTCCTCCAAATACAAAATTGGTCATTTTCTTTTTCATTTTCCAACAGAATGCGAGGGGAGGGGATTAGGGGGAGGGGGACAAGGGGGGGGGTTGGGGGGGGGAGGGGGGTGGAGGGGTGTGGTGTGTTAGTGTTAGTGGTGGGTTTTGTGATTCAGATTCAATTCAATTCGAATATTTTTAAAAGCCATTTTGCATTTAATTTATTTGACACAACAAAAACATCAAAAAATTTTCTATTTGGCAAAAGTGATTTACATAAAACTTTTTTATTTATTTTTTTTTTTTTAAAACCTCAACACATACGATGATATCGCTTGATATATATCAACGTATTTTTCACTTAATTTATGCCAGTTTTTGCGTTCTTGTTTTCGTTTTTATTTTTTAAAAAAACAAAATTTTTTCTGAGTTCATCATAAAAATGAATTTTATCAATAAAGAAAAACACTTTAAATTTTTACAGTGTCTACATTTTTTTGTCCCTCTGGGTAAAATTTTGGGGTTTTCCCCTTTTTATCATTAAATTGTGACAGCTTTGGGGAAAATTACAATATGTTTCTTTTTGATTTTGTTTTCATAGTTTACTAAGTATGGGTTTCCATCTGTATTCTTTGGACAAAATAAAAATTTTAGTTTTGGGAAAATCTTTTTTTTGTAATCCAAAATGTTTATACATTTCCCCAAGTTTTTTTTCTAAAAGCATAATAAAACCGATGAACATTAAGAGTGCTTTGGTTCTTCCAGACATGTTTAATCCAATTGTGTACGAATTTTTTTCACTGTGTTTATCCTTATCGATGTATTCTTCTGATACAAAAATCGTATACTATTCTAATATAAGAGTCGGGTTTTGTTTTCTTCAAAGAACCCAAAGGATTTTACGGCTAATTTTAAAGGGGCAGGGGAAATCCCCAAAATTCACCCAAAGTGGGTAACTAATGCTTTTTTATGAACCCCTTCTTTTGTTTAAAAAATTTACATGAAAATTCTATACAAAAACATGGATAGCATCCTTGAACAGTTTACAATTAATTCGTATCCCCATTAAAAAAAAAGGAAAACCAAATTCTGCCCCCTAGGTTAAAACGGGGGTTTATCATGAGTCAAAAAACGCATTTTTAGTGTCTTTAATTTTGTCCCGAATTGCCCTTTTAAAGGGTATATGGTTTGTTTCTTTTTTTTATTAAAAGTTTTTGGGTTCTTATTTCCCTTTTTTAAAAAACGACACCTAGATTTTTAAGTTTCACTGTTTCAATTACTGCTTCCACATTTAAAAGAATTGGAATTTTAGGAGGTGATCTGTAAAGATATTACCGTTTTTTTTGTTTTGTTTATCTTTAAACCCCAATTAGAACAGTATTCTTTTTAGTTTATTCAGTTTAGTTTGAAAAAACCTATTTGGTTGTTGTTTGCATGCCAGGGCTCAGATAGAGTAAAAAGGGAATTTGTCTTTTGCGGTTTTTATATGGGAACTTTTCATCATTATTTAACTAATCATTGACAATACATTAAATAAAGTAGAAAATTAATGTATTTCCCTGATGTACCCCCCTTTTGACTATGATTTTTATCTGTGTGTTTGCTCGTATTTTTGTAAATATTGTTGCATTGGAATACATGTTTTCAATGACATTAAAAGTTTTGCCTGTTATTCCTATTTCGTTTAACTTTATAAGAAGACCCTCGTGCCACACATTATCAAACGCTTTCTGAAAATCTACAAAGCAGCAATAAAGTCTTTTAGTTTTTACTTTCAGTACACTATCTATTAAATTGTTAAGTAGGAAGATATGGTCCGTTGTTCTGCATGCTTTTCTGAAACCAGCTTGTTCTCTAACAATACTATTGTTATTTTCTAAATATTCAGAAATTCTATGGTTCAGTATTTGACAAAAAAGTTTTCCAATAGTGTTTGTCAACGTTATTCCTCTGTAGTTTTCTGGGTTGTATATGCATCCGTTCTTATAGATTGGGACATTCACTCCTACTTTCCAATCACAGGGATATATACCCGTTTCTAATACTAAATTGAAAATATTCCGCATTATCTCTATAACATTAGATGAAACTGATTTGATCATTTCGTTTGTGATTCCATCTTTTCCAGGCGATTTGTTATTTTTCAGCTTTTTGATTGTTTTTGTAATTTCCTCTGTTGTAATTTGCTTATCTAGCAGTGGGTTATTAGATACTTTTAAGTCATTAAACCTGCTTAGTACTTGCTTTTTGTGGTCTGGATCTATTTGCGGTTCTTTACCAATAAGTGTTTTTAAGTGTTCAGTCCATTTACTGCTACTAATATGATTATGATGTTTTAATCCATCATCTTCACTTTCTTTTAATTTTTTGTAAAGTTTTCCACAATATACTCGGATCTTCGTCAATGGCATCATGTAGCTGTGATACCAGTGAATTTTTGAAGATTTTCTTTTTCTTTTTTATTAAAGTATTATATGTTTTCTTTTCATAAAGTATTTTTCTCGAAGTTCAGGTTTATACGGGGTTCTATTTATTGCATTTAGTAGAGACTTTACTTCTTTTCTTGTACTGTTACATTCCGAATCAAACCATTAGATCTAGACTTATAAATTTAAAATCTTTTGTGTTCATGTGAAATTATTCAAGATCTGCGATCTACAGCAATGACAACCTACATAAAGGAATCATTCCTGCTGGCTTTAAAACAATCTTCCCACACCATCTATTAATGTTCTGAATAGAATGTTGAGAATCGAATAGAAATCTAGATTTAGTAACTACGCCTCTGGCATCTCTATTTATTTTCGGTGTACATGATTGTTGTGCACAAAATAAAGAGAAACCGAAAGTCAAATACATTGTTGAGAGGAAGGTGCATCATACTTCTTTCCACGAAACTTTCTATTTTGGGTTTATGTGAAGCGGGATTACGTCACTTCTGGTGTGGAACATGGCTGCCAAACTGGTTGCAGGTGATCGAAGTGGTAAAGTACTTGCTGTTGGTGGCTTCAAATATCATAAAGATAAAGTCTGTGCTGATCACCTCTCGTGGAGGTGCTGGCGACGACTCACATGCAAAGCAAGGATCCGAACAAGGTTATTTGATTTAAACAAGCAAACACCAAACATCAGAGTGATGGGGAATGAAGGGGGGCACATCACAACCATCCTGCCGATGACGTCATCATACGCCCAACGGAGACTAGAGAACGCTTAAAGGCTGCCACAATGAATGACCCCACGGGAACCACTAAGAGGACGTTCCATGCGGAAGTGGCCCATCTAGCTCAACAAGGTGGAGGTGACAGAGAGGCGTTATTGTTTCACTCGTTCAGATCCTCCATGCAGCGAGCAAGAGCTACAGCCGTCCCGCCAGTTCCTGTAACTGTAGACCAAGTGGACATTAACGGTCCTGTAACTGTAGACGAAGTGGACATTAACGTTCCTGTAACTGTAGACGAAGTGGATATTAACGGTCCCTGGGCGGAAACTTGGGAGCAAAATCGGTTCTTGTTGCACCTGGATGACAACTGGGGCATTGCAATTTTTGCAAGCGATGAGAACTTAATGAAGCTTCAAGCATGCACCACGTTGTACATGGATGCGACATTTCGCTCCTGTCCACGACCTTATCATCAGTTTTTCAATATTTTGGGAAAAGTACAGGGTTCTGTGGTTCCGCTAGCATACATCTTGATGAGTCAACGTACAGTCGGCCATTACAGGCAAGTGCTGAGTAGGCTCAAAGGGGCTGTTCCAAATGTCACTGGTCACAACTGCCGACCACGTCGCATAATCTGCGATTTTGAGCGGGCCTTGATGACAAGCATGGAAACAGAGCTACCCAGAGGGCAGTTACAAGCCTGCTACTTTTCATTTCACCCAAAGCCTCTGGCGCAAAGTTCAGGACTTGGGGCTGGCGCGTCACTACAGGAACAGCAGGAGATTGGCAAAGTTTATAGGGAAAGTGATGGCGATTGGCTATCTGCCACTTGCAGTTATCGCCGTGAACTTTGACCAACTGGTTGTCCAAAGGGAATCCAGACGTGTGATCAGACGCTTTCCCGAGGTGCAAGACTTCATTGAGTACTTTAGGCGGACATACATCGGACCCCAAGCGACCTTTCCTCCACGGATGTGGTGCGTCTCAGACCGGGACATGGATCAACGAACTAACAACCATGCAGAAGGTCAGTCAATTAGTCTTTCTTTTTGCTCTCTCTCTTCACCCCCCCCCCCCCCCACCAAACATTTCCTTATTGGCTGCTAATAGGCCAATGAAAAAGCTCCATAATCTCTAGCGATATCTGTTAGCTTGAAAGTAACATCATAAACATTAGTTTATTAACATCACGAAACTTAGTTTCTGTCACACATTCTTGTTCTAGGTTGTAAGGTGCAGTGATTTAAAATCTCTCTCTCTCTCTCTCTCTCTCTCTCTCTCTCTCTCTCTCTCTCTCTCTCTCTCTCTCTCTCTCTGACAATGCACTACTGTGGCCTCATGGGTTAATTTTCAAACTTGTGACTGAGAGATTGTGGGTATGATTCATCGCCGAACCGTTCTTAAGAAGTGAAATGGGCAGTATAGTATAAGCAACCCCGCCTGGCTTTTGGATGAGCATTGAAAGTGGCAAGTTTTGTTTGTATTGTCAAGCAAATCCATACAACAAATCTAAAAGCTTTTTATATTTTCACAAACCGCAGTACGGTCAGGATGTATGAAGAACTGACCAGTTGTATGAAAAGTGATGGGGTGACCCCGGCAGCATCTACTGTTTGTGATTAGGCCTACTTAGAATTTTCGGTCTCTCTGTATTGTGTATAATTGATGTGTTTTGGCATTTCTTTTTCACATTTTTTTACCATTGCAATTTTCAGCGAATCACAAGACATTTGCAAGTGACGTAGCTGTCAGGAGACCAAACATCTGGGTCTTTATCCGAGTGCTGAAAGACGGCAAGCATTGTCGGAAAATACGTTTGAAGCTTTTTAGAAGAGGTGAGCTACCACCAAGACGGCGAAAGAAGTGGCGCAATCGGGAAGAACGTCTCCAGGAACTCAAGCGCCAGTACAAAAAGGGAGCAAGAAACCTTGACCAGTTCTGGTGTGCAGTCACTAACGTGGTGCCTCCCGTCCCCCTGACCCCTTTCCCTTTTCAGCCAGTCAGCGCAGGAGCCGCCAATGTGCTTTAAAAAAAAAAATTTGTAGGGCAATAGTGTTACAATTTTGTTGAAAAGCTAATACTTTATGTAACTGAGCCAATGATTTTTTTGACATATTTTGAGGATTAAGAACAATTTATCCTTTACTGTTAATTTTATTTTTGAAGTGGAAAAACATTGCCTAGAAATGGCCATTTATTTCGGTATTTGCAGTACATTGCAAGATTTTTTTGACATATGTTTGAGGTTAAAACAAGTTATCTTTTACTTTCAAGCTTTTGTTGTTTGTTTTTAACTGGACAAATATTGCAAGATTGTTTCCGCCATTTCCTTGTTTTGGGCTGTAGATACTGGGGGAAAATTTAAACTGTACAAGAAACTTTCCTTTAAAATTCGTTTCTAGCACACTGTTTTTTCTTTTGGTTATTGTTTTTGTTTCTCATTAAAAATATAGAAAATTAAACCTATCCCATTTGTCTTCAGTGTCGTTCAGTGTTTTCATCATAATAAACGTCATTTAAAACTTTTCACGGGCATGAAAAATAACCCCCAGAAACGGAATAGCGGCACAGCGGGTCGGCGGCACAGCGGGTACCTCCCGGGCGTATAAGTATACGTTTGTGCAAGAACCTTCTTTCTGAACGGTTTGTGTGTATGAGTGTGGTGTGTTGTGTGTGCGTGTGTGTGTGTGAGTGTGTGTGTGCGTGTGCGTGGTGTGTGTGTGTGTGGGGTGTGTGAGTGTGTGTTTTGAGATTATACACCTAGTTAGGTGTGTGGGCGTATATACACTAGTGCAACAACCCTATTTCTGGACAGTGTGTCTTTATTTCTTTTATTTTTATTCATTCTTTTATATCGAGGATAACGGACTAAGCACTAATGTGCTTTTTTACATCCAGTCCCCGTGCGTATGCGGTTTTGTAAATTTTGTCATCCGTTCCCGCCGGCACTCAATGGCCTTCTCTGATGTTCTCTACAATGGTGTACGTGTGTATGTGTGTGCGTGTGTGTGTGTGAGAGAGAGTCAAAGTCAAAGTCAAACTTTTATTTTCAGATTATGATGTGATTGTGTGTGTGTATGAGTGAGTGTGAGTGGTGTGTGTGTGTGTGAGTGTGTGTGTGTGTGGTATTCTACACCCCCCGCCAAGTGTGTGGCGTATAAGTATATGTTTGTGCAAGAACCTTATATCTGAACAGGTGGTGTGGGGGTTGTGTGTGTGTGTGTGTGTGTGTGATTAAGATTATACACTCTCTGCAAAGTGTTTTGGGCGTATGTGCACTAGTGCAACGACCCTATTTCTGGACAGTGTGTGTATGTGTGTGTTGTGCGTTTGTTTGTGTATGGGTGTATGTGTGTGTGTGTGGTGTGTAACAGTCAAATTCAAAGTCAAAGTTTTATTTTCAGATTATGATGTGTGTGTATACGTGTGTGTGTGTGAGCGCGCGCGCGCGAGCGTGTGTTTTGTGTGTGTGGGGTGTGTGTGTGCGCGCGCGCGCGCGCGCGAGCTGTGTTGTATATGTGTGTGTGTATATGTTTTGTGTGTGTTTTTTCATCATGTGAGGACCCTTTCATGGAAGGATTAGTCTCGGAAGGGCGGGAACTCTAGTTGGCAAAGTTCAGTTGTGCACTCTCTAGTCGTACGTTTTACATTAGTAAGCAGTTTCTTTCTTTCTGTTTTTTCTTTTGGCTTTTTTCTTTTGTTGTTGTTGTCGGTTTTTCTCCCTTGCTCTGATAATAATTATGCTGTCAGCACTGTCTCCATAACTCTCTGTATCTGTCTCTGCCCCTTTTTGTATTTTTCTAATCTGTGTCTGTATCTAACTCTGCGTAGGTGTCTTTATGGCTCTCTCTCTCTCTCATTCATTCTCTCTCTCTCTCTCTCTCTCTCCTCCCCTCTCTCTCTCTCTCTTTTCTCTCTCCCCCTTCCCCTCTCTCTCTCTCTCGTCTCTCTCTCTCTCTCTCTCTCATCTCTCTCTCTTTTCTCCCCCCTCCTCTCTCTCGTTTTCTCTCTCTCTTTCTCTTTCTCTATCTCTCTCTCTCTCTATTTCTCTCTGAGACTCTCTCTCTCTTTCTCTCTCTGTGTCTCTGTCTGTCTGTCTCTCTCTCTATCCCTCTCTCTCTCTCTCTCTCTATCTCTCTCTCCCGAAAAAGTGCTTACTTCAGACACAAACTGTGTGGTTTTCTTCTTATCTAACTGTCTCAACTCATCGACATGTCCATTATTGCAAATGCTGATTGTTAACAACGGATTGAAGGATTGATTGATAGATTAAGGGCTTGATTGATTGATAACCCTTTGTTTTACTGGCTTAACCACACACCCCCCACCCTCCCTCCCCCGACACACACACGCCTCTCCGCCCCCTCTCTTTAGCACGATTACAAAACAAAATCACCCCCCCCTTCACAAATAAACAAGCACATGCACGGTTTGTTTTTCATGACCAGTCCCAACATCCTGTGGCATGGGAATCCATGAAGTCAGCAGGGCAGTACAGCGAAGGCCAGAGCATAGTTATGTTTTATTTATTCTTTTATATCGAGGATAATGAAATAAGCACTTGTGTGCTTTTTTTTACATCCAGTCCCCGTGTGTATACGGTTTTGTAAATTCTGTCATCTGTTCTCACCGACACACAATGGCCTACTCTTACGAAAAGCGGAACAGGATTTAACGTGTGCGCAAGATGTTCTGCGTGCGTTCACACACGGGACCTCGGTTTACAGTCTCATCCGAAGGACTTTTGGGGAGAGTGGAATCTGCACTGATGTTAACTCTAGAGGAAAATATCCCCTTGAACGGGAATCGAACCCGGGTGGTCAGATTGCGAGCGCAATGTTCTGACCACTAGGCTAACCCGTCCGCCCGCATATGGAGAAGGAGGAGGAGGATGTGGGTGTCACTGGGTGCAGCAGCTAACACCGAACTGGGTGATGGCGACAGGTGAGACAGGTGAGACAGGTGAACAGGTGAGACCTCCAGCATCTCCCTTCGTTCTAGCGTTTCACTGGTGTCTGTTCAGTGTATCTCAAGTTTCTTTGTTTACGTTCCTTTTTTGTTGTTCTTTAACCAGCTTACGAAGATACATTTGGTAAAGTTGGAACAGTCTTGATCTTCGCTGTGTGTCCATCAAGACGTCGTGGCATTCGGCAGCAACTGGAGGAACTGTCTCTCCTCCTGAATGACCTCTACGCAGTGTTTGTTTTGTTGATTTTTGAGCTATGCTTGTAACCCATCTTTCGTGATGTTGAGATAGTAATGTGTGTGCGTTGTACATTCCCTGGCGGGACCACAGAACCAAGGAGTCAGTGTGGAAGGCGAGAGGTGATAGTCATGACAGCTGCGCCACAGGAGCAAACTCTTTCTGGCTGATGATGATGATGATGATGGTGGTGGTGGTGGTGGTGGTGGTGGTGATGATTTGGGGATGGTGGTGGTGGTGGGGGTGATGATGATGATGATGGGGGTGATGATGATGATGATGATGATGGTGGTGGGGGTGGTGGTGGTGGTGGTGGTGGTGGTGATGATGATGATGGTTGGTGGTGGTGGGTGGTGGTGGTGGTGGTGGTGGCGGCGGGGGTGATGATGACGGTGGTGGTGGTGATGAAGGTGATGATGATGATGACGATGGTGATGATGGTGGTGGTGGGGATGATGATGATGATACGACGGTGGGTGATGATGATGATGATGATGAAAGGTGGGGTGGTGGTGGGGTGGTGTGGTGGTGGTGGTGGTGGTGGTGATATGATGATGGTGGTGGTGGTGGTGATGATGATGGTGGTGGTGATGATGCGATGATTGTGTGTGTGATGATGATGATGAGGGTGGTGATGGATGAGATGAGATGAGACGAGCGACAAAAAAATTTTATTGAGATGATGAAAAAAACTAATGCGATAATCAGGGGGAAAAAAAAAGATGAGGGCAACGACGACCTCGTGGGGTGCGACGACGACGACGACGACGAGGGTTTAGCTTTTAAAAAACGCAATTTTTGACGAAGAGAGACAAAAAACCCTTCCTCTTTTAAATTAAAAAAAAATCACACGACAACACAAACATCGCATTTGCTAGCCGGGGTTTTTTCCACACAGAAATAAATTTTCAGTATCGCTATTTTGTTTGGGGGAAGTGCCCGGGGGGGGGGGGGGGGGCAGGGGGAGGGGGGGGGGAGGGGGGGAGGGGGATTTAAATGCTCGCTTCTATGCTCTATTGATTTCCTTTCACCCCAGTCACCGAAGGTGCTTTCAAAGGGCAATAAAAAATTTCCGTCACCGCTTTTGTGGCATCGGGGTGAAAGGGGCATAAGGTGAACCCAGTGAGAAAAAAAAATGGGGAAAAGATTAAAAAAGACACAGAGATGTACGAGCGCGAGGCATGACATACACGAACGAAAACACGCACGCAAGCATACAAGCTCGCACGCAGCACGCACGCAAGCACGCCGCACACACACACATAACATAACACACGCACGTACGCAAACACACGAGGGATGCACGTACGCATATACGCAATACGCCGCGCGCACACACACACACACACACACACACACACACACACACACACACACACACACACACACAACACACACGAAGTTTTGAACAATGTAAAGCTAACGTTTGACATTGCTAAAGGTTTATTGTTAAGTCCTATAGGGCATTTATGTAGTTGTAGTTCTGTTTGAATTTCTTTTCCTCCCCCCCCCCCCCCTTCTTTTTCTATTGTTTTTAAAATGTTGTTCTTGATCTGTTTATGTTAAGA
>CM054167.1:6679819-6692319 GCA_028751875.1 Rapana venosa | reverse complement strand
TCTTCTATGGTTCTGAAATTTGGGGTTTTCAGCAGTATCATGATATTGAAAAAATACAGGTAAAAATTTGCAAAATGGTCCTGGGGGTGGGCAGAGATGTTAAAAATAATATTTGCCTTGGCGATTGTGGTAGATATCCCATTTTTGTTGACACTGTTACCAGAGTAATCAAATATTGGCTAAACATTTTGGATATGCCTGATCATAGATATCCCAGACAATGCTACAATATGTTGTGTAGACAGGATGAAGCAGGGAGAATAAATTGGGTAACACATGTTAGAAAGATTTTATGCACCCACGGATTTGGTTATGTTTGGACAATGCAGAATTGTGGTAATTTTTTCATCCTTCATGAAAGAATTCCAAATACGAATACAAGATGTGTACCAACAAAAATGGCATGACTCTCTATCAGCATACCCTGACTACTTAGATTATCACCCGATTATTTGTAGAGCAAATTATGTATGTGAAGTAGAATCTTTAGAATACCGTAGAGCTATATGTTTACTGAGGTCAAACAGATTACCTTTAAATGGAATTTCACGTTATGGCAAACCGATTACTGATCCATTCTGCTCTCAGTGTGATGGCCAACAAATTGAAGATGTTTGTCACTTTTTACTTATATGCCCAAAATATGCTGTATTGCGAAGAAAATGTATTCCTCTGTATTATTACAGATTTCCATCGAATCTGAAAGTGCAGCTTCTTTGTATGAACACTAAACCTAGTTTGATGTTTAAAGTTGGATTATTTCTTACTAAATGTTTAGATATCAGAAGTAAGGATGTTCACCTTACATGAAAGTATATGATTAACTGTTGTTCCTATGGGCCATATGGCCTGCAAAAACTGAATAAAATTTTGTATTGTTATTGTTGTTATTGTTATTGTTATTGAAGCTATCTTACTACACACATGACAAGCTAGGCAGAGACTTGTTCCTGACACAACAGCAGACAGCTTACAATGTATGAATGTATGAGTATATGTATGTATGTATGTATGTATGTATGTATGTATGTATGTATGTATGGATGGATGGATGATGTATGGATGTATGTATGATGTTGTATGTATGTATGTATGTATGTATGTATGTATGTATGTGTGTATGATGTGTATGTATGTATGTATGTATGTATGTATGTATGTATGTATGTATGTATGGTGTATGTATGTAATAGTATAAATTACATATATAAATTACGTATGTATGTTTATAATTTATGTATGTATGTACATAGATTACATATGTATGTTTTTGATTAATGTATGTATGGACTACGTCCGTACATACGTATGTATGTATATTTGTATGTATGTACGTACGTACGTACGTATGTATGTATGCATGTATGTATTTATGTACGTATGTATGTATGTATCCATCCATCCATCCATCGATTCACACATCCATCCATCCATCCATCTATTTCCTATCTATCTCTCAATCTATCTCTCAGTCGATCGATCGATCTATTTATGGATGGATAGGTGGATGGATGAATTGATAGATGCAAAGATAGGTAGATGGATAGGTGGATGGACATAATTACGCATGTATTTGTGTGTATTTGTGTGTGTGTGTGTGTGTGTGTGTGTGTGTGTGTGTGTGTGTGTGTGTGTGTGTGTGTGTGTGTGTGTGTGTGTGTGTGTCTGTGTGTGTGTCTGTGTGTGTGTGTCTGTGTGTGTGCGCGCGCGCGTGCGTTGACTACTGACAACGAAGCCCTGCCGAAACAGGGATTGCAGTGCCCAAAGAACCCTCAGGTCATTACAAGAGAATCCAAGTGAATAGATAAAAGCCTTTTCTGAACAAAGTGATATCAGACAGGAATCATCGTCATCATCATCATCATCAACATCATCATCATCATTATCATCATCATCATCGTCATCGTCGTCGTCGTTGTCGTCATCCTCCTCCTCCTCCTCAAGAAAGCAGCTATATCTCACAATTTCAATATTACTAAAAACAAACGTCTACCAACTGGTGATGCTATTGCCACTTTTATGATATCAACAAGACAGTTAAGCATCTTTGCTTTCTCAAAATATCCTTAGCATAATTGAATGTTTTAATAAGATCGAACATTTTTTCCCTCATACATAGTGTGCACTTAAGGTTAAGCAGCATCGAGCGCGGTTACCAGTTTGGATGGGTGACCGTTTGCGCACCTTGGCTTCAGTACAGTCCCCCAGTTCACCCAGCTGTAAATGGGTACCTGCCCTCTTTAGGGTCAGGGAAGGAAGGTAAAGCAGCGAGGGAGAGGAGATGGGCGCCGCCCTCAATATGCTGGCCCCTAGAGAAGCTGAGGTCTCTGACGCCTCGCTCCCCAACGACAACGCAGGTTATGGGACATGTTTAGCTTTAGTGTGTACTTTAGGACCAGAAGACAAGTGAAGTGAGAGATTAAGGAAGGACTGATGAATTTGTTCGGAATGCAATGAAATAAGTGTAGGGGGGAGCAGGTAGGAGGAGGAGGGGGGGGGGGGGGGGGGTGAGGGGGGGCAGACAGGGATGGGGGATGACTTGGAGGGGACATTAATTTCTGTTTCCCCTATTTTTCATCCACAAAGTTGAAATCCCTGTTGTTTTAAGGATTGGGCTGTTTGCCTGGTCACACAGCTTTTTATTAATGCTGACTCTCAGGTGTGTGTGTGGTGGTGTGTGGTGTGTGTGTGTGTGTGTTGTTGTGTGGTGGTATGTGTGTTTGCGTGCGTGCGTGCGTAGGCTGTCGTGTGTTTATGAGTATCAAAGCAAGGTAAATCTCTTTTCAGATGGCACATTTGTAGAAAAAAAAATGATGGTGTGTGCAGACGTGTGTGTGTCGAGTCTACGTGCATGCAGGCATCGTGTGTGTATGACGTGTGTGTCAAAGTCAAAATTTTATTTCCAGATGGTACATTGAATAAGCAATGTATTTGCTTTTTTTCATCAAGCCATTATCTAAGAACAAATTTTAGTGTTATATAGAAATACTACATTATTGCATCCTTAACATTACAATAAACATGAAGAGGAAAACGATTAAGGTAATAATTGAAAATACAATTCCACATATCATACACGCACACACACACTGATACTCATATACACCTGCGCGCGTGCGCGCTCGCGTGTGTGCGAGTGTGTTGTGTGTGTGTGAGTGTATGTGTGTGTGTGTGTGTGTGTTGTGTGTGTGTGTGTGTGTGTGTGTGTGTGTGTGTGTGTGTGTGTGTGTGTGTGTGTGTGTGTGTGTATGTGTGTGTGTTTCTATGAGCGCGTGTGTGTGAGTGTGTGGGTGTGTGGGTGTGTGAGTGTGTGGGTGTGTGGGTGTGTGGGTGTGTGTGTGTGTGTGTGTATGTGTGTGTGTTTCTATGAGCGCGGTGTGTGTGGGTGTGTGGGTGTGTGGGTGTGTGAGTGTGTGAGTGTGTGGGTGTGTGGGTGTGTGAATGCGAATGTTCATGAAGACAGGGAGGGGGAGTGGAGGGAAGAAGGTGAGGCAAGGGGGGTGTGGAGAAAGGAGGAGGTAAAGATACTGAATAATGGGACAAGAAATATATAGGTGCACACACACACATACACATATACACATGGACACATACACAAACACACACATACACACATACACACATACACACACATGGACACATACACAAACACACACATACACACACATACACACATAGACACATACACAAATACACACATACACACACATACACAAACACATGGACACATGCACAAACACACACATACACACACAAACGCACACATACACACATACACATACACACAAACGCACACACGCATACACACACGCACACACACATAGACACATACACATACACGCACACTTTTGCTTTGAACTAGTGTTCGAAAATCTGACCATAGAAAATGCTGGAGATGTTATTCAATGAATCAATAATACCTAAAATGAAAGAAAAGAAAAGAAAGAAAAGAAAAGAAAGAAAGAATGAATGAAAGAAAAAGAGAAAGAAAGAAGGAAAGAAAAGAAAAGAAAGAAAGAACGAATGAATAAAAGAAGAAGAAAGAAAGAAAGAATGAAAGAAAGAAGGAAGGAAAGGAAAAGAAAAGAAAAGAAATGAACGAAAGAATGAATGAATGAAAGAAAAAGAAGGAAAGAAAGAAAGAAAGAATCAAGGAAAGAATCACAGAAATAAATAAACAAACAAACAAACAAAAAAGAAAAGAAAAAACTGAGTGAGTGACTGACTGACTGACTAGCTAGTGATATGGGTTTATTGACTATCGGTCAATCCATCGATTCCTTGATCAATTGACTGGTTAATTGATTGAATGAATGATTAAATGATCGATTGGTTGACTGATTTTTAATCATTACAAAAAAAGTGATCTCAGCTTATCTGTCCCTGCCTTGCTTACTGTTTCTCTGTTCTCCCACCCCCCTCCCTCCACTCCTTACCACCCCCCTTCACTGCCCCCTCACCCCCCCCCCCCCCCCCCCTACATCACCCTCTTCCACACCCCATCTATTTTATTTCATTTTATTTTATTTTTTTATTTCGAGGATAATGGAATAAGCAATCGTGTGCTTTTTTTTTAAACATCCAGTCCCTGTGTGTATGCAGTTTTTGTAAATGTTGTCATCCGTTCCCACAGGCACACAATAAATGGCCTACTCTTTCCATCCCTCCTCCGTCAGAAGTGGGTAGGGGCAGGGAAGACTCGAACACAATTATCTAACACCCGGGCGTGTATAGATCTGTGCATCTCCTGCCCTCCATCCTCTCCCCCCCCCCCTTCCCCCCAACCCCAACCCTCTTTCCTACCTGCTGTAGGGGAGGGAGGAAGAGAGAGAGAGAGGGAGGGGAGGTGGAGGGGGGAGGATGGGAGAGTCAGAGACAGATTTCAAGCGTATATATTTTTGTGTATTCTTTCTCATAATCAACATTATCTGTGGTATAATAACGGCGATCAAATGGGGAAGGTTTTTCGGTGCGTTTTCCGTTAGGGGCTGTGTGTAGGTGGATAGAGGTGTGTGTGGGGGGATGGGTGGGGTGGGGGGGGGGGGGGGGGGGGTTGGGGGGGAGGGAGGATGTGTGTGGGAGGGGGAGGGGAGGACAATGTGTATGTAGGGGGAGGATGTGTGTGTGTGAGTGTGTGTGTAGAGGAGAGGGTGTGTATGTATGTATGTAAGTGTGTATGTGTTTAGAAGGGGGGATTGTGTGTGTGTGTGTGTGTGTGTGTGTAGGGTGAGGGTTTGTGTGTCTGTGTGCCTGTGTCTGTGTGTGTGAGTGTGAGTGTGTGTATGCACTCTTACACACACACGCGTGTGTATGTATGTATGTATGTATGTGTGTATGTATGCATGTATGTATGTATGTATAACAATAACAATAACAATAATAACAATAACAATAATTTTAATTCAGTTTTTGCAGGCCATATGGCCCATAGGAACAACAGTTAATCATATACTTTCATGTAAGGTGAACATCCTTACTTCTGATATCAAAAGATTGTACTTCAGGTTAAAGAATCTTCCAGAATCTACAGTTTTTCAGTATTTTTGATACAAAAGTGAAACCAATCCTCCTCTATAGTTCTGAAATTTGGGGTTTTCAGCAGTATCATGATATTGAAAAAATACAGGTAAAAATTTGCAAAATGGTCCTGGGGGTTGGCAGAGATGTTAAAAATAATAGTTGCCTTGGCGATTGTGGTAGATATCCCATTTTTGTTGACACTGTTACCAGACTAATCAAATAATTATTGGCTAAAAATTTTGGATATGCCTGATCATAGATATCCCAGACAATGCTACAATATGTTGTGTAGACAGGATGAAGCAGGGAGAATAAATTGGGCAACACATGTTAGAAAGATTTTATGCACCCACGGATTTGGTTATGTTTGGACAATGCAGAATTGTGGTAATTCTTCATCCTTCATGAAAGAATTCCAAATACGAATACAAGATGTGTACCAACAAAAATGACATGACTCTCTATCAGCATACCCTGACTACTTAGATTATCACCCGATTATTTGTAGAGCAAATTATGTATGTGAAGTAGAATCTTTAGAATATCGTAGAGCTATATGTTTACTGAGGTCAAACAGATTACCTTTAAATGGAATTTCACGTTATGGCAAACCGATTACTGATCCATTCTGTTCTCAGTGTGATGGCCAACAAATTGAAGATGTTTGTCACTTTTTACTTGTATGCCCAAAATATGCTGTATTGCGAAGAAAATGTATTCCTCTGTATGTATGTATGTATGTGTGTGTATGTGTTTAGAAGGGGGGATTGTGTTTGTGTGTAGGGTGAGGGTTTGTGTGTCTTTGTGCCTGTGTGTGTGTGAGTGTGAGTGTGTGTATGCACTCTTAAACACACAGACACACGCGCGCGTGTGTATATATATACATGCACAAAATATGTAAACGCACATGTACGTGTACATGCATACTTCCACGCGTGGACACACACACACACACATGGGCGCGCACATACACACACACAAACACACACACACAAACACACACACACACACACACGCGCGCGCGCGCGCGCGCACGCGCGACTTTGACATGATCTGACACTGTACTGCAGGTGCCTGTATCTCTCGGGACCGGCTGATACAACAGCAAACATACAATATTCATATGCCGCAACAATGTGTCCACACACACAGACAGACAGACAGATGGATAGACAGACAGACAGAGACAGACAGAGACAGACACAGAGACAGACAGACAGAGTTAGAGAGGCAGAGAGAGAGAAAGACAGACAGAGACAGACAGACACAGACATAGACAGACAGACACAAAGACAGAGAGACACAGAGACACAGAGGAGAGAGAGAGAGAGAGAGAGAGAGAGAGAGAGAGAGAGAGAGAGAGAGCGAGAGAGAGACAGACAGACAGACAGACAGACAGACAGACAGAGAGACAGACAGACAGAACTCGAACTCGAACTCGAATATTTTAATGAGGGTAATTGGATAAGCCAGAGGCTTCTTTACACCAGGCCCTCAAGGGGAAAAATGTGAAACAAACATGAATAAACCAATTGATCAACAAACAAGATAATGTCAAAAAGCAAAGAAACGAATCATTCAAAATGCCATTCAATTATTGACTGAAGTCATGAAATCAATGAAAGACCAGAGACAGAGAGGCAGAAATACAGACAGGCAGACAGACACGGATAGACACAGACAGAGAGAGAGGCAGAGAGACAGAGAGGCAGAGAGATAGAGAGGCAAAGAGAGAAAGAGAGATAGAGAGAGAGAGACAGACAGACAGACAGACATAGACAGACAGACACAGAAAGAGACAGAGAGAGACACAAAGACAGAGAGATAGATATACAGTGATAGAGACAGACAGACAGAGATACAGGCAAACAGACAGACACGGACAGACAAAGTCAGACAGACAGATAGACAGACAGAGACAGAGATAGATAGACAGGCAGGTAGGCAGGCAAACAGACAAAGAGGCAGAATCCTAAATTTAGGGGTAAGTGTCTTTTTCTTGGTCTTCTCTTTTCACTTCCTCATGAAGAAGTTCACGGGGCATTGGACTGAAAAGTCCACAATACTCTATCTTACACCTTATCTTCTTTATTTTTATTTACTTAGTTTATTTATTTAATCTTTATTTCGAGGATAATGGAATTCGCACTCAAGTGCTTTTTTTCAGTCCAGTCCCCGTGTGTATGCAAGTTTTGGTTAATTTTGTCATCCGTTCCCACCGCACACAATGGCCTACTCTTCCAAAAAGCGGAACAGGCTTTAACATGAGATGTTCTGCGTGCGTTCGCACACGAACCTCGGTTTATAGTCTCATCCAAAGGACTTTTGGGGAGAGTGGAGTCAGCACTGATGTTAACTCCAGAGGGAAAAAAATCCTCTTGAACGGGAATCGAACTCGGGTCAGCAGATCACAAGCGCATCACATCTTGCGGAGCCCAGCCTTCTGTAGGCTGAAGATTGCATGCTAGGTATGTTTGTGCATGGCCTGTACCAACAACAACAGCTGTTTTCTTCTAGCATGTTTTCATGAAAGGTGCTGACTGAAAGTTGGCTGTGTTGTGCACACGGGAATGGGGGTAGCCTAGTGGTTAGACAGTTGTGCTCGCCCGTTTGTGAGACCCTGCCGAAGCGCCCATAGGTGTGTGTGTGTGTGTGAGGAAGGGGAAGGGGGGGGGGGGGGCAATGACGATGACAAATTATTTTATTTCGAGGATAATGAATAAGCTCCCATGTGCTTTTTTTACAATCATTCCCGCCCTTAGGGTATATATAAGAGAGAGAGGAGAGAGAGAGAGAGAGAGAGAGAGAGAGAGAGAGAGAAGAGAGAGAGAGAGAGAGAGAGAGAGAGAGAGAGAGAGAGAGAGAGAGAGAGAGAGAGAGTGTGTATTGGGGTGGAATTGAACCTAAGATTGTTGTGTTTTGTCCACCTGCTGGAGGGGGAGGGGATGGGATTTTTTAAAAATCTCCTGGAGTTAGCATCAGTATAGACTCCACTCTTTCTTCGGATAAGGCTTTAAACCGAGGTCCTGTATGCGAACGCGCACAAATCTTTTGTTACACACGTTAAAATCCGTTCCACATTTTTAGAAGAGTAGGCATTTGTGTGCCTGGTAGAAACAGATGATATTTAAAAACTTTAAAAAGACACATGCACGCTGGGGTGTCGTGTTTAGACATCATCCCCGAAGTCGGATAATGGGTACCTTAATGGTGGTGGTTGGTGGTGGGGGTGGAAACGGTCGCGTACGTAAACATCTCACCAATCGGTAGTGTTTACCGGATTTTAATAATAATAATAATAATAATAACAATAACAATAATAATAATAATAATACATGGAATGAATACAGCGCTATATCTTGCAAAAAAAACAAATCAAAGCGCTTTCATTTTGTGTGTCTACTGCTCTGCTTTTGCCCCGCAACCAAACACAAGCGAGTAAACTTGAAACCCAGATAAAACCATCCGCCATAATTATATTTGAGCGTTCATCATAGAACAACCCCCCCCCCCCCCCCTCCCCTCTTCCCTATCTTTCCAGTCCTATTTTCTCACCATCAACATCTAGAGAAAACAAAAAAATGAACAGGAAGGACAAAAGTAGGGAAGAGGGGAGGGGAAGGGAGAGGAAGGGAAGGGAAGGGGAGGAGAGGGGATGGGAGTGGATGCTACAGGTAGGTCCGGGGTCAGTGCGGGAGGACAGTGGGTCCAGTGGGCAGGTGAGCGGGGTGCGGTATGTATAGATTGAAGATGACATGTCAGTGGACAGGGGACAAGATGATGACATTCTCAGATTCCTGGCTTGACATGTCTGCCTGCGAGGGAGAATAGTATAGGCAGCTCTGTGGTCAAAGCGCTCGCTTTCCCATAAGCTAAGGTTAAGCAGCGTGGAGCGTGATTACCAAGTGGATGGGTGACCGTTTGCGCTGCCTTGGCTTCATTCAGTACAGTCCCCCAGTTCACCCAGCTGTAAATGGGTACTTGCCTTCTTTAGGGTCAGGGAAGGTAAAGCGGCGAGGGAGAGGAGATGGGCGCCGCCCTCAATATGCTGGGCCCTGGAGAAGTTGAGGTTTTCCCTACCACCACATAGGCTATGGGACACCTTATATTATATATATATATATATATATATATATATATATATATATATATATATATATATATATATATATATATATATATATATATATATATATATAAAATTACTTTTTTTAAATAAATCTTGTTTGTAAAATACTATTTGTCTCCGTGACCCATCTTCATTAATCTTTCCCCTTAGCTGTGGGTCAGTTACCTCCCATGCTGTAGAAACTAAGGGTACAGGGTGGTTTTGTGTGTGTGTGTGTGTTGTTTGTTTGCGCGCGTGTGTTGTGTCTGTGTGTTGTCTGTGTGTTGGGGGTGGGTGTATGTTTGTGGGGAGTGTGGAAGATGAGGGAGGGAGTGGGGAGGGTGTTTGGATGTTTGTTTCAGTGGCAACAGCCACAGGCCTTGTTTGAAGTTTGTGTTTCCTTCCTCGGCTAGAGCTCTGAGGTTCACCAATGGTGAGATTTTTGTGTGTGCCACTACCCCCCCCCACCCCCCCACCACCACCACCACCACCATCATCATCATTTAAGTAGCCGCATTCCGAATTCGGGGATTAAGTCCTGTATAAAAAGAGGGGAAAGATTTATTACATGACATGATTGGCTGAGCTGGCTGAAGTGATTGTTGTTGTTTTTGATGTTGTTGTTGTTGTTGTCGTTGCTGCTGGTGCTGTTTTGTTGCTACTGCTGTCGTTGCTCTTCTTCTTGTTCTTCTTGTATCTGTTGATGTTATTGTTGTGATCAAGGTTCGACTGGATATTTTTTGTTTGTTAAGTGGGTTTTTTTCTTTAACCCTTTTTTGTTTTTGTTGTTGTTGTTTTTATGAAGACAGCTTATCAGACATTCAGTGCATGAAATTTGTCAAAACTTTTATCAAATAAACCAAAAATAGTGTATTAGCGAATATTTCATGCTAGTTTTAGTCATGCGTAGCTATATACCGGTCAAAACGGTTTAAATGTCAACATTGTTGCATGGTGACTCAGAACTTAGCATTGCTGAAAATGGGCAGGTTTTTGTAGGTGTACATCAACTGATTACGCTTTCTAAAAACTGTTCTAAGCCTTGAAGTGATAGCGTGTGCTGATTATACATGTGTGGGCCTCATACTGCATATCTGCATACTCTTAATTTGATTGATTGTGCTTTGTAATGTAGGCCTTCATGAATATCTCTGTCTCTGTCTGTCTGTCTGTCTGTCTGTCTGTCTGTCTGTCTGTCTGTCTCTCTCTCTCTCTCTCTCTCTCTCTCTCTCTCTCTCTCTCTCTCCTCTCTTGCAAATTGTTTTCCGTTTTAGTTAAACATAAATATCTCTGTCTCTGTCTCTGTCTCTCTCTCTCTCTCTCTCTCTCTCTTTGCAAATTGTTTTCCGTCTTAGTTAGATATAAATGTCTCTGTTTCTGTCTGCCTCTCTCTCTCATTATTTGACGTCTTAGTTAAATATGTATAATGTGTTTGTGCCCAGTCCTCTTCCCACTGTTCCAGACAAATGGGCTTGAAAGCTTACCACAATAAACAATTATCATTGTCATTCTCTCTCTCTCTCACTTTCTCCTCCTCCTCCTCCTCCTCCTCCTCCTCCTCCTCTTCCTCCTCTTCCTCCTCTCCTCCTCCCCTCCTCCTCCTCCTCCCTTCCTCCTCCTCCTCCTCCTCCTCTTCATCCTCAGCCTCCTCCTCTTCCTCCTCCTCCTCCTCCTCTTCCTCCTCCGCCTCCTCCTTCTCTTCCTCCTACTACTCCTACTTTCCCCTTACCATCTTTCCGTTACTCGTCTTATCGTTGTCGTTTGCATACTTCTTCTTGTTGTTTGTTTGTTTTCAGTGGGTTTCTTCACACTGCAGCATTAATGACAACGAGCAAGCTGACCTGCTGGCAATGGCAGGAGACCAGACGCCTCAAGAGGAGCAGGAGGTGACGTGTGAAGAGGCAAAGACAATAATTGTGAAGGAAAAGCAAAAGAGAAGGTGGCTTCAGCAGCAGCGCCCTAATTTCAACAGTAAGGATGACTACTACTACCTCCTGCCCTGAGAAGACCAAGAAGCAATCTTGAGGCTGAGGACTGGACACTGCAGACTCAGACACCACATGTTTACCCACTTCCGCATTGGTGACTCTGAGGCGTGCCCCTGTGGCACTTCTCCCATGACAGTGGAACACTTCCTCCAGACCTGTCCATCCAACACACCAAAACCTGAGGACCGATATCTGGCCTACTGACCTGCCGATGAGGGACAAACTCTTCGGACCCCTGGAGGGAGGGCCTTCAGCGCACGTCAGCAATAATTTGTCAGGGCCTCCGGAGTTGCTGTCTGAGCGTTCGACCACGAAGAAATTGGTTTTTTTAATTGTCTCTGATGATTCTATTTTTCATGTCGATGTGTTATTTTGTGGTATCATTTGATTTCTAATTCTATTGACTGTATTTATTTTATTAACATTTTTTTCTGTTATTCTCTCATATCATGATTTATATGTTTGTGTATCTGCGTGGTTGTTTCCTTTTTATACTATGCCATTCTGATTGTGGTACTAATGTGGACTATTGATGATGTTTCAATATACGTTTTCGATGTGTTTTTCTGGTAAATATCACGTTGTCCATAAACTTCTGTCACCGCATTCGTTATGTTAACATGTTTCCACTACACTGAGCACGATATGAGTTCTCAGCTTGTGATCGCTATAGATGATGTGCTGTATCATTTTTGTTATAGTGTTTTTAGAATGAAATTTTTGGATGGGATAGTGGGATGGGGGGGTGGGAGGCTGGTCGATTCTCGCCTAGAGATCCTCTGTGATCGGCAGGGCTGTAAACTGTATGATGGGATTTGATTGGAAGAGATTATCTCCGAAGTCGGAAGCGGCTACCTAAATAGTGTGTGTGTGGGGGGGGGGGG
>CM054167.1:6659819-6674819 GCA_028751875.1 Rapana venosa | reverse complement strand
ACATTTTTAGCATGATCATAGTTGTCAAAGTTATATCCTAAATAAAAATAATAATTAACAACTTCCAGTCTGTTACCTTATAGAACCATTTAAAGAGAGAGAGAGAGATGAGAGAGAGAGAAGAGAGAGAGAGAGAGAGAGACAGAGGGAGAGACACAGAGAGAGAGAGGGAGAGAGAGAGAGAGAGAGAGAACAGAGACAGAGAGAGAGAGATGTCGTTGTGATAGTGAACAGCGAAGACTTGTTTATTCAAAACAGCTGAAAATAAACAAACAAACAAAGAGTCGGTTAAAAGGAAAATTAAAATATAAAAAAATAAATATATTTAATGGAGTGATCTATAAACTTTTTTTTAAAAATGTGTGTGTGTGTGTCTGTGTCTCTCTCTGTGTGTCTGTATGTATGTATGTATGTATGTGTGCGTGGGTGGGTGGTGTGGTGGGTGCATGGGGACAGCAAATTCTGGGAGGAGGGTGGGGGTGGGGGAGGGAGGGGATTGGTTGTGGCACCTCAGTCGGAATGCTGTCTGTTTGTGTGTTTGTGTGTGCTGTGGTGTGTGTGTTTGTGTGTGTGTGTGTGTGTGTGTTGTGTGTGTGTGTGTGTGTGTGTGTGTGTGTGTGTGTGTGTGTGTGTTTGTGTATGTGTGTGTGTTTGTGTGTTTGTTTGTGTGTGTGTGTGCGTGTGTGTTTGTGTGTGTGTGTGTTTGTGTTTGTGTGTGCGTGTTGTGTTTGTGTGTGTGTTGTTTGTGTGGTGTGTGTGTGTGTGTTTGTGTGTGTGTTGTGTGTGTGTGGTTTGTTGTGTTTGTTGTGTGTTTGTGGTGTGTGTGTTTGTGTGTGTGTGTTGTGTGTGTGTTTGTGTGTGTTTGTTTGTGTGTGTGTTGTGTTTGTGTGTGTGGTGTTGTTTTGTGTGTGTGTGTTTGTGTGTGTGTTTGTGTGTGTGTTTGTTGTGTTGTGTGTGTGTTTGTTGTGTGTGTGTTTGTGTTGCGTGTTTGTTGTGTTGTGTGTTTGTGTGTGTGTGTGTTTGTGTGTTGTGTTTGTGTGTGTTTGTGTGTGTGTGTGTTTGTGTGTGTGTGTTCTTTGTGTGTGTGTTTGTGTGTGTGGTGTGTGTGTGTTTGTGTGTGTTATGTTTGTGTGTGTGCCTGTCTGTGTTTGTGTGTGTGTGTTTGTTTGTGTGTGTGGCCTGTCTGTGTTTGAGTGTGTATGTGACTGTCCTCGGACTGTGTGTGTTTGATGTGTTGTGTGTGTTTGTGTGTGTGCACTGGTCTGTTGTGTGGTGTTGTGATTTGTGGTTATTGTGTGTTTTGTATATGTGATTGCTCTCCCTGTTTAGGCCCCGGGGACTGGATGTTTAAAGACTCATCGAGTGCTATTCACTATCTGAAAGAAACAGAATGTGACGTGACGCTCTATCTCATTTAGTGTTATTGATAGTTGAGTTTTTAGAAAAGGTTTTAGTGTGGGTGCTTTGTCAGATTTTGGTATGTGGTTTGTTTTAGTGTTGATAATGATATAACCCGAAGATGCTCTCTCTCTCTCTGTCTGTGTCCCTGCCTTTCTCTGTCTGTCTTTCTGTCTCTCTGTCTGTCTCGTCCTCTGTGGAAGATGAAGTGCACTTTGAGCTGTGCTGTCCAGTATTAGAAGATGTAAGACAGAATAACATTCCGGTAAAGTATAGTAGACAGCCTAATTTATTTGGATTCTGTCTACTCATGGCATCTAGTCACCCTGAGATTGTGCGCAGCCTTGCTTTATATTTGTGTAAAGCCTTTAGAATAAGAGATATCTTGGTTTCTTAAGTGTTTTTTTTGTAACTGATTTTTATTGTGGTGGTTGTGGTTATACAATAACTTTTTTTTGGGGGTGCTTCCTTATTTTTCTCACTAAAATGCTAAGCAGCTCGGCAACCCCCCTTCATGTATGGGCCAATGGCCTTTTTGTGAATAAATCTCTCGAGTTCGAGTTCGAGTTCTTCCTGTCTCTATCTCTCTCTGTCTGTCTGTCTCTCTGTCTCTTTCTCTGTCTCTCTGTCTCTCTGTCTCTGTCTCTCTGTCTCTCTCTCTGTGCAGAACAATAATTTTCAAAGCTCATCTGTCTAAATATTCTGGGTGAACCCTAGAAAGCTGCACCGGAAGCAAAACCAGAAACCAAGAGCAAAAACCAGAAACCAAGAGCCAAAACCAGAAACCAAGAGCAAAAACCAAAAACCAACCAAAAACCAAGAGCCAAAACCAGAAACCAAGAGCAAAAACCAGAAACCAACAGAGCAAAATCCAGAAACCAAGAGCAAAAACCAGAAACCAAGAGCAAAAACCAAAAACCAACCAAAAACCAGAAACCAAGAGCAAAAACCAAGAGCAAAAGCAAAGCCAACAATCGCATCAGTAGTAGCAGGCACAGCAGCTGACAAATCGAGAAGAATTGAGGATCGATAAATCGTAAATCGATACCACTCTGGACGTAATTGCCGACAAAAATGAATAGTTAATGATGATCGATAAGGATAATGGATCTGTCAGTGTGTGTGTGTGTGTGTGTGTGTGTGTGTGTGTGTGTGTGTGTGTGTGTGTGTGTGTGTGTGTGTTGTGTGTGTGTGTGTATGTGTGTATGTATGTGTATGTTGTTGCTGTTGTGTTAGGGTGTGTGTATGTGGTGTGGTGTGGTGTGGTGGTGGTGTGTGTGTTGTTGATGTGTGTGATTGTTGTTGTTTTCTCTGTGTGTATGTCGTGTGTTGTGGTGTGGTGTGGTGTGGTGGTGGTGTGTGTGTGTTGTTGTTGTGTGTGGTTGTTGTTGTTTTCTCTCTGCGTATGTATGTGTGTGTGTTAAGGGTAGAGGAAGTGTGGAAACTGAGCCACAGGTTATTATTAGACTGAAAGGAGAATAATGTAGGAGAGTTGAAAGGGAGGGCGAATTGTGTCTGTGTGACTGCTTGACGTGCCTGCTTATCAAGTAAGGATGGAGAGATTTAGTGCACCTGCAAAAGTATTTGTATAGCTGTAGAGTATACCTGTATGGGTACATTGAATTTGTTAACTCTGTTATTTGTTATTGGTTGTATGTATGGGTGTGTTCAATGCAAGTGCTTTGATAGATATAGCGCTGTATAAATTCCATTTATTATTATTATTATTATTATAGTTAGTAGTAGTAGTAGTAGTAGTAGTAGTAGTAGTAGTAGTAGTAGTAGTAGTAGTAGTAGTAGTAGTAGTAGTAGTAGTAGTAGTAGTAGTATAATATCTACAAAGCAACGTTCGAAATGTTGCTGCCCTGTAAACAACGATACTTCTGCTAATGTGAACATCTGTATCATATCATGACATCAAAATAGAGCGAACAGAAGAAGTCAAACATGAAAAGTTAGTTTGATGTAACGTGTGTTGTGTTGTGTTGTGTCGTGTCGTGTCGTGTTGTGCCTCGTTGTGTTGCGTTGCATTTCGTTATACTGTGCTGTGTTGTGTTATGTCTTGTTGATCGTGTCATGTCCTGTTGTGTCGTTTCGCTTGCAATGCACTTAAAGATATGGTGTGGTATGATAGGGTATAGTGTATGGTATGGTGTGGTATGGTTTGGTATGGTTTGGTGTGGTATGCTATGGTATGGTATAGTTTGGTATGGTATGGTTTTGTATGGTATGGTATGGCGTGGTATGGTATGGTATGATGTGGTATGGTATGGTTGGTATGGTTTGGTGTGGCATTGGTATGGTATGGTGTGGTATGGTATGGTATGGTGTGGTATAGTATGGTATGGTATGGTGTGGTATGGTATGGTATGGTGTGGTATGGTGTGGTATGGTGCGGTATGGTGTGGTGTGGCATGGTATGGTGTGGTATGGTATGGTGTGGTATGGTATGGTATGGTTATGGTGTGGTATGGTGTGGTATGGTGCGGTATGGTGTGGTGTGGCATGGTATGGTGTGGTATGGTATGGTGTGGTATGGTATGGTATGGTATGGTGTGTGTATGGTATGGTATGGTATGGTTTGGTGTGGCATGGTATGGTATGGTGTGGTATGGTATGGTATGGTGTGGTATAGTATGGTATGGTATGGTATGGTGTGGTATGGTGTGGTATGGTGCGGTATGGTGTGGTGTGGCATGGTATGGTGTGGTATGGTATGGTGTGGTATGGTATGGTGTGGTATGGTATGGTATGGTGTGGTATGGTATTGTATGGTGTGGTATAGTATGGTTATGGTATGGTGTTGATGTGGTATGTATGGTTATGTAGTATGGGTATGGTTTGGTATGGCATAGTGTGGTTGGTGTGGAATGGTATAGTTATGTGTGTATGGTGTGGGTGGTATAGTTTGTGGTATGGTGTGGTGTGAGTGTGGTATGGTTGTGGTATGGTTGGTATGGTATGGTGTGGTATGGTGTGGAATGGTATAGTTATGGTGTGGTATGTATGGTATGGTATGGTGGGTATGGTATGGTATGGTATGGTATGGTATGGTTGTGGAATGGTTTAGTTATGGTGTGGTTATGGTATGTTGGTATGGTGTGGTTTGGTGTGGATATGGTATGGTATGGTATGGTATGGTTTTTGTGTGGTTTATGGTATGTTATGCATGGTATGGTGTGTTTATGTATGGTGTGTATGGTTGTGGTAAAGTATGGTATGGTTTGGTGTTGTATGGTATGGTATGGTATGGCATGGTATGGTTAGTATGGTATGGTATGGTATGGTATGGTATGGCAAGGTATTGTGTGGTATGGTATGGTGTGGTATGGTATGGTGTAGTATGGTATGGTGTGGTATTGTATGGTGTGGTATGGTATGGTGTGGTATGGTGTGGTATGGTATGGTATGGTGTGGTATGGTATGGTGTGGTATGGTATGGTGTGGTATTGTATGGTGTGGTATGGTATGGTGTGGTATGATATGGTGTGGTATGGTATGGTGTGGTATGGTATGGTATGGTATGGTATGGTTTGGTGTGGTATGGTATGGTATGGTATGGTATGGTGTGGTGTGGTGTGGTGTGGTGTGGTATGGTGTGGTGGGGTATGGTATGGTATGGTATGGTGTAGTGTTGTATGGTGTGGTGGGGTATGGTTGGTGTGGTATTGGTGTGGTGTGGTGTGGTGGGGTATGGTATGGTATGGTATGGTATGGTGTGGTATGGTGTGGTATGGTGTGGTGTGGTGGGGTATGGTAGGGTATGGTATGGTATGGTGTGGTATGGTGTGGTATGGTGTGGTGGGGTATGGTATGGTATGGTATGGTATGGTGTGGTGTGGTGTGGTGGGGTATGGTGTGGTATGGTATGGTATGGTATGGTGTGGTGTGGTGTGGTGGTTTATGGTATGGTGGTGTGTGTGGTGTGGGTATGGTGTGGTATGGTATGGTGTGGTATGGTGTGGTATGTGTGGTGGGGTATGGTATGGTATGGTTATGGTATGGTGTGGTGTGGTGTGGTGGGGTATGGTATGGTGTGGTGTGGTGTGGTGGGGTATGGTATGGTGTGGTGTATGGGTTGGTGTGGTGGGTGGGGTATGGTGTGGTGGGGTATGGTGTGGTGGGGTATGGTGTGGTGGGGTATGGTGTGGTGGGGTATGGTGTGGTGGGGTATGGTGTGGTGGGGTATGGTGTGGTGGGGTATGGTGTGGTGGGGTATGGTATGGTATGGTGTAAGGTAATCGGTATTGTGTTGTCTTGCGACGTTGTCTTGCCTTGCCTTGCCTTGCCTTGCCATACCGTTTGTTGCTTGCCTTGCCTTGCCTTGCTTTGCCTTGCCTTGCCTTACCTTTCCAATGCCTTGAATTGCCTTGCCTTGTCATGGTATAGTATGGTATGGCATTTTTTGCCTTGCCTTGCCTTGCCATGCCGCTGCTTTACTCTTGCCTCGCTTTTCCCTTGCCCTTGCCTTGCCTTTGTAATGCCGTGATTTGTCTTGCCATACAGTTCGTGGCCTTGCCATGCCTTGCCTTTCCTTGATATGTCTTGCCTTGCCATGCTATGCCATACCGTTGCCTTACTCTTGCCTTGCTTTGCCTTGCCTTTTCCCTGCCCATGCCATACCCTCTCTTCTCTTGTTCTCTGTTCTTTTCTTCATAACCTTGCATTTCAAGAACTCAAGAGTGAGAGGGCATCTGACACAGACAAACAAGATAGATGGTTAATGGGTTTGATGATCTGAAGAGAAGACATTTCTTTCTTGACTCCAAGAAAGACACAAGGAGAAACAGCACCGACAAACACATTTACACAACAACACTTTAGTACTAGGACAAGAAAGTCTACATTTAGCAATAGACACAACTTAACCAATCACTGGAACAGACTGACAAATGATAGCAAGCGAGCACATGGTATAAATACCTTCAAGAACCTCATAGACAAAATTCAAATTCTGAAAGAAGTTATTCTTGACTTTGATTAAGAAGAGACTGAGTTAGTTAATGACCAGACTAACATAGACAGAGGAAGAAGAGAAAGAAAATCTCAAGGAAGACAGGGGAAAAAACAGAAAGTGAGGGGAGGCATAACACGCCAGATCGGCTAAGTCGTGCTGGAACAACGCCCCAAAGCCTGATCCTGATCCTGAAGAACTCTCATTCTCCACACACTACTTTCATGTCCACACCATACGCGTGATACTCTATTTCTTCTTCGTCGTTGTCGTCAATAACAACAACAACAATAACAATAACAACAACAGCAACAGGAACAACAACAACAACAACAAACTACAACTACTACTACTACTACTACTACTACTACTACTACTACTACTACTACTACTACTACTACTACAGCTGCTGCTGCTGCTGCTGTGGGTGCTGCTGCTACTACTACTACTACTACTACTACTACTACCTACAGCTGCTGCTGCTACTACTACAGCTGCTGCTGCTGCTGCTACTACTACTACTACTACTACTACTACTACTACTACTACTACTACTACTACTACTACTATACTACTACTACTACAGCTGCTGCTGCTACTACTACAGCTGCTGCTGCTACTACTACGACTACTACGACTACTACTACTACTACTACTACTACTACTACTACTACTACTACTACTACTACTACTACCACTACGACTACTACGACTACTACTACTACTACTACTACTACTACTACTACTACTACTACTACTACTACTACTACTACTACAACAACCTTCTTCTTCGTCAACAACAACAACAGCAACAACAACAACAACAACAGCAACATCATTAACTATGTCATGTTCCAACAGATCTGGCCAGTGTCCAACAAGTCGCTAGATTTGTTTTTACTTCACACTTTTATTAACACAGACTTGACCATCAGTGCTGACCCCTGACCACTACTCCAGAAGTGACCACAAGCTGTTGTCCGTGGCACTAAAGCGTTTTAACGGCCTGTCCAGCTGAGCCAAATGGACCTTGTTCCCAGCAATTGTCCTTCTACTCATTAACCTTGTCATCACCATCACCATCATCCATTTACTGACGAGTCATTCTGAAGCTCGAGGGTGGTGGTGGGGGTTAGGGGGTGGGGGTGGTGGTTGGGAGTGGGTCGAGGGGGGGGGGGGTCTATGAATATTTGAGGTTTATTTTGATCGTGGGGTTTTGATTCTACTTAAAGGGGACATCGGGTCAACGTGTTCTTGTGTGTTTTGTTTGATTTATTTTTGGTTTTATGTGTGTGTGTGTGTGTGTGGGGGGGGGGGGGGGGGGGGGGGGGGGGGTAGGGGGGGCTCTTTATTGTTTGGTTGTTGGTGGGTTTTGTTTTGTTTTATTGTTGTTGTTGTTTTTGGGGGGAGGAGATGGGCTGTAGGGGTGGTGGTTCTGTTTGGACTTTTGTTTTTCAAAGTCCAGGCTTAAAACTGTTCCAAAAAGTTGCACACGTCTTTGCTATAGAGTAGGCTATCGTGTGCCGGTGAGGACAGATATGAACATTTACAAAACTGCATACACACGGGGACTGGATGTAAAAAGAAAGCGCATGAGTGCTTATTCAATTACCCTCGAGATAAAAGAATAAATAGATAATATACAATTTTGAAAATGGTTTTATTGTGAGCATGTTTTGTTAACACAAGTAAAACTGATGTTGTATTATAAAATCCTCTATGCCTAATACAGGTCACAGACTGATTGAATTTGGAATCGTGTGTTGTGTGTGTGTGTGTGTGTGTGTGTGTGTGTGTGTGTGTGTGTGTGTGTGTGTGTGTGTGTGTGTGTGTGTGTGTGTGTGGTGTGTGTGTGTGTGTGTGTGTGTTAGAGAGAGAGAGAGTGAGAGAGAGAGAGAGGGAGAGAGAGAGAGAGAGAGAGAGAGAGGAGAGAGAGGAGAGAGAGGAAGAGAGAGAGAGAGAGAGAGAGAGAGAGAGAGAGAGAGGAGAGAGAGAGCTTGTTGATATATGTTTTTGCACGTGCGCGCGCGCGTGTGTATGTGTGTATCCGTGATTCCGTACGATTGAGCTGGGTGAACTGGGGGACTGTACTGAAACCAAAGCGGGCAAACGGTCACCCATCCAACTGGTAATCTCGCTCGATGCTGCTTAACATTGGCTTGGGGAAAGCGAGTGCTCTGACCACTGAGCTATCCCGTCCCCATAAGACGATCAGACAATGCCCAATTATTCTGCCACGGAAAATAAACAGAAAGTAGTACCAAAAATGAGCTGTAAATGGGTACCTGCCCTCTTTTAGGGTCAGGGAAGGTAAAGCAGCGAGGGAGAGGAGATGGGCGCCGCCCTCAATATGCATGGCCCCTAGAGAAGTGAAGGTCTCTGACGCCTCGCTCCCCTACCACCACATAGGTTATGGGACACCTGTACCTTTTACCTGGAGTCGAGTGGACGGTAGGATCTGTGAACCTTGATCCTCAGCTGACCAGATGCTGAGCTGACCAATCCGACATTGATGTTTATTGACCACTGACCACACAGGTCACTGCAGCGATGGGTGGCAACTGTACTGGGAGCACGTCGATATGGAAATGACTGACTGTCAATGCTCGTGCATGTCTGTTCATCCGTTGTCGGGTCTTCTCTTAGCGGCTTTGCTATCTAAAAGAAATCCAGTGTGGATAGTGTGGTGTGATGGGGCATGGTGTAGTGTGGTGTGGTGTAGTGTGGTGTGGTGTGGTGTGGTGTGGTGTGGGGTGTGGGTGTGTGTGGTGTGGAGTGTGTGGTGAAGTGTGGTGTGGAGTGGAGTGTGGTGTGGTGTGGAGTGGAGTGAAGTGTGGTTTAGTGCAGTGTAATGCAGTGTAGTGCAGTGTAGTGTAGTGTAGTGTGCAGTATAGTGAAGATAGTAGATAGGTGTGTGTGTGTGTGTGTGTCTTTGTGTTGTTGAGATGGATATAAATATCTATCTATATATATCTATATATATAGAGAGAGAGAGAGGTGTATGTGTGTGTGTGTGTTTTGTATGTGTGATGTGTGTATGTGTGTGTTCTTCTTCTATGTATGCACACTGTCAGCTTCTGTAAGCATCCCTCCTCTAAGAACATAAAACACCCAGTAAACCTAAGCGCTAAAACATGGCCTTTTCTTTTCTTCTTTTTTGTTTGGGGCTTTTTTTGGGTATGTGTGCGTGTGCAGCTATACTCCGTTTTTGAAAAGAAATTTATTAGCGTCCTCCCCCCCCCCCCCCAACTTTGTTCGCCGTCCTCACTATGCTGGCCCCTGGAGAAGCTGAGGTCTCTGACGCCTCGCTTCCCTATGACCACATAGGTGATGGGACACCTTTACCTTTTCCTTTACCTTTACCCCCCTTTGTTGCAAACATTAACCTAACCATATTATAAATCCACATCAAGACTGACATGGTTACATCAGGGGCAGACTTTTTAAAAAAATTTGTTTATGGCATTGTTGTGTAGTTATTTGTTTGATGGCTTTCTTGCTTCTTCGTGTTTCTTTGTTGTTGTTGTTGTTGTTGTTGTTGTTTTTAAAGTCCCACAAGTACAACAGCCTCACTCCGTTTTTGCCGACAATGTTTTAGTAAAAAAAAAAAGAAAGAGATGCTTTCCTCTCTGTTTCTTCCCTAGGTGGAGTGTGCGTTACTTCTGTGTGCGTTACTTTTGTGTGCGTTACTTCTGTGTGCGTTACTTCTGTGTGCGTTACTTCTGTGTGCGTTACTTTTGTGTGCGTTACTTCTGTGTGCGTTACTTTTGTGTGCGTTACTTTTGTGTGCGTTACTTCTGTGTGCGTTACTTTTGTGTGCGTTACTTTTGTGTGCGTTACTTCTGTGTGCGTTACTTCTGTGTGCGTTACTTTTGTGTGCGTTACTTCTGTGTGCGTTACTTTTGTGTGCGTTACTTCTGTGTGCGTGCGAGTATGTAGACATGCGTGTGTTGTGTACAAACATCTGTGTGTGCGCATATGTGTATGCGTGCATTCATATGAGTGTGTGTGTGTGTGCATGTGTGCATGCATGTGTATGTATGTGTGTGTGTGTTCATATGTGTCTGTCTACTTGTCTGTCTCTGTATATTTGTCTGTGCACATCTCTAGGTACTTGTCTTTCTGTCTATCTGTCAGCCTGTCTATGCCTGTCTGTGCGTCTGTTTTGTCCCTGTCAGTGTTGTAAAGTCCTGTCTAATTGGTTCTGTTGGTATGGACAATCTACCTGGACCCATGCATTGACGGGTGGATTTGAATAGGAGAGGGATGCTCAAGTTACCTGGCCAACCCTGCAGGTGTCGTATCTCCCGGGCCTGGCTAAAGCCGGGCTGTGTTGATGAGAAAGGAGCGATGAATGCAATCAGGTTCTCTGTCTTTCTTCTCGTCTGTCTGTCTTTCTTTCATTTTTACTTTCTTTCTTTCTTTTCTTGTTAATGGATCTCTTGCTGTGTGTGTGTGTGTGTGGTGTGTGTGTGTGTGTGTGTGGTGTGTGTGTGTGTGGGGTGCGTGCGGCGTGCGTGCGTGGGATTAGCTGCGTGCGTGCAGTGCGTGCGTGGTGCGTGTGTATGTCTGTGTGCTGTTCGTGGGAGTGGGGAGGGGGGTGTTCTTGTGGATAAATCAGCACGGGAGAAGAGAACATTGTAGAATGAGACAACAACGAGAAGTCTTCTTCTCTCTTCTCTCGTTCGCTTTTTACACCGTCAGAACTGTTTGTGAGAAATAGAGGCAAGTCCTTTCCATTGTGACATAAAAAAAATACAAGCCAATAAAGATACAATGCAATGCAGTATACTGCAATGCATAAGAATGTGTGAAACTATTGCCAGGAGAACCAATACATACTATTCGTTTGGCTTGTGTGTGCATAAACAGCCGTACAGTGATCACACACACACACATACACACACACACAAATACACACACATAGTTTGCATCTCATCAACTTATTGGATATTTTCTTCTAGGCCAAGATGCCCCATGAATTGGTTGCCCGATCTTTTTCAGACATCCGACATTGCCCTGTCAGTTCATTGTCAACCCCCTTCTTTCCAGTTTTCAAAGCTGCTCTGTATGAACGAATATTTTGAATGCATGCATTTTCTTTAGTCCCCATTCATACATAATAATAATAAAAAATAATAATACACACACGCACGCACGAACGTATGCACGCACACACACACACACACACACATGTACGCACGCGCGCACACACACACACACACTCTCTCTCACTCACACACACACACACACACGCACACACACACACACACACACACAGACACACACACACACACACACACACACACACATACACACACTTCCAGTAACGCTTCTATCTATCACTCTCACCTCCTCTCCTTGTTTCCCAGTTGTTCACGCCTTCATCTTTTGACCATGACCTTGCCCTGCAGGTGAAAGACCTCAACGTACCCAACTTTCCCAAGGGCAAAAGGAAACAGGCTTTGGCCAGTCATAGTCAAAGCACTTCCCGGAAGACGTATTGCGGCCTGTCGGCGATAACTCTACTGGAGAAAGAAACGTTAAAAAAAAGATTAACCTCTAATGTCCTGTCCATGTTTGTCACCCATTTTTTAAATTAAAAAAAACAACAACATAAATTTACCGGCAAAGGCATTGACACTGTCATCGTTATGATCGAGGAAGGATTTTTTTCCCCCGCTTCTCGGCTAGATTTCTGAGGGTCACTGAATGGTGAGGTTTTGGGCATGAGATCGTTTTTAGCCACCATTAAGGTAGCCGCATTTCGACTTTGGGAATAGTGCATGAATAGGACACCTTGGTGGGGCTTTTTTTTTTTTTTAAAAGGTTGTCCACCGGCACGAAACGGGCTTCTCTTTTCTACAGGCGGAGGATTTGTCACACGTGTGCGCAAGATGTTTCTGCGAACGTTTGTTCACGATGCTTCCGTTTATAGTCTCCTCCCAAAGACTTTTGCAGGAGTGGTGCGTGTGTGGTGCGTGTGTGTGTGTGTTGTGTGTGTGTGTGTGTGTGTGTGTGTGTGTGTGTGTGTGTGTGTTCGTGCGAAGGGGCGGGGGGGGGGGGGGGTAGAGGTGGATGTTTTGGGTTTTTTTTCCTTCTTTTAATGTTTTTTTAATTTTAGATTGCAATCAATTTGATTATATGTTTCGGCATTTCCCCAGAAAATCATGTCTGCACCACTGCGTTAGCTGCGTTTGATTCTTTAGAATTTCCTGTTCTCACTTCTTGTTAGATGGTTACCTGGCATATTCCACGCTACTTTTCCTTGTAGGCAGTACTATCTACACGAAATCGGTAACAGGTAAAAAGGTAAAGGTGTTCCATAACCTATGTGGTCGTAGGGGAGCGAGGCATCAGAGGTCTCAACTTCTCTAGGAGCCAGCATGTTGAGGCGGCACCCATCTCCTCTCCCTCGCTGCTTTACCTTCCCTGACCCTAAAGAGGGCAGGTACCCATTGACAGCTGGGTGAACTGGGCGACTGTACTGAAGCTAAAGCGTACAAACAGTCACCCATCCAATTGGTAACCACGCTCGATGCTGCTTAACTTGGCTGGGGGAAAGCGAGTGCTCCGACCACTGAGCTATCCCGTCCCCATGGTAATAGACACATCATTAAAATCATATCCTCTCTTCTTCTTGTTCTTCTTCTTCTTGGGGGACGGGATAGCCTAGTGGTTAGATCACTGCGCTCGCAATCTGACGACCCGGGTTTAAATCCTATTCAAGGGGATATTTTCCCCTGGAGTTAACATTAGTGCAGACTCCACTCTTCCCCTTAAGTTCTTCGGATGACACTATAAACCGAGGTCCTGTGTGCGAACGCACGCAGAACATTCCCATCGCCGCCTGTCACCTATGCCAGCGCACTTCGACGGCAGACTGTTTCCACATCCTCTGGGAATAGTCAGCCAGGCCTACCCCTTAGGCCCAATAGGTCAGTGAAGTTGACTAAAGCGCCTAGTACCAAAAAAGAAAAGCCTGACAAGACCAAGAACATGACGCAAAAACCATCTGACGTCACAGCATGTAGTACAGAAGACAACAACACTCTGATCTGCCCACTGTCATCCTTCTCCAGGACTCTGTACTAAATGGCGTGAACGCCAAACGTCTAGGACAGTCGTATGGATTAAGAGTAGAAAAGAGAAAGTCTCACGAAATTAGTGACTTTCCTCAGATAATGAGTAATGCCTCTGATATATACAAAAAAAACAACCAGGCTGTAGTTATCCATTGTGGGACAAATGATCTTAAAAAGTCAGATCCTCAAGAAGCAAGCCAACATCTCGTTCGAAATGTAAAACAGATTGTAGCTTCTTTTCCTGAGACAAAAATTGTTATTAGCAAGGTTGCCCCTTGTAAAAAACCCAAGTCTACAGATGAAGAGAGAACTCTTCAATGCAATGACTTGCTCGGGGTTATACCATCTAAACAACGTATCATTTGTCTCCCATGAAAATATGTACACCCATTATCATTACAAAGATTCATTTCATCCAAATGCAAAGGGCTCCAGTATACTGGCTATAGAAACATTGGCAGGCATGTTCATGCATTGTTTTGGCAACCAGCAAAGAGGAGACCAAGACGCCAATTTCATCCCATGAACCTTCATCCAGTACCACGCTACGCCTTTGACGACCACTACCAGCAGCCAGTGTACAACCAGCCACAGTACGAGCATGTCTGCCGGCAGGACTACCCCGGGTGGAGACAACATGCTCGACATTACAAGTTTCGTGTGGTGAAAAATCATATCCTCGATATAAAAGAATTTTAAAAAACCCAACCAACTTCTTCTTCTTCTTCTTTTTCTTCTTCTTCTTCTTCTTCTTCTTTGTATGTGAGTGTATGTGTGTATGCATGCGGGAGGTACCCGCTGTGCCGCCGACCCGATATGCCGCTATTCCGTTTCTGGGGGTTATTTTTCATGCCCGTGAAAAGTTTTAAATGACGTTTATTATGATGAAAACACTGAACGACACTGAAGACAAATGGGATAGGTTTAATTTTCTCTATTTTTAATGAGAAACAAAAACAATAACAAAAAGAAAAAACAGTGTGCTAGAAACGAATTTGAAAGGAAAGTTTCTCAAACAGCTATCAGATGCTTATACTTCAATCACTGAATGTGACCAGACCCAATTTGCCCAAACTGTGGAATTTTTTCTATCCACCTGTGACTGAAAACGTAGAGGACAGTGCGAAAATCAAAACAGCTATATATGTGCATGATAGTCTAGATTATAAAATGTGTGTTTCACCAGTACCTAGTAACAACGGGTCGGCGGCATAGCGGGTCGGCGGCACAACGACATGCTCCCTATGCATGCATGCCTGTGTGTGTGTTTATTTATTTAATTCTTTATATTGTTTTAAATTGAGGATAATGGAAAATAAAGCACTTGTGTGCTTTTTTACATCCAGTACACGTGTGCATGCGGTTTTGTAAATTCTGTCATCTGTACCCACGGCACACAATGGCCTACTCTTACGAAAAGCGGAACAGGGATTTAACTGTAGTGCGCAAGTTATTCTGCGTGCGTTCGCACACGGGACCTCCGTTTTTAGTCTCATTCGTGTGTGTGTGTTGTGTGTGTGTTGTGTGTGTGTGTGTCGTGTGTGGTGTGTGTTGTGTGTGTGA
>CM054167.1:6632319-6644819 GCA_028751875.1 Rapana venosa | reverse complement strand
CACAGACCCGGCTTGTCGTCTCCCCTCCCCCCTACCCCTACCCCCTGCCCCTCTCCCCCTTCCCTCTCTGGCGCGGCAGGCCGGCCGGTAGGCAGGCCGGTAGTAGGCCTGTCTGTCTCCCTCACTGCCCGGCCTTCCTTCGCTGTGCAGCACTCCAGGCAACTCCCTCCTGCTCTCCACTCGCTTGCCGGCCGGCGTTCGTGTCACACGCTCTTTCCCTACGCTCCGCGATCTCTCTCTCCGCTGCTAGCCAGCTCCAGCCAGCAAACCAACCAGACCACCTTCACTTCGTCCTTGGGTTTGTTGCGAGGACCACCGACCCACCCACCCATCCATCCACTGACCAGCTTTGCCAGCCTGATTCTTTCCTACAACGAATTCGAGTCTTGATCTCTTCTTTTCTTCCCACCACCCACCCACACCCCCAACCACTTTTTGTTTCTTCGAGAAAAAGAAGACGACGACCTCCTGAACCTCCACCACCATGTCCAAAACGCAGACCCGCTACTCTGAAGAGGAGGGCTACAGCACCTACCAGCCCAAGACCCAGAACAAGAACGTCATCATCACCCGCAGTCATGGCGGCTCCCGCCCTACCTCCCGCTCCAGCATGGGCTACGGCGGCTCCATGTCCTCCCAGAGGATGTCCTTCTCCGTCAACCCCGCTGTCTACTCCCAAATGGCCGGAGCCGGCATCGCCGACTTCCGCGGAAACCGCGAGAAGGAAAAGAAGGAGATGCAGGACTGCAACGAGCGTCTGGCCACCTACATCGAGAAGGTCCGATGGCTGGAGGCCCAGAACAAGAAGCTGGAGGCTGAGCTGGAAGTGCTGAGGAACCGCAAGCAGGAGGACTGGAAGCCCATCCAGGACATGTATGAGGGCGAGCTGAAGCAGGCCCGCAAGGTGATCGCCGATCTGTCTGCCCAGAAAGGCGTGGAGGAGGCCAAGATGGCAGGTCTTCAGGACGAGATCCTGTCCTTGAGGGAGATGTGAGTACCTGCCCTAGTCTTCGTTCTTTCTTTCTTTCGTTCGTTCGTTCTCGTTGAGTGTGTGTGTGTGTGAGTGTGTGTGTGTGTGTGTGTGTGTGTGTGTGTGTGTGTGTGTGTGTGTGTGTGTGTGCGTGTGTGTGTGTGCGTGTGTGCGTGTGTGTGTGTGTGCGTGTGTGGTCATGGACGAAGTGTTACTCGAGAACTGTGCTGTGCTTCTTGCTGCTGCGTGTGTCCAGTAGAAGCAGTCTTGTCTGCTTCATTTGCGGGTACTGTTAGAGATAGATGATTGCCTTCTCCACCTCAGTTTGAGCTCCTTTGAGTGGTGTTGGGGGTACCTTCTGTGTCTGGGTGGTTTTTTGTTGAGTGGTGGTACAGTGTCTTCTCTTTCGGGGTTTTGAGTGGTGTCTAGTATTTTCTGTGTAGTGATCTTCTGTGGAGTCATAGACCTTTTGTCTAGACCTCTGAATCTCTCTGAGCTTTGTGAATGGCGATGGCGTCATTTCTATCCAGCTGTGTAAGTGGTGTTTGAATATAGCTGATTCTTAAGCGTCAACAGTGTGTCCATCGAATTAATTTTTTGTCGAATCCCTTTTGGTTATGTTAGAAGGAGCACAACACAGAAATAGTGCTGTTTCTTTCGCTGAAATGAAAAGACTGCACTCTCCATATTGCCTCCTTTCCAAGAAAGAGCACAACTGGAATGTGACCTTCCTGTCCCGACCGGCGTCTGAGACAACCACGTGACCATCACTTGGAGTTGTCCCGCTTTTCTCTTCAACATGTACGCTTTTCTCTTCAACATGTACGCTAACGACTTTCCTCTCCAGTTCTTTGACCCAAACAGGACCCTGAATGAAGTCCCAAAGTATTTTAGTGCATTATGTGAATAGAGCAGAGTACTAGCTAGCAATTTCTTTTTCTTTGGGGAAAATTTGGTGATGTTAGGGACATTTTTCTACACTTTTTTTTGTCAGGAACTTCATGCCCATTGACCTGGTGTGGCGCATTGGAAATGTTAACTTTCTTGTTGGTTCATATTTTAGCATACACTTTTCACAAGGTGTCTCACAAGGCCAAATGTTGAATATCTCTCTGAATCACACGCCTGTCGGCTTACAGATTTCATTTGTGAATGTCTGCTCTGTGCTTTTTGCTGTTTCTTCTTCATTCAGTTCATGTCTGTGTCTGAAGTCAAGTTTTGACATTGTTGTTTGCATGTAGCCGTCTCATTAAAATTGCGGTATTTTTGAATAGCTGGGTCCTAATACATACATCAAACAGTTAACTCGTCTGTTTTTATATAAAAAATCTTTTCAAAGTTGAATATATACATTGACAATGCTTCCAGTTTTCCAGATAGTTTTCTTGTAGACAAGAATATGGCTTTCCTGTGTATTTTCTCACCTTCTGTGGGCCAAAATACCCTGGTTCGTGTCCAGTTTTGTGGGTTTAAGTGTATATGCTGAATGTTGGTGGTTTGGGCCAATGCCTTATCATGTCTGAGGGTAAAATTGTCCTTCTGTAGTAGTGCATGTCTTGGTTTAGTCAAAGTTTCCAATGAAAAGGTATATCCTAGTGGTTGGTTTTGTGTGTGTGTGTGTGTGTGCATAGCTGGTTTGTTGTGTAAGCAATAGTCTCACTATGTCCCTCTGCTCCCTGTTGGCTTCTCTCTCTCTCTCTCTCTCTCTCTCTCTCTCTCGCTCTCCATCTGTCTGTCTCTCTCTCTCTTGACAAGGACATTTTCCCCCTGTGAAGCTCTGTTCCTGAATTTGGATGGATTTGGTGCAATCACCATTGCTAATTGTATGGTGGTGGTTTTTGCCTAGGTCACACACACATGCACACATACACACACGCACACACACACACAGCACATACACACACACACACCTAGCCAAACCAAAACCAAAACCACAACCCAAGTAGGTCAATAGTGCAGCAGGGATACTGGGCAGCCATGTCATTAAGCTAAGCTAGCACCAAACCAAAATAGACAAAGACAAAGGAAGAGAGGTGGGGGGTAGGGAGGAGAATGAAGAGCATGTCTAAATAATTGGCACCACTCTAATTGTTATTGTCTGTGATCTGACTCTATCTAAATAGCTGTTTCTGTCTGTCAGTCTACCTGGCTGTCTCCTCCCTCTCTATTGTGTGTGTGTGTGTGTGCTTGTGCGCGCGTGTATGTGTGTGCGTGTGTGTATATATATATATATATATATATATATATATATATATATTATATATATATATATATGTATATATATATGTGTGTGTATGTGTGTGTATGCGTGCGTGCATGCGTGTGTGTGCGTGCACAAATGTGTTTTCCTGTGTATGAACGTGTGTTCAAATTCATTTAATGTCTTTTCACAGTTGTGATATTAGACGGGGGGTGGGGGGGGGGGGGGGTATGAGTGTCAAGGGAGGAGGTGTGTAGTGGTACTGTACAGGAGAAGGAATTTCAGGGGATCAATGCATGCGAAATGATAAACAAAATTTTAAAAAAAGAAAAAAAAAAGAAAAACAACAACCAAAATTATAGAAAAAAAACAAAAACAACACCGTGACATTACTAACCTATTGAACTACAATAATCAACAGGAAAATGAACGTGTGTCTGTTCATATATATATGCACAGTTCTATCATGTCTGTGTTACTGGGAGGGAAGGACAAAACTCTCAGACATGCCCAGGAACAGGCCTCAGGCCTAGTGCAAAGCCCCCACTGCCCTGCGTCAGTGCAACACCAGTGCAGTAGTCATCATTGATATCTGTTTTCCTATGATGACAGGATGCAGACAGAGAACAATGCATCCTTTCTGTCCTTAAGCATACTCCCGCAAGATGGACACTGTAAACCTCGGTACACCATTCCTTGTTTATATACATCATTACTATCAGCGTGTCACTCCACCAGGCATCATCTGCGTGTAATTATTCATTAATGCTGAAGCCAGTAGATTGCCTTGTTTCCATGGGTGCAGGACAGGCCAAATACCAAAACAAAGACTCAACAAAAGTTTACAAAGACATCATAGCAATATCTACCTCTTAAACGAAGTTTCAAACTTGTAGCAAATAAATTTGAGAGAGCTAGAGCTAGAGAGAGAGAGGGGGGGAGGGAGGGAAAGAGAGAGAGAGATTTACATGACAATACCCAACACTAAAAGAAAGGAGACATCAACAACACAGACCACACGCAACACACCAAGGCCAGTCCCTGTAAGAGAAAGAAAGAAAACCTCAGCCCCCTCCCACCCCTACCCCACAAAATCCCCATCCCCCCCAAATTATTCCAACCTGCTATTTTTTATGTGACAGGAAAACCTGGAAGGCCTATAGTCTGTCATAAAATGCGGAAACACGCGGCTGCATTTTACTAAGTTCGCAAACGTGGCTTTATGTCCAGGCCTTCAGCTTTGCATAAACAGCCATGTTGTTTTTCACCTCTCTCTCTCTCTCTCTCTGTGCAGCCTTAAGTTCAGACCCTCCTGAGGTAGAGTTAGGTGTGACCTCACTAGTAATATGCACTTTTTTAAAAGACAGAATATATATATATATATATATATATATATATATATATATATATATATATATAGTCTTTTTCTCTCCCCCAAAAACCTTATACAGATCTAAACTGTACAATTCCAAGCCCCTGCAGTGATCAACTCAATCTCCAAACACGAAAACAGAAAACAGTCATACTTGCAAGTAACATCACTACCTAACCCGACATGGCGAGAACTGAAGCATAGGCTTCCTAAAACTGCACACGCTACCTGCCGCTTGCACTGCAGGCAAGCGTGAAACTTGCTTTTTTTTTTTCTTTTTTTTTTTTTTACACCTGGTGGTGGTCGTGGCGCCACGTTAAACCGTACGTGGCACAAACATGGCGTCACAGTTTTGCTAGCTAAGCTAGGCCTGTATCAGACACAGCCCACTGCTCGCTTTTGCCGGGGCTGTACGTCAGTAGTACAAGCTTAGTAGTACTAGTACTACCTACCTACAAACCTACCCCCCTACCTCAGTCCCTCTCTCTCTCTCCCCTCCTGCCTGGCTAGAACAGCTTAGGTAGGACGTTTTAGCCTAGAGGAGGTCACTAGCCGCAAAAGCCTGTCAACTGTATACCTTATTTCTGAAACTGCTTAGTGTGGAAACCTTTAGAAGGGGTGAAAAACACTTGAGAGGGGGGGGGGGGAGGGGGGGGGGGCGTGATTATGTGTATATGTGTGTGTGTGTGGTTGAGGGGGGGGGGTAGGGGGAGTAGGGTTTGTGTGTGGGTGTTGTGGATGGGGGGGGGGGGGGGTGTATGTAGGAGTGTGTTATATGAAGAGATCAAAATGTTATTGTACATTGTAGACTGTTTGTTAGAGGACAACGATCGATCGTTTTAGACACACGCGTGTGTGTGTGTGTGTGTGTGTGTGTGTGTGAATGCCTGATTGCTGCGTGCGTGTATATGTGTGTGTATGCTTGTGTGCATGCCTGTGAGAGAAAGAGAGATATTTTCAAACTCTGTATTACAGCGTTGTTGTTGTTTTTTAATGCTTTCCCTCACACCGTCACCCATCCATTCATTCTGACGTGACAGGCACCCGCATTCTTCTTCCTGTTTGTCATGGTTGAGAAAGGAGCAACAACAACAACATAAAAACAGGGGGCATTTTTTCATCTTCATTTTTTTTTCCTCTCACAGAAGACTGGGTTTTTTTTTCCTTTTTTTTTTTTTTTGCAATTCAAAAAGTTGCTGGGCAAGTGAAAGTTAAAAATAGAGCATGGGTACAGATGGTCCTGAATGTTCCGAGGGAGAGAGCGAGAGAGAGAGGGGGGGGGGGGGGGAGAGAGAGAGAGAGGAGAGAGAGAGAGAGAGAGAGAGAGAGAGGAGAGAGAAAGAAGGAGAGAGACAGAGACAGAGAGAGACAGCCAGCCAGACAGACAGAGAGACTAACACACTACCCCACACACTCACCATGGGGAGAGAGAAAGAGAGAGAGGGAGAAAAGTGGTAAAACCAGTAGTCACACCATCCTGTCTCTGTCTCTCTCTCTCCCCCCCCTCTCTCTCTCTCTCCTCTCTCTCTCTCTCAGCCCAATATGGACATCCTTCACTGCAGGCTAGGCCTAGTGGAAAGCTTTTGCCAACTCACAACGCTGGTCATGCTTTGCTGGCTTGGCTAAGCCCCGCCCTCTTTCATCTGATTATGCAAGCTGTCGACAACTTTCAACCAAAAAAAAAAAAAAAAAGGGAATGATTGACAGGATTTTTTTTTCCCAACACAAGCTGGTCTTTGGTTGTTTTTTTTTGTTGTTGCTTGTGTGTGTGTGTGTGTGGGGGGGGGGGGGGTGGTGGTGGTGGTGTTTATTTTTTTTAATATTTTTTTTTACCAACCTTTGATGTCGTTTCATGCATGAGCAAAATAGGTAAGAGAGAGGAGAGAGAGAAAGGTGAGGAGAGAGAGAGAGAGAGAGGAGGGGGGGGGGGGTAGGGTAGAGGTGGTGGTAGAGGATACGCGTGATTGGTGGAATGATGGAAATAAGGAGAGGGGGGGGGGGGGGAGGTGGGATTTAGCAGTCAATATGGATGGAGACTGATCGAAAGCTTCCGCGCGGTTTGGAGCGAAATCGGGCCGTGTGTTAGGAAGGAATATTGGTTGAGAGAGCCTGGGTTCCATTCTCTGTTGACAGGGTCTATTGGAAGGATCCCTCTCCCACCCCCACCCCCACCTCCACCCCCTTTTCCCGTTGGAGTTCATAAAAAAAAATTGGTTTGTGCTGCATTTCCCCAGTATGTTCTTGGTAGGAGACTATTATACCTAAGGTTTCTGTGTGTGTGTGAAAGCAGGTATTAACACCTTCAACTTCATCGTTATCACCTTCGTTAACGTCGTCATTGTTATCGTCATCGTCATCATCATCGTTATTATCATTGTCGTCGTTATCATCAACCTCGTCATCTTTTCATTACCATCATCATCATCATCATCGTTGTCATCGTAATCCTCCTCCTCATCGTTATCATCACCGTCGTCATCATCGTTTTCTTCATCATCATCATCATCATCATCATCATCGTTTTTGTCATTAGTCTCATAGTTGGCGGAGACACAATGGACACATTGGTCAACTGTTTTCTCCAAACTGGTCTGTTTAGGGCTGTAGGTGTGTGTGTGTGTTTATGTGTGTGTGTGTGAGTGTATGCCGCATGCTTATTGTACACACAAGGCAGCCAGAACTGACTGACACCCCACCAGCCTGTCGAAGAAAAACACTTGCCTATGCCTGATGGTATGGGTGATCTGACCCACGCGCTCTGCGCGCTAGCACAAGTCCACATGAAGATAGGTGAGCGCCAGGGCGGTACCCACTATACCCCCCTACCCTACCCTACCCTTCCCTACCCTACCTTACCCACCCAGAGGACCAAAACCCTGACCAAAAGATGCGCTCTATAGCGAGGAGTGTATTTTTAGACTGAACTTTCCGGTTTTTTAAGGGGTGGGGGGTGGAAGAGTGAGGAGAGGAGAAGAAAAGGTCGGTGGCCTTTTCTAGGCTAAAAAAGTCTTAAGTGCTTTTGGGGGGTCAGTCAGTGGTAAGTGACAAAACCAAACGGACTGGACACAGAGGCCTTCGGTGTGCAGCCATCAACAAGCCTGAAAGCCCCATCTCTTCTCCAACACGATCTGCTCTACTGCCTATGCATGCCCCCGACAGACGCTGCTTCCCTCCTTGTCTCCCCTGCCACTTCCGCCCTTCCCACCGGCCGGTACCCCCCCCCCCCCCCCCCCTCTTCTCTCTGTCTCTCTCTCTCTCTCTCTCTCTCTCTCTCTCTCTCTCTCTCCACCCCAACTCCCTGAATAAACAGCTTGATCCTTGAACGGCCAATATGAAAATGCATTATGTCAACAAAAACGAGTATGGCTGTATCTATTTGGGAATGAAATTATATTATTTTTAAAAAGATGTACTGAGAAAAAGGTATCTATTTCAGAAAGGGTGTGTGTGGTCTAAGGTTTGAACCAAGTGTTTCATTTCGTAGAATTTTTGGAAAAGAAGGTGGGGTTGTTTTTTTTAAGTTTTAGTTTTAATAGATGATTTCATGGCTATCATCATTGGCAGTGATCTTGTGCACATAGATGAAAATCTGTTCGGGACAACACTACCCAAAACAATATTTGAATTTTTTATATTTTCCCCTCTGTTTAAAGGAAATTTGTTCCTTTAAAACAGAGGACAATAAAAAATTTTGTTTTAAAATACAGCACATTATAACCCCACCTCTCTCTCTCTCTCTCTCTCTCTCGTTTTTCTCTCCAAGTGTACTACAGGCCCCTGAATTTAACCCATTTTTTTAAATGTCAACTCACCCGGGTGCGTGTGACAAGAATAGGTAACAAGCTTTGTGGGTACTGCCATGTAGGTCAGTGTGTTGATGGCTGTGTATATTCACTGGTACTTTCATCCTTACTTCGTTACTTCAGGACCCTAAAGCGTTCACAAGTGTTGTTGGGGAGAGGTGAGGGCAATGAATAGCATAATCAGGGTTTATGAGGGATAGAGGAGATCTTGCTCTTCGTGATCTTGTATAGGAGGTAGCTGTATGCGCATGCTCACATATAGGCATACGAATGCGCACCCACACACATATATGCACGCACACACTACACATACAAAGAGAGAGAGAGAGAGAGAGAGAGAGAGAGAGAGAGAGAGAGTCAAGTCAAATGCTTTTATTTCGAGGACAATGAATAAACACTCAAGTACTTTTTTACATCCAGTCCCCTGCCTTTATAAGGGATAACATCAAGATAGAAAAACAACAAAAATTAACTAAAACAACAAGAGATATAGAGAGATAGATAGATAGATAGATAGAAGATAGAGAGAAGAGAGAGAGAGAGAGAGAGAGAGAGAGAGATTAACGGTTTTCAACTGTATGTTTGTAGGATATAATATTTTCAAAGCCCAGCGACATGAAAGCCATAGCAGGGCCTTATGTCCAGACCTACATGCTCAGTCGCTCCTAATGTCCACTACCCGAAAATATCACACACACACCACACAACACAACAACACACACACACAACACCACACACACCCACACACCACACACACACACCACACACCACACACACACACACACACCACCACACACACACACACACACACACACCACACACACACACCACACACACACACAACAACACACACACACACACACACACACACACACACACACACACACACACTGTATTAATTTTCCAAAGGCTGGAAAACCCGCTCTACAAGGATCTTCAGGCATGCATGTGAAAGAAGAATTGACATCTCAAAAGGGGAAAAAATAGATAGGAAGGGGGGATAAGGAAGAAGGAGGTTGAGGAGAAGAAAAGGGGGTGGGTTAGTGGGAGAGAGAGGGTGGGGGTGGTACTGGTCGACAGTGGAACGTCTTGGGACGACCACAGATTTGAAGGGGAAAGGGATAGTTTTCTTCAAAGAGACTTCTCTCCGTTTTTATGAGGGTACTGTTTTTATCCCCTCTTTGTGCATGAGTGTGCCCATGCCAGGCAGAATGTAAACACGTTCTTTTGTTTTATTGGCTGATACATAATCGTGAATCACAATCTGAATCCGGTTGCTCCAAAATGGTCAGAAGTCTCTTCCTGTATTGCTTTCTGAGTGTCAGCAGAGCTCAGGTACACAACGTGGATGATCTCTGACATCAGAAGAGTGTTTTGTAAAGCAGATTTAAGGGGCGTTCTTCTTCTTCTTCTTCTTCATCATCATCATCATCATCATCATCATCATCATCATCTTCTTCTTCTTCTTCTTCATCATCTTCTTCTTCTCCTCCTCCTCATTATTTGACTGTAAATGGTAGTACCTGTGTCATGGGCTACTGATGTGCAAGTACATTGTTTGGAAGTGAGGACACACAATTTTTTTTAGTTTTATGCAGAAAATGAGAAAATCACTTTGCTTCTGGTTCATCCAGTCACGGAAAATTCATACCAAGACTATCAAAATGAGAGGCCTAACTCAAGATATTTAGACATTTTCCTACAAGAAGCTGTTGTTTCAATCGTTAAAAACAAAATTACCATTTTGTGAAAATGAAAAAAATGACATAGCTTGTGACACAGTGGTTCTTTCATAATAAAAATAATAGCTAATACTATCCAGTCACAATTTATTTTTTTGACAAGAGTGGGTTTTCCGTACAGCAGATCAATACTTCTCCTTTTCCATCAGTATCTTGGGGAGCATTGTGGGGTCTCTCTCTCTCTCTCTCTCTCTCTCTCTCTCTCTCTTCTCTCTGTCAACAACAGGCCTGTTTCTTCAGACAAGGAATCATTGTCAGACGTTTTGTTTGCCCCTCCTTTTTGCAGTCGTTGCGGAATTTCGCTAGCCTTTGGGGGTGTGTGTGTGTGTAGGGAGGGGGAGGGGGGAAGGGGGAGGTGACCACAGTGTGTGTGTGGAGGCGGAGGGAGGAGGAGGTGACCACAGTTGTGTGTGTGTGTGAAGGGGGGGAAGGTAGAAGGTGATCACAGTTTCTGTGTGTGTGTGTGAGAGAGACAGAGTTCTATTATTCGGTGTCTTTGCACAAAAAGTATATTAAACACTCTGTGTTGCTGTTATTTCGATTTAACGTCTTTTCACTATAAGTGATATTAGACGTTAACACTGTGTGTGTGTGTGTGTGTGTGACAAGACAGACAACACATTCACACACAGACAGTGACACAGAAAGAAAGAAAAAAAACCCTCAACTTTCAAACCTGGAAAAGAGTAACTATACAATCTCAACGCCTACAAGGAAAATCCCCATGATGAGATCAGGAGTGACAGGACAAGTGATATAATGTCGCCATGTATGGGCAACTCTGTCAGTCAGTCAGTCAGTCAGTCCGTCCCACCCATCCACACACACACAGGTGGGAAGAAGGAGAGAGAGAGTGAGGGAGAGAGAGAAAGAAAGAGAGAGGGAGAGAGGGGTATTCAAAATTCCCTTAGTCAGTTTTTTTCTTTAATCATTTTCCTTTTAATTTTTCATAAACTACACACACACACACACATGCAGGCACACGTGCACAGAGAGAGAGAGAGAGAGGAGATGGGCAAGATAATCTCCCGAAAAAGGAGGTATATGTTCAATATTTTCAACCTTCCTAAAGTCAGAATAACTATGACGTCACCGGTAAGAGCCACCTGTTGTCCCCATCCACTTTAAAAACAAAACAAACAAAAAAACAACCAAAAACCCCCTTACTACTACTACTGACGTGAAACTATAAAAACATGGATGTAAGGTTATTTGTCCCTTTGTGGGAGTAGGAAAACGTACACAGCTTGTCCCGGTAAGAAAAGGTGAACACAGTTAGGTGACATGGGAGGGCTTGAGCATGGGCCCAATAAGCACATGTTTGCTCACCTAAGTTTGCGTTGTACCAAGTATGCCGAAGGGATTGCTAAGTACACAACACGTTTCCTTTAAGAAAGGTTTTGGGAGAGTGAGAGAGAGAGAGAGAGAGAGAGAGAGAGAGAGAGAAAGACAGACAGAGACAGATACAGAGAGACAGGGAGAGATGAGAGAGAGAGAGAGAGAGGAGGAAGGTGGTGTTGGGTTGGAGGGGAATGATAGGATTGAAGAAAGACACTTAACATTCTGTATGTGTGTGTGTGTGTGTGTGTGTGAGAGAGAGAGAGTCTCTGTGTGTATGACTGTGTGTGTATGACTGTGCGTGTGTGTGTACACTTGCACGAAAACGTGCGTGATACAGAAAAGCAGACATGTGTGTATGGTGCATGTATGTATATACATATGTGGTAGAATGCATGTTAGAAAAAAAAGTAGAGTACACACACATGTGTGCGTTTGTAGGTGTGAAGGCATGCACAGCATACCTTACAGCAGGCAAGGAAGCATGCCTATAGCATGTATATAGGCACACACGGACGTATACAAAAAACACATATTCACACACACACACACAGTATTTATTTAATGGACACGGGGAAAGGACACTCAAACGCGATCATAAACTTTTAAAGCGATCTGAAATACAGTATGTTAGTGCAGTGACTGAACACACACACACACACACACACACACACACACTCTCTCTCTCTTCTCTCTCCCCTCTCTCTCTCTCTCTCTCTCTCACACACACACACACTCACCCCATGAAGTTTGTTCTAATATACGTATCCTTCCTGTAGGGATAGGGAACATCCAGTTCTATCGATTCCATATCATGTCTTGCCCCCTTTTTTGCAGCTCTGTCAGCCCACTCATTTGAAAAAATTCCAACGTGAGAAGGCACCCAACAAAAAAACACAGGAATACCTCTTAAACTTAGGAGGTGTATTACATATTTGATTTCAAAAATAATTCTGGTGACCTTCTTGAAATTCGGGGATTTTATAGCATACAATACTGACTTGGAGTCAACACAAAGCAAGATATGAAAGAGATAAAATGGAAAATCAAGAAATACGCCTTACTGGGGTAAGTT
>CM054167.1:6622319-6629819 GCA_028751875.1 Rapana venosa | reverse complement strand
GTGGTGTGGTGTGGTGTGTGTGTGGTGTGGTGTGGTGTGTGTGTGTGGTGTGGTGTGGTGTGGTGGTGGTGTTGAAGATTGTGGTGTGGTGTGGATGTGTGTGGTGTGTTGTGTGTGTGGTGTGTCTGGTGTGGTGTGTGTGTGTGTGGTGTGGTGTGTGTGGTGTGGTGTGTGTGTGTGTGTGTGTGTGTGTGGTGTGTGTGTGTGTGGTGTGTGTGGTGGTGTGGGTGGGTGGGGTGTGAGGTGTGTGGTGGTGGTCTGGGTGTGTGTGTGGGGGGGGTTGTGATGGTGTGTGTGTGTGTTTGTGTGTGTGTTTGTGTGTGTGTGTAGTGTGGTGTGGTGTGTGTGTGTGTGTGTACTAGTGTGTCTGTGCACCTTTCTTTCTGTATGTGTTTCTCGCTGTCTCTGTATCACACACACACACACACACACACACACACACACACACACAAACACATGTCTTGGCAAATGCATGCTACCCCCATTTCTGTTTTGGGTGGTGATTTGTTTCACAATATGTTTGCTTGAATATTTGTTTTGTTTTGCAATAGTAATAATAATAATAATAATAATAATAATGACTATATGATGATGATTGTAGTGTAGTGTGATGATGATGATGATGATGATGATGATGATAATAAAAATATGTTGATAATGATGAAAATAATAATAACAATATAATATATCTATATATGTTGTTTGGGTTTTTTGTTTTGGTTGGGGTGGAGGGTTGTGGGGGGGGGGTTAGACCAACAACACAACAACATAAAAACCCAGTCATGAAGACAATAAGCACACACCACCAGCACCACGAGCACCTGCCTACATCACAGCCACTAAACCAAGTCTTTCACCAGATATGAAGCACATTGCAGACAGCAGCAAACACTGACTAATACTCTGATCAGCCACACAATCTACCCGGGGTACCGAGCAGATGGCGGAGCTCTTGCTTACACCTGCTCGCTCCTCTTATAATTGTAGTGCAGTACTATCTGGAGGTGGACAATTGAAAACGTGTGGTTTTCTGTTTTTGTGAGGAGAGGAAACGGGAGGGGTGGGGTAGGGTAGGGTAGGGACTAGAGAATGGAGGGAGGGAGGATAAAGAGAGGGTGGAGAGAGAGAGAGAGTGTGTGTGGGGGTGGGGGGTGGAGCAGGGAAAGGGGGAGAGGAGATATACAGGAAGAGAGAGAGAGAGAGAGAGAGAGAGAGAGAGAGAGAGAGAGAGAGAGGAGAGAGAGAGAGAGAGACAGAGAGAGAGGGAGAGAGAGAGAAAGTGTGTGTGTGTGTGTGAGAGAGAGAGAGAGGAGAGGGAGCGAGCGCCTCAATGTGCGTGTGTGTGCATGCGTGCGCACGTACGCATGCGTGTATAACTACGCAATATACAGGCAGTCAGTACAATCTGTGTATGTGTGGGTGCGCATGAGTGCGTAACCTACATATGTACGCGCGCGCGCGTGTGTGTGTGTGTGTGTGTGTGTGCTTGGACAAACCGTTGACCTAAATACATACACAGTCCTAAACAAAAAATTACAAAACAAACATAGCCACCCCCCCCCCCCCACCCACCCCACCCCCCCACACACACAACAAACATCAAACACTCTTACGCTCCAACCAAAACAAATCCTAATATGGAAATGCACATTCTAAAAAAAACAAAACAAAAACAAAAAGTTAAACCAAAGGGAAGTCATCCCATACCCGTTAATGTTTTGCGTGGGCCAATGGCGGTGAAGGATTTATAATCCCAAGAGGAAACTGATACTAGCGCTTTAAATGGGTAATACCCCTTTGCGAAAACAAGCAACAACAACAAAACCCAAGTAAACAAAACGCTTCAATCAGCCTAGGTGTCCTATACCGTAGCGGTTGCTCCGATCTTAGCTTACCTTTCATTTCATATCGTCCTACCAGGCCTAATAATTGTTTGGGGCTTTTACATGTGTTGGGGGGGGGGGGGGGGGGGGGGGGGGTGAGGGGTGTATCCCCCCTCCCATCTCTTTCTTTTCCTCACGCTTAGTAAAACCTCCTCTATCCCGTTACTGACTCCTGTAAATTAAGATGGATGGATTTCATATTCATTTTGGGAGGGAAGGAATGCGGAGGAAAAGGTGTTGGTATGTGCATGCATAATCATAATTTGTGTGTGTGTGTCTGTTTGTGTGTATGTGTGTGTGTGTACAGATTCGCGCTTGTATAAGCGTGCGCGCGCGCACACACACACACACACACACTGTGAACCAGAGCCAAAAAACCTACTTAACCATAACCCAGTTGTATTTTAATGACGAAGTAGACTCATACAACGCAACCTAATTCTGGGTTAATTGCATGCATGTAATTTCTCCAGATAATTACAAAAAATGTTTTGTCTGTTTCTTTAATTTAACGTCTTTACTCGTTTCTCTGCCTGCCTGTCTGTCTGTCTGTCTCTGCCTGTCTGTCTCTGCCTGCCTGTCTGTCTCTGCCTGCCTGTCTGCCCGTCTGTCTGTGTACGTGTGTGTGTGTGTGTACATGCTTCAACCATTTTATTTTAAGCCAGTTTAAGTAGAGGGGGGGGGGGGGGGTTATCATGGACTTGGCTAAGGTTTCATGCCTATAAAACACACACACACACACACACACACACACACAAACACACACAAAGGCGGGTGTATGATTCAGTCAGAGTGGGTCTGTTTTAAAGGATATTTCTTTTAGTCACTTTAACTATGTGTCCACAGCGCTTTCCTGCAAACATGGCAAACAGGTCAGGGAGGGAGGGAGGGGAGGAAAGGGGGGTGGGGGTGGGGTGGGGTGAGGTGGTGAAGAAGAAGAAGGGGTGGGGCGTGGGGAGGGGGGTGGGAGGGGTCATATTTTACACACAGACAGACACACATGTGCACGTAAACACGTAAGTATGCACGGATGTACCTGCATGCACACACACACACTTACACACACACTTACACACACACACACTTACACACGCACACTTACACACACACACTTACACACACACTTATACACACACTTACACACACACACTTAAACACACACACACACTTATACAAACACTCACACACACACACTTACACACACACACTTATACGCACACACTTAAACACACACACACACTTATACAAACACTTACACACACATACACGCGCGCGCACACACACACACACACACACACACACACACGAGGACCATTGGTGAGTCACCAGACGTTTTAAGGAAAACTTTTTTTTTAAAACTGTTTGCTGACGGATGGCAATAGTAGCTCCTTTATTTACTTTGTTTGAAAAATAAATGCCCGTGAACAAGATTACTCAGTGTCTGAAATATTTGAAAGTCGATCCTCGTGGGTGGTATTATATTATCATTGTTATTATTGCCAATATTGTTTTGGTTAAATGGTTCCTTAAAAGAAAAACAAACAAACAAACAAACACAGCATGCTTGGCTGGGGTCTGTTCACCTTTCTAGAATGTTTCTGTTGGTACAAATGTAAACTTGAAATGTGTTGTTTGTAAGTATGATAATGTCAGGTTGTTCTGTCTGTGTCTGTCTGTCTGTCTGTCTACCTTCCCCTTCCCCTCCCCCCTTTCTCTCTCTCTCTCCCTCTCTGAGTGTATCTTTAAGCACTCATGATCTCTCTATCTCTCTGTCTCTTGATTTTGGTATCTTTCTCTTTTTTACGTTTTCATGTTGCTTTCATTCTTCTTCTTTTTTGCATTCCTACTCTTTATCCTAACCTCCTCCTCCTCCTTCTTCTTCTCCTTCTTTTCCTCCTCCTCCTCCTTCTTCTTCCTCCTCCTCCTTAGCGCGATCATATTGCCACACACCCGTCAAACCATTGCCACCAGATCTTGCTGTATTCACTGGTTGTCACCAATCGGCTGTATACTTACACCGCAATACCGCTGCCAAGTTTAAACCTGTCGACCCCAGAGTTCCTATCCATTCATAAATATCCTCTGGCCTCATAGGGGCGGGACAGCTCAGTGGTTCGAGCACTCGCTTTCCCCCAGCCAAGGTTAAGCAGCGTCGAGCGTGGTTACCACTTGGGTGACAGTTTGCTGGCCTTGGCTTCAGTACAGTTCCCCCAGTTCACCCAGCTGTAAATGGGTACCTGCCTCTTTAGGGTCAGGGAAGGTAAAGCAGCGAGGTAGAGGAGATGGGCGCCGCCCTCAATATGCTCGCACCTAGAGAAGTGAGGTCTCTGACGCCTCGCTCCCCTACAACCTAGGCTATTATTAGGTTATGGGACACCTTTACCGTTACCATGTATATACTGTACACTTGACTTGCGAGCAGAAATGTAAGACAGTGGAAACAAACATTCGAGCCATTTTAGGCTTGCTATGTAAATGCAAATGAAAATGTTGTTTTTCTCTCCATTATTGGAAAAGCTCTGTTCAGCTTTGATGATTCACAAGACCAGTCCAATCCAGTCCAATCTTGTTGTTTATAGCCCCGCCGACCACAAAGGCCATATCCGGGCTGTAACCTGGTAAATTCACAAGACTGCTGAAAAGAATGGAAAGTGGTCTTGTCTCGATCATTTGTATGGTGTATATATATGCAGTGTAGGAAAAGGAATGTGAATGGTTTCAGTATGGTGTTGGAAATAAAACCAGTAAGCTTATTAGGTGGGCTGGATTACTACAGTACTGTACTATACTTTACTATACTATACTATACTATACTATACTATACTATACTATACTATACTACTCTACTGATTAACCAAGGTTAAGTAGATCGACAGTTTTAGCCTTGGGGGTGACGGTTTCTGCGCGTGCACACGCATGCACACACGCATACGCACGAAAAAAGGTAGATACGTTGTTTCCTCGCTAACATGCATAGATACCTACAAGTGTGCGCGCGCGCGCCACACACACACACACACACACACACACACACACACACAGGTGTCAGCTTTTATTTAATGATTATAAATGATATAAAGACAGGTAGCCCTCTACTAGACCAAGTTCTATGATACAAAACAGAACACTTGCAATACACGTAACCTCTGCCAAACCCCCCCCCCCCCCCCCCCCCCTCACCTCATCCCCCTCCTCCTTCCTCTGTCTGCCCTCACCTTAACTCCCCCCCCCCCCATCTCTCTCTCTCCACACACACACACACACACACACTATGCCTATTTCATGCCCTCAGGTAAGTGTACAGAAGGAAGGTTGTAAAGAGAAGGTGGGGGAGGGGCTAGAATAATATAACAAAAGTTTAAAGTAGGACAAAACACATCTCTGCCCCCCCCCCCCTCTCTCTCTCTCTCTCTTACCCCACACACTCCCTCCTTGTGTCACTCACCACCCCCACCCACCCCCCACCCCTAGTCCCAACCAACTCTCACCTACACCCCCCCCCCCCCCCCCCTTTCTCATGAATAACCCTTATGACAATCGTGACGCAAAAGACGCCATAGAGACTTTGTTCCTTGTCAAGACAGAACGGAGCGAGTTAGCTCCCCTGTGGCTAGATCTTTTGTGTGTGTGTGTGGTTTCCCACTTATACTTCTCGCTAAAAGTTGAGTAACACGTTTCGAAAACAATCGAGACCTTTATTTCTGAAAGGTTAGCGAAGTATAGTAGGTTTTGTAGTATTTCTTCAGATGAACCACTGTATGTAATCGATAGAATGTTAATTTTGCAGAAAGTCAGTGGTTATGAAAGTGAAATAGCTTGCACATTTATTTTTTAAATGATGTGAACACAGGTTCCTGTTTGGAAAGGAAAGTATGAAGTGTATAAATCAATATTACATTGTGTATTAAGTGTTCACACGTGATATGGCTGTATTTAACACAACAAGCTCGATTGTACTTGAGGTGGAAGTAAAACGCATAATTATTAATTTTACCCGGTGTGTGTGTGTATGTGTGTGTGTATGTGTGTGTGTGCGTGTGTGTGTGTGTGGACGCGCGCGGGTGTGCATATGCATACTGTTGAGTGCATGGCGTGTGTGTGTGTGCATATATTTTACCTCTCTGTGTGTGTGCGCGTTTATGTGCGAGCATGCTCTTGCACACAACCACTATCAGTCAAATAGTGTGTGTGTGGGTATTTGTCTGTCTCTGTCTGTCTGTATGTCTGTTAGCGCGTACGCGTGCATCAGTTTGTGCACACGTGAATGTGTATCTATCTGCATATTTTCTTAGGGCGTGATCGCTGTACCCCCCTCCTCTCTCTCTCTCTCTCTCTCTCTCTCTCTCTCTCTCTCTCTCTCTCTGTCTCTCTCTATCTCTGAAGCTTGCAAATGGAATGCAGTTTTTCAACATTTCACCCGTCCCTTTATATCTTGGGGACACACACACACACACACATACACACACACCTACCAACATACCCACGCATCCGTGTGTATGGCCTTTCGGGGATGTCAAATGTTCGCTCCCCCCCACCCCTCAACCCCACTCCCACGCCACTCCTTTCTCCTGATCAGGATAGCAGTCTTGCTGTTGTTGTTGTTGTGTGTGTTGTACGAGTAGGTATGTAGGTGTGCATGTGTAAAGCTGGTTCTCTCTGTCTGTCTGTCTGTCTGTCTGTCTCTCTCGTAGGCAACTTTCTGCTCATTTCATGGCGCCATACCAATAAAACAAAAGTCAAACATTAATTACTACTACTACTACTACTACTACTGCTGCTGCTGCTACTGCTGTTGCTGCTGTTGCTTCTGCTACATCTACTACTGCTGCTACTACCACTACTGCTGCTGCTACTACTACTGCTACTGCTAACTACTATTACTGCTGCTACCACTACTACTACTACAACTACCACTGCCACAACTACTACTACTATGGAAACCACTGAACTATGACAATGTTGCTGTCATAAGGGACCGGTTAAAAAGGAGCACACACACACACACACACGCACGCACGCACACGCACCACACACACACAAACACACACACACACACACACCTGTGTTCACCGACAAGAAAGGCTCCTTAAGTGCTCGGCATACTTCTATGTGAAAGAATGGGGAAATTAATGGTGAAAAAATAACGGGCTTTCGCACACTCATGGCATCTGTATACTCTTCATTATTTGAGAGGTGCGAATGGAGAGAGAGAGAGAGAGAGAGACACAGAGAGAGACACAGAGAGAGACAGAGAGAGCGAGCAGTTTGCCTTTTAAGTAAATGGACTAGCAAATTAAGCAGTGTGTGGGACTTGTGGTAACTGGTACTTTTTATTTTCCTCGTTTCGCTTTGGCAATCTTTGTTGTTGTTAATGTTGTTTTTCAAGAAGATGAATAGAGTATCAACAAATGAAAGTAAAACAACAGTCAAGATTAACAATTCGAATAACTTGACCTTGATGCCCCTGTTTGTTGCTGTTCTAGTTGTTGTAGTTGTTGTTGTTGTTGTTTTCACACCACACAACTTTCTAGGCGCATTTTTTTTTAATACTATTATTCTCTCACCAACGAAATAACAACAACATAAATAGGGACCAGCTCACAAAACAGGCGTTAAC
>CM054167.1:6604819-6617319 GCA_028751875.1 Rapana venosa | reverse complement strand
TCAGTGCTTCAGCAATAAACTTTGCAACCGATTTGATCACATATCATCATCGGACGATAAGATAGAAAAAATATCTTGCCTTCGGAAAGCTTCTAGATTGAGAACACCACAGTTTTCACGTATGGAAACATGGAAACGTATGGAGAGAGAGAGAGAGAGAGAGAGAGAGAGAGAGAGAGAGAGGAGAGAGAGAGAGAGAGAGAGGAGAGAGAGAGAGAGAGAGAGATGTGAGTGTGTGTGTGTGTGTGTGTGCCTAATCAGTTGGTTGGAGTGGTGATGGTCATTCCGAGACCCTGGTTAACTGCCCCTTGGACAGTTGTGATCATGAATAGATTATGATTGCCCTCTTGCAGTTCTGTGGGGGTTGGGGGTTGGTCGTCAGCTTGTTTGGTGGAGGAGACTGTGTGAGAGTGTTGTAATGTGTTGTTTATGGTGTGAGGTGTGTGTGTGTGTGGAGGGGGGAGGGGGAGGATGAACTAGTATAGTGTGTGTGTATGTGAAGGAGGGGGTTGGATACAATGGTCTACGTCTGTCTTCATCTGTCTACCTGCCCTATACCTCTCTCTCTATCTATCTGCCCCATATCTATCTATCTATCTATCATCTATCTATCCATCTATCTATCTATCTATCCATCTATCTATCTATCTATCTATCTGTCATTGTCTCTGTCTCCCTCTAACACACACACACACAACACACACACTCCCACAACACACACACTCCCACTTCCCACCCCTTACTCCCTCCCTCCCTCCCACCCCTACTCCCCACAACTCCCCACCCCCCACTCCTATCCCCAGCATCATCCTCAACCCATGGTTGAGCATGTGACAGACCCAGACCCAGACAGTCTTCTCCTCACAGCAGGGCAGTGCTGGGCACGATCTTTGCATTATTCATCCTGCAATGGAGAGAGATGCCTACACCAGTGTTTTGGCAACTCAGGATGGGGGTGGTGGTGATAGGTGGGTTGGGGGGGGGGGGGGAGGGGAGTGTGAGGAGGGGGTGGGTGGGTGCAGGGGTGTTTGGAATAGCCAGTGGTTACTAGGCAACGGAGGGAAGTCTTCCTATTTCAGGCCAGTGTCTCTGTGTGTGTCTGGGGTTGGTTTTTGTTTGTTTTGTTTTTGTTTTTTGTTGGTTTGAATCAGCGGAATTTTGTTTGGAATTGGAAGAAAAGGGTTTGTTACATCGTTTAAAACCTGAGAGTTTTCCTTCCACTTCTTACCGGTTTTGAATTTTGTTGCTGTTATTTCGTTTTTGTTTGTTTGTTGGGATTGTTTTGGTTTTTGTTTTGTTTGAGGGGTGTGAGAGTTGGGGTGGGGTTAGGTGGGGGTGTGGTGTGTGCAGACTTTCTTCTGTGACGTTCTGTCCTGCTGTTCCCCACATCGCTGGTTGCAATGTCTCTGCCTCAGTTGTTGTTATTTCTTGTTGTTATTCGTTAAGGTTTAATATATATATATATAATATATATATTGTGTGTGTGTGTGTGTGTGTGTGTGTGTGTGTGTGTGTGTGTGTGTGTGTGTGTGTGTGTTTTGTAGATACGGACAAAAGAGTAAAAGATATAATATTGTAGTTGTGACATTAGCTAGGTTATTTTTTAGAAGTCATCTGTCATCTTTTTCATTGGTCAAGAAACCCACAGATGCCACTGAGCAGAAACTACAGATCAGCTTTTCTTCGTTGTAGTTCCTTTTTTTAAACAAATGAGCGCTCATGGACTAGTAGTACACTCATGCATTCTCACGCATACACGTACACTAACAGACACACACACAAACACACAAACACTAACACTAACACACACATACTCACACACACTAACACACACATACACACACACACTAACACACGCACACACACTCACACACTGACACATACACACAGAGGATTGATAGCCACACGAGTTCAGTCAGACAGACAGACAAACCGACAGACAGACAAGCATACAGACATGTAGACAACTAGACAGACAGTCAGACATACAGTCAGACAGACAGGCAGACAGACAGACAGACAGTCAGACAGACAGTCAGACAGACAGGCAGGCAGGCAGGCAGACAGACAGACAGACAGACAGATAGGCAGACAGGCAGACAGACAGACAGACAGGCAGACAGACTGACTAGACATAGGAGGAGTAAGACAGGCTTGACTTGCCTATAGCTGGCAACACAGCAAGACTGATCGATAGCTTTTGCTGAAGGGGGAATACAGGGAGGAGGAGGATGGAAGGGGGATATTCAATCTTCCCCCTTCCCCCTCCCTGTTCCACCCCCTTCACAGATCCTCCTCCCCCCCCCCCCCTCCAGTAACCCTTTACCTCTATCTACCTCCCTCATTCCTGGGTCACACCTTCCACCATCTTCATTCCTGCAGTGACGTGTATCACGTTCTGTACACTGTGCGCGCGCGCGTGTGTGTGTGTGTGTGTGTGTGTGTGTGTGTGTGTGTGTGTATGTGTGTGTGTGTGTGTGTGTGTGTGTGTTGTGTGTGTGTGTGATGTGTGTGTGTGAAGTGTGTGTGTATGTGTGTTTTTGTGAATGTGTGTGTGTGTGCGTGCGTGTGTAGTGTGTGATATTTGTGTGTGTGTAGTGTAGTGTGGGGTGGTGTTGTATAATAGTGTGTATGTGTGTGTTATTGTAGTGTGTGTGTGTGTGTGTATGTGCGTGCGCGTTTTTGCATATGTCTGTGTCTGTCTTGTATCTGTACTATCTCTGTCTCTGCCTGTTTCTGTCTCTCTGTCTGTCTGTCTGTCTGTCTGCCTCGCGCGCTCTCTCTCTCTCATAATGCTTTCCCCTACTGTCACTTCGATTGGATTTAGATACTTGGACTTGAGCCAACAGAGAGATAGAGAGAAAAACTTTTTTTCTTCTTCTTCTTTTCTTGTCTGTAAACCTTTGAATGGAAAGACCAACCACAGCCCTTAGAACAGAGAGCTATGAATACTGCACATGCATATGTTCGTGGGAACACAGTGGGGCACTGGTGAGCATGTGTGTGTATGTGTGTGCACTATGCAATGTCAATAATTATTAGGCTGTAGTTATGGGGAACTACTTGTCCGCAAGCACACAGGAAAGCATACTGGTTACGCACGCGCGCGCACATACACACACACTTTACACACCACACACACACACACACATCACACAGAACTACACACACACAGAACTACACACACACACGTGCGCGCGCACACACTCACACACACATTCAGGGTCCAATATTCTTTCTAGTGTACCACCTGCATTAAAAAAAAAAACAATAAAAAAACAACAACCTCAGAATAGATCATGTCTGAACCGATACCCCCTCATTCACACACCACTGTAAAAATAAGATCACCCCAGTGTGTGTGTGGCTCTGTGTGTGTGTGTATCTGTGTGTGTATTTCTGTGTGGTTCTGTGTGTGTTTGTTTGTGTGTGTGTGGTTCTCTGTGTGCAGTTCTGTGTGTGTGTGTGTGTTTGTGCATCTGTGTGTGTATATTTCTGTGTTCTGTGTGTGTGTGTGTGTGTGTGTGTGTGTGGTGTTGTGTGTGTAGTTTCTGTGTGGTTCTGTGTGTGTTGTGTGGTTCTCTGTCTGTGTGCAGTTCTGTGTGTGTGTGTATTTCTGTGTGGTTCTGTGTGTGTGTGTGTGTGTTCTCTGTGTGTGTATCTCTGTGTGTGTGCGGGCGCGCGCGTACAGCTTTATTCTATCCACACAAAAGCAAGGGACCAGTCCTTTGTGTTCAGACTGAGCTAGATTGGTGGGGGGCTTTATTATTGGTGTATCCTGGAATCCAGGGGCTACTTACCGTATAGCCCCGTGTACTCCCGTTTCCAAGTAGTGTGTTTCCCTGTTGGTAATACCATTGTCTGCTGAGGCTAGCGCTGCTATATTTCAGCTGTAGTTGGCTACTGCAAACTCTTTTAGCTTACTGGTCTTCCAAACGGGTTCCTGGCCTATGTGTCTCCATTTTTTATGACTAAAGATATGTTAAAACTTAACTTTTTTTTTTTTTTTTTTGGGGGGGGGGGGGGGGCGGGTAAGGGGAAGGGGAGGGGTATGTATGCAAGGGAAGGTTGGAGGTGGGTGGGTGGGTGGGGGTAGGGGTGGGGGTCTTGAACTAAACAAAAAATTAAAGTCTGAGTTTTAACGGGTTGGGTGGTTTTTTTTTTTCTGTTTATTCAGGGACAGAGTATCAACTGCTATCTCGGTCCTTATGACTGTTTCTTAATGTGTGTGTGTGTGAGTGTGTGTGTGTGTTGTGTTTTGTGTGTGTTTTGTGTTGTGTGTGTGTGTGTGTGTGTTTCTCTCTCTCTCTTGTTCCTACTTCCCCCTCTCTCTTTCTCTCTCTCTCTCTACTCCCCCCTCTCTCGTCCATGTTCACCCTTATCCACATCTTCTTCTTCCCCCCCTCCTCCCGCACCTCCCCCATCCCAATAATTCACCGATCCTTTTTTTCTCCCTCCCTCCCTCCCTCCCTCCCTCCCTCTTCCTCCCTCTCCCCCCTTACCCCCCCCCCCCTCCCTCCCCCTCCCTCCCATCTCACCCCACCCCCTAGAGCGTCTTCCTTGCGGCGTCGGTGTCAGGTTCCTTTGACATGTCAGTCAGTGTCAATGTTGAGTGGCTGTCAGCGTTGATGATGAATGAGACGCGGTGACGTCAGCTTGGGAAGTAGGGACGTGTGACGTTTCTTTAGTTCAGGTTTTAGCTTGTTTTTTTCTTTTGTGCTGACGTGGTAACAAGGAATGGTGGTCATAGGCCTAACATGTATGATGGTGTCATCTTGTACTTGGATGTTTGTTAGAAGTGTTTGTGTAGTGGTGGTGTGTGTATGTGGTGTGTATGTGTGTTGGTGTGGTGTGTGTGTGTGTGTTGTGTGGGTGGACTGTGTGTGTGGTGTGTGTGTGTAGTGTGTGTGTGTGGTGTGGTGTGTGTGTGTGTGTGGTATGTGTGTGTCAAGTCAAGCTGTTTTTTCAGATGGTTAATTGAATTAAGCATGCATTTGCTTTTTTTTTGTTCAAGCCATCGATCTAAAGAAAAAAAAATGGAAAAAAAAGTATACTATAAAATGCAGACAATAAAATTTTTTTTAAAGCTAATCATGATAAACCATAACAAATCAAACTGGCGAAGACAATAATAGATGCATACATGGAATAAAACAAAATAAACACAAAAACCTGAACAATTTAAACCATACAATTTCATAAGAATGTGTGCAGGTGTGTGTGGGTGTGTAGTAGTGTGTGAGTTGGTGTATGTAGCGTAATGTAGTGTTGTTTTGTGTTGTGTGTCTGTGTGTGTGTGTGTGTGTGTGTGTGTGTGTGTGTGTGTGTTGTTGTGTGTAGTGTAGTGTGTTGTGTGTTATGTGTTGTGTGTTTTCAATTATTTGTCGGCCACGAGCAGCAGTAGTCATAAAAAAACAACAACAAAACACACATCTATTTGCCCTCCAAACAATGATGCCATCGCAATATCCTTAACTGTCAATGTATACTGTGCACCACGAACAAACGCGAGCGAGTGCGTGCGTGACATCACACACACACCACACTCACACACACACACACCACCACACACACACAGCACACACATCTTCCCTAAAGCCACAAGTTAGTCATTTCTTTACCCTCCCCAAAAGTCAATGTAGATCGATGGAGTGATTCCCTTTTTTGACCAGTGCCCAAAGCAATTGTAGTCCCTCTGTCGTCTCGTCTGTCTGTCTGTCTGTCTATCTGTCTCTCTCCTCTCTCCTTCTTCTCCTCTCTCTCCTCTCCTCTCTCTCTCTCTCCTCTCTCTCTCTCGGTGCATTTTTCGAAATAAAAAGATTAAATAGATAACTAAACGAGTGCTTTATCTATTATCCTCGAAATAAAGAACTTTGCTTTGCCCCCCCACCCCCCCCCCCCCCCCTCTCTCTCTCTCTCTCTCTCTCTCTGTCATCTGTCTGTCTGTCTGTCTATCTCTCTGTCTGTCTGTGTTAGTGCTGCTAATAAGGAAGATTGTTGGACTTTAGACAGAGGGTCGAGGGAAAGGGAGGGGGTTAAAAGGAAGAGGTAAGGAAGGGGAACAAGACACACATGGAGCGGTGTTCTTTGATGATGATGATGATGATGATGGTGATGATGATGATGGGCTGCTGGGAGGAGAAAGGTTTGAGTTAACAGAGCAATGTGCTCGTCCGCTGCATAAATTTGCATGAATTTGCGATTGCGTTAGGCCCTTAAGGCTAGCTTGCTTTGTTTGGAATAAAGAAATATACATATATAAAAGAAAGGTTCATTGAGCATAATATGTGCCAGTTTGCATAAGTATACGCACTGCGCGCGCTCATGTGCGCACTTGCGCGCACGCGCGCACACACACATTCACACACACGGAAGGCACGTATGCTCCTCAGTGTGTGTGTGAGAGAGAGAGAGAGTGTGTACTATGGTGAGACAGACAGACATATAAACAATATGCTATTTTTGATAAGAGAGAGAGAGAGAATGGGGGGGGGGGGGAACAGACAGACAGACAGACACATACACAGACAAAAAAACCCAGACAAAGCAGGTAGACAGAAGTACTGCTCTGTATGGTGAGAGAGAGAGAGATAGAAAATATCCTGCCTAGGGCAGTCATGACAGGACAGACAGACAGACCGTCAGACAGATAGACAACATATACCGTCTAGGATGTGTCACTTCACAATAATAATGTGATATAAACTATAGATATGTGTATGTGATGAAATGCAGATGTATGCGTTTGGCGGGCTTGCTGTGCGTGCTGTAGAATAACACAGGGCAGAGGAGGTGGGTGGAGGAGGAGGAGGGGGGGGGGGGAGGGGGAGCAAGGGGATCAGGGGGAGGGGGGGGGGGGGGGGCTGAGTGTGACGTGGTCCCATTGATCTGTTCTGACTGCTTTGCTCTGTGCTATGGTGAGAGAGTCATCTGTGTGTAGAGTAGGTCTGTGTGGAGATGAAAGAGAGAAGGAAGGGGGAGAGGGAGAGATGGGAAGGTGGTGGTAGACAGACAGACAGACAGAGAGACAGACAGACACACAGGCAGGCAGGCAGATAGATAGATAGACAGGCAGACAGACATACAGATAGATGGACAAAGAGACAGACATACAGACACGAAGACAGACAGACAGACAGACAAACAGACAGATAGATGGATAACTTGGCTACGTGCTGTTAGAAGTATTACGATATTCATTGATTGTTAGTCTGTGCTCGCTTGTATTGAAGAGCAAGGGGGGAAAAGAAGCGGAAAAACCAATGACAATGGAGAAACACATACATATACACATACACACACACAACACTCCCTCGCATATCCCCTATGCACACCTACCTCCCCCCCCCCACCCCCCCCCCATCCACCCCCACCCCTCTCATTACATTTTCTCTCAGACCTTAACGCCTCTTGATGATGCAAACATGCATGCAGGATTAGTATTAGAGACAGGGGGGGGGGGGGGTGTGGAGGGGGGTGAAGTTGCAAAAAGAGGGGAAGGGAGATAAGTGAAAAGGGGGGTGGGGAGGGGGAGGTGTGTGTGTGTGGAGGGGGTGGTGGTGGTAAGGGGTCAAGGGAGGGTGCTGGTCAGACAGAGAAAGGTCATGGCCGGTCATGTCAGTAGACCTTCTCACCCCTTATCCCCTCCCTCCCCTCCCCTCACACACACAGACACACACACATACACATACACACAGAAGCAGACAGACACAGACAGACAGACACACACACATAGACATAATCAGAGGCAGACAGAGACACAGACAGACAACACAGACACACAGACACGCAGAGACAGACACACATGCACGCACACACACATACACACACACGCACATACGCACGTACACACACACACAATATCACTTAGAGTGAACAGACGTTAAATTGAACACCCACACACACACTTACACACACACACACACACATACCCCCTCTCCTCCCTCTACACACACATTAATCGTCCCTTAACAGCCACAGCATTTTTCCTCTGGCAAGGTATTGAAGAGTGCAGACTGATAGTAAAAATAATCCCTGATTACATACATACACACTTTTACCCAGCCTTGCAAGCAAGGGAGTAAGTAAGTAAGTAAGTAAACCCTTGTCGCCCCTGTCTTAATCCTAGCCTTATTATGCAGTTTTACGTTTGCTTTCATTAATCAGCACATGCTTGCAGTACACTAGCAGTAGAAAACAGCAGGACCCAGCATGGAACCTTGTTGCACTCCTCTTAATTTTAGTTAAAGAAAAAAAACAGACTTCAGGAAAGAGTAGGCCATTGTGTGTCGGTGGGAACAGATGACAGAATTTTGCAAAACCAAACCCGCATACACATATTTTATTTTATTTCTTTTTTTTATATCGAGGATAATGGAATAAGCACTCATGTGCTTTTTTTACATCCAGTCTCCGTGTGTATACGGTTTTGTAAATTCTGTCATCTGTTTCCACCAACACACAATGGCCTACTCTTCGGAAAAGCGGAACAGGATTTAACGTGTGCGCAAGATGTTCTGCGTGCGTTCGAACACGGAGCCTCGGTTTATAGTCTCATCCATACGGACTGGATGTAAAAAATAAAATAAAAAGCACATGAGTGCTTATTGCATTATCCTCAATAAATAAAGAATAAAAACACCAATAACTGTTCACCACCTGCATTCGCAAATGTTCGGACCGACTGTTTCTAGTGAATTCATGCCCGGAGAGGTGGGTGGGTTGGGGTGGGGTGGAGTGGGTGGAGTGGGTAGGAGAGAGGTTTTTTGGCTGGGGTGACCAACACATTTCTTTTTTGGGCAGGTTCTTGTTTGTGCTGAATGCACTTCCACCACCAGGCTGCTAGGCCTAGTGCTGACTAGACGGGTGGGTCTTGGGGCTTAGTTGAGGGGTGGCAAGGCCAGGTAGGGTGGGCATGGGGGTGGGGGTGAGGGTGGGGGTGAGGGAGGGTGGTGGTGGTGGTGCTGCAAACTGCAAACTCGTGGGTGTTTGAGGAATGTGTGCAGTGTGTGCGTGTCTGTGTTGTGTGTGTGTGTGTGTGTCTGTCTGTGTGTGTGTGTGTGTGCGTGTTGTGTGTGTGTGTGTGTCTGTGTGTGTGTGAGTGTGTGTGTGTGTGCGTGTCTGTGTGTGTGTGTGGGCGTGTGTGTGTGTGTGTGTGTGTCTGTGTGTGTGTGTGCGTGTGTGTGTGTGCGTGCGTGTGTGTGTCTGTGTGTCTGTCTCTGTGTGTGTGTGTGGGCGTGTGTGTGTGTCTGCGTGTGTGTGCGCGTGTGTGTGTGTGTGAGTGTGTGAGTGCTTTGAGGGAGATTAGTGGCTCTTGGAATGTGGACAGTCGGCTTGAACATGTACACACCCACACACATACATATGTACATACATACTTACATAGATGCACACACACACACACACACACACACACACACACACACACACACACACACACACACACACAACAATATATATATATATATATATATATATATATATTATATATATATATATATACATAAAGAGGGAGATATATATATATATATATATGTATGCATATAGATATAAATAGATAGATAGTCATAACTTTAGGAAGGGGGGGGGGGGGAGGGGTGAATGCTAGGATGGAGAGCAAGATCCCTGTCAGAGGTGGGGGTATTGCAATGGGTAAGGAGGGGAGGGGGAAGGAGAGGGAGGGAGGGAAAGGGGGTAGGAGGGTGGGGGGCGAAAACCAGACAGAAAATGACATTCCAGACCAGACAGAAATCCCATGGGAATGACCACGTCACTCCTGTCCTTGCCCTGTGTTGCCGAGGGGGGGAGGGGAGGAGGGGGGCAAAGTAATCCCCCCCCCCCCACTCACCCACCCCACCCTGTACCTCAGTCTCACCTCACTCTCCTCCTTCCCCCTTTTTTTCTGAGCTCTCCCCCACTTTTCTTCTTCTCTTAGCTGCTACAGAGAAGGGTAGGGACCAAGTTGGTGGGATTCACCTGAGAGAATGGGGCTTTAGTTAGTTGTTTTGGGTGGTGGTGGGGTTGGTTTTGTTATTGTGTCGTTGTTTTCTTGCCTGTGTGCACATACTGCTGTGTAAGGGGTCATTGTATTGTGTCTTTTTTGCTTGTGTCTACCTGTCTGTCTGTGTGTCTGTCTGTCTGTTTTTCTGTCTGTGTGTGTCTGTCTGAATGGATGGATGGATGGGTGGGTGGGTGGGTGATTGGGTGGGTGGATGTCTCTGTCTGACTGACTTTTGTATATTCGTTTTTCTGTGCACCTCTCTTCTGTCCTCATCTACGTAACACACACACACACACATGCACGCTCTCTCTCTCTCTCTCTCTCTCTCTCTCTCTCCTCTCTCTCTCTCTCTCTCTCTCTCTCTCTCTATATATATATATATATATATAATATATATAATATATATATATATATATATATAAAACTCACCCTGTCACTCCCTCACACAGAGTAACTGCCCCTGACACGGCGTCACGCGTCGTAATTCCACGGTAGCAATGGCGGCCGTAGCTTCAAGAGATTGTAACATGTTTGGCTAAAGCGGTCACCCGTTAAATTTGTCGCTTCTTGGCTTTCTACCCTACCCCTTCTCAGTCTTTCCCTCACTGCCACCCCTTATGCCCTCTTCTTACCCCGGGTGGAAAGATTCTAGATCTCTGATACGGCTGTTTGTTTATGTGGCGACGGAGAGACGAGACGGTTATTTTTTTTTTAGGTTGTTGTTGTCGTGGTCGGGGTGGGGGAGGGGAGGGGAGGGGGGTGTGGTGTGGTGGGTGTGGTTTGACATAGCGTGGGTTTGGAGCGCTGAGAGAGAGGAGCAATTTGTTTATTATTGAGGGATTAAAGATAAGCACAAAATGAATAGGCTTTTGTGTGGATATCCTGACCTCAGGAAATAAAGAAATGATGAATAAACCAATGCACTATTAAAGAAATAAAGAGAGAGAGAGAGAGAGAGGAGGGGGGGGGGGGGGGGGGAGGGAGATAGAGAGAGAGAGGCGGTAAGCAGAATTGGTATCAATTCAATCTCTTAATTATTTTAAGGTTTTTGATTTGTTATATATGTATGTATTAAAATAGATTTGAATGAAAAATAAAAACAAAGCCCGGAAAAAGCCACCATCTTCTGCTTCTCCTTTTTTTCATCCTCCTCTCCTCTCTTCCGCTCATTCTCTCCTCCTCATCTCCTCCCCCCCCCCCCCCCCCCCTTATCCCCTCCCCCCTCCTACTCCCATTTCTGATGTTGAAGATAAAAACCATGACTCATATAATCACAACAACCATGACGAGGATGATAATGATGATGATGATGAATAAAAACCATGACTCATATAATCACAACAACCATGACGATGATGATGATGATGTGGATGATGGTAACAACGACGTCAGACTAGACCAAGACAACTACAATTTACGATGACAACAACAACAACAACAACAAACAATTAATTTCAAAGACCATCATCGCAACAATGACTAACAATCCTAACTGACCAAACTAAATATCTGTGTCTGTGTGTGTGTGCAGCATCGTTCAGCATGAAAACGATGCCAAGGACCGGAACAAGAAGATCGACCAGCTTAACTCCCAGATCGGAGAGTACGAAGGGGAGCTCACCACCCTGCGCATGCGCTGTGGCTCCCTTGAAGACGAACTGGCCAAGCTTCGTGCCCTTCTGCAGAAATACAAGGACGAGAATGCCCGTCTGCGTGCCGTAAGTGTCCTCTTCTTCTTCTTCTTCTTCTTCTTCTTCTTTTGTTTCCAGGATAATGCAATAAGCGCTCGTGTACTTTTTTTTTTTTACATCTAGTCCCCCGTGTGTATGCAGTTTTGTCAATGGTGTCATCCATTCCCACCAAGCACACAATGACCTACTCTTCCGAAAAGTGTAAGTCCTTCGGACGAGACTATAAACCGAGGCCCCGTGTGAGAACGCACGCAGAACATCTTGCGCACACGTTAAATCCTGTTCCGCTTTTCGAAAGAGTAGGCCATTGTGTGCCGGTGGGAAGAGATGACAGAATTTACAAAACCGCATACACACGGGGACTGGATGTAAAAAAGCACATAAGTGCTTATCCCATTATCCTCGATATAAAAGAACAAAAATAATAAATAAATAAAATAAAAGCGGAAGGGGTTTTAACGTGTGCGCAAAATGTTCTGTCTCGTCGTACAGTGTGTGTGTGTGTGTGTTGTGTGTGTGTGTGTGTGTGTGTGTGTGTGGCGGGTGTGTGTGTGTGTGTGGTGTGTGTGTGAGTGTGTTATGAGTTGGGTGTAGGGTGTGTGTGTGAGTGTGTTGTGTGTGTGTGTAGGGTGTGTGTGTGTGTGTGAGAGAGAGAGAGTGTGGGTGTAGGGTGTGTCTGTGAGTGTGTGTGCTAAAGGGTTGGTGTAGGGTATGTGTGTATGTGTAGGTGTGTGTGTCTGTAGGTGTGTGTAGGTGCGTGTAGGAGAGAGAGTGTGAGAGAGAGAGTGAGTGTTCGTGCGTGCGTGCCG
>CM054167.1:6589819-6599819 GCA_028751875.1 Rapana venosa | reverse complement strand
ACAAGGCTGTGTGTTTATGTATTTCTTCTTTTAATTTAAGGATAATGGAATAGACACCTTGTGTGTGTGTTGGACTGGGTGGCTGTCTACTTTCCTGATAAACATTCAACTTAAACATCCCATATACGTGTTTAAAATGTTTAAGCTGTGTACTGGTTTTCTGTAAGAAAATCAAACCAAAAATACAAACCAAAAGTACAAAGAAGTCGATAAAAGACATGTCACCTGCTGGACAAGAATAGGCTTTAACACTCACTGAGAACTTAATATGATCTGCAAGGGAGATCATTATGTAAGTTATACAAAGAGCTTTCTCCCATCATATATCGCAAAAGTCATCTTTGCTCTTTTTGTTGTGGGAGTGTGGTGGATAAGTTTTTGACTGTATCCCCCCCCTCCCCCACTGCCAAGGGAAACAATCAAATGAAGTCAGAAATGAGTTTTCTTCCATTGTTTACAGCAGCAAAATCTATCTCTATCTGTGTCTCTATGGAGGAACATGGTAGGTGTAGAGTATGTTAGAACAGTTAGTAGGGCCTATAACGAGGTGAGAATTATATTACAGTCTCAGCGGAAATAATTATATCCGATTTAGAGACTGTGGTCGCAAATCCTCCCACTTGAGCTGCTCGGGCCACCCCTAAAACGGCACAATTCTACAGTCCCAATAGTGTCAACAGTAAGTCAGTATGGCGTCAACAGTCAGAAATATATCAATATATCGCTTTCAAGGAAAATAATTCGAGTCAGATAGTTGTGTCATTTTTTAAAATAGTTTTTGTTTGGTAGGTTTTGTAGAGGAGTTGGATTTGTTTTTGTTTTTTTTATTGTTGTTGCTCCTACTTTTATTTTTTAAATTCATTTTTGGAAGAAAAGGTTGGTAAAACACACACACACACACACACGCGCGCGCACCTAAAATCAAAACTCCACTCTAAACCAAAGGGAAATCACTTCACCCCAAACCAAACCAAACCCCCAAAGAACCCCCTCACTCATCACTCAGACACAACAGACTCTAACTGGTATTCTACCCATGCACCTAAGATCAAAACCCCACTCTAAACCAAAGAGAAATCACTCTACCCACAAACTCAACCCCAAAGAACCCCCTCACTAACACAACAGACTCCATCTCCTACTCTGCCCATGCACCTAAAATCAAAACTCCACTCTAAACCAAAGAGAAATCGCTTCGCCCCCAAAACCAAACCCCAAAGAACCCTCACTAACACAACAGACTCCATCTCCTACTTTGCCCATGCACCTAAAATCAAACCTCCACTCTAAACCAAAGAGAAATCACTTCGCCCCCAAACCAAACCCCCAAAGAACCCTCACTCAGACACAAGAGACTCTATCTGGTATTCTGCCCCTGCTGCCCACTCACTGCAGGTGGCCAGTCTCAGGGCGGAGCGCGACAACCTCAACATGCAGCTGGAGTCCACCATGATGGAGTACGAGAAGTTCCAGGAGGACAGCGCGCGCAAGCAGCACGACATGCAGTGTCAGATCGAGGCCCTCATGGCCGAGCTGCGCAACCTCATCGACGCCAAGATGTCGCTGGAGCTGGAAATCGCCTGCTACAAGAAACTGCTGGAGGCGAAGAGAACCGGTGAGTGCAGGAGTGGAGGGTGAGGGGGGGTGGGTGGGGGGGGGAGGGGGGGGAGGTAGGGAGGGGAGGAGGGGGGCTGGGAAGGGGTTGATGGGTTGGGAGAGGATTTTTAAAATTTTGTTTTATTTTTTATTTTTAGTTTTATTGTATACCACTTTCAGTCAGGGCAGACTCCTCTGCATGAAATTCGGGCTGGTGGTCTCTCCCTTGGGGGAAAAGTGCGTCGCCACAAGAGCAGCGCCACCCATGATAATTATTGTTCCTGGGATGGGATTTGATGAACTGAATCGGATTGGAACGGGATTCGATATCATTAGACGGCACTGTATGTAATTGTTTGGGATGGGGGTGGATTGGATGTAACGGGATGGGGGTGTCACTCGAAAAGAGATAGAGTGGGATTGGATGTAACGGGATGGGGGTGTCACTCAATAAGAGATAGAGTGGGATGAGGTGTCAGTGGAAGGGGTAAGATGGGATGGGGTGTGACTGCATGTAACTGGTGGGACTGTATAGTATTGGACGTACTGGGATAGGATGGGATGGGATGTAGTTGGATAGGATGTAATTAAATGGGACGTAATGGGATGGGACAGGATAGCTAGGTTGAGGTTGAGCTGGGTTGGGTTGGGTGAAAGTCTGTGATAGATAAAACATGGGTAGGTTTGTGTCATGTCCAAGCATAGTCTGCCACGTGAATGCAGTGAGAAAAAGAGAACTTGTAATGTTTTGTTAAACATGTTGTGTAACATCATGCTCTATTACATTGCGTTGTGTTGTGTTACATTGTGTTGTACAGTGTTATATGATAGTCAGAGATATGAAAGTCGCCTGTGGGTATGGAGAACCTGTACTGTAATGAAATGAAATGTGATGTAATATAATGTAATGTAATATAATATAATGTAATACAATGGTTTGAAAACTTGCTAATCATTTGGATACAGACAGAGAGGTTTGCAGTGTAAGGAAAAAATACCTTCCACAAAAACCTGCTTGATACATTCAGAAAAATAAATATAATGTAATGAAACGTAATGTAATGCTATGTAATGTAATATGATATGAAGGGCTAAAAAAAAGCAACAGATATGTAAAATAATAAGATAGCTCATCGCCACAAGAACTTGAGGGCTTCAAGGAATGGGACAGGTAATGCAATATAATGTCATGTAAAATGTAATGCAATGCCATGTAATTTTATGTAATCGTCTGCTGCTTGTAGGTACACAGAAACCCTGAAAATATGTAGAGAATAGTTGAAGGATGTAAAGGATGTGCAATTGCTTGATAGTCCAAGAACTTGCTAAGACTGGAAGAAGAAGAAGGACAAGAACCAAATGTGATCTAAAGTCCTGTCATGTAAGACAATGTGGAACAATGTATTATCCAAATAATCACCTAGTTTTTGGCACTACAAAGACCTAAAGAAGGAAGGATGTGTGTGTGTGTGTGTGTGTGTGTGTGTGTGTGTGTATGTGTGTGGTCGTCCTTTTTTTCTTCTTCTTCCTTCTGCCTGCACTGGTGTTGTCCATTTTATTGTTCCAATTTTTTGTCAATGTTTCTCTTAGTGATAACTTAGTTAGGAAAAGAAAGAGCAGAAACGCTTCATGATAATAATGATAATAATAAAGAAAAAAAAATAATCTTTTAAAATGCACAAACTAAACACACTTTTCTCCTCCCCCCAACCCTCCCCACCCCACCACCACACCCCTCTCCCCACCACCCCCACCCACCACCACCCCCATCTCCACCACCACCCCCACCCCACCACCACCACCACCCCCCTCCCCCCTACCCCCCCACACCCCTCCTGTTTCCTCCTGACAGCACGGGCCTGCGACAACTAGTGGAGCAGTCCATCGGAGTGCAGTCCCCTGGGGCTGCCAACCTGGCTGACATCATTGGCCAATCCAGTTAGTATCATCACCCCCTTCCTCCTCCTCCTCCTCCCTCTTCTCATCTTCTTCATCCTCTCCCTCCTCCTCCTCCTCTTCTTCCTCAAAAACCACATGGGCCCTTCAATGGTCGCCATGCTGGCGTCTCCCAGTTGGAGGAAAGCCGGAAGTCCCTGTGAAGGATTTCGGTGTGTGCCATGCTCCTCCCCATCTTGCCAGTCACGTGACGCGTCTGTATGTCACGTGAGCTGAGTAGGGCGGGAACTGATGGGTCACGTGGTTTGTAAGGAAGGTTGGGGGGCTGGTGTTTCCGGTAAATGGATGGACAGCTTCTTGTAGTGGTTGAGTAGTAGGCGGTAGAAGGCCTGTGTTTTGTCTCTCTCTGTCTCTCTGCCAAGTCATGTTCTGGCTTCAGTTTCTGGACACAAAAATCACCTATCATAGTCAGAGTTTGAAGCGACTTGTGTGCTTATGTTTGGTTGTTTTTTTAATGCCATGTTGGTGATTTGCAATCTTTTGGTTTTTTTGTTTTGTTTTATTTTTGAACTGCTTTTTAGCTAATGTAAGATTCATTTTTGAAAAGAGAATTGTCCTTTTTCATGGCCTTTTAAAAGTAAAAAAACCCATACCCACCAAACCTGGTTCCTTGCCTCTGTCTTTCTGTCTGTGTCTCAATGACTCATTTTTTAATATACAAAAATGCAAAAAACAAGATGGTTTTTATACATATTTTTGCACTTCATTCCAAGAACAACGCATTTCAGCTGTGATGATTTCTCATTGTGATTCCAGGGTTGTGTTTATGTTATATACGGACGTGTGCACAGGAACTGTGTTTCCTTGTACAGAAGGACTCTGTTTATTTTCTAATCAGGGCAACAAGTTATTGACTATTGTTTGTCAACGACTCATAACAGAGGTCTGTCATTCCTCTTGTGGATTTTTGCAACAAATTCCAGAAAACAAATGAGAGAGAGAGAGAGAAAAAACAGGTGTATATTTGAGCGGAATCTGTCAGTGTGCACTGTTCCTAACAAGAGCAATAATCAAGCCAGAGATTCTGTCTGATCAGGAGAGTTAACTCCCTTCTGTATTTTCATAAAGTACGCCATCACTTTAATTTTCACAACTGCACCTATGCTTTTTTCAAAATTCATCTCCCTTCCCTCCCTCCCCAACTCCTTGGTGGGAATATGAGGAACACCAATCAAAACAGAACAGCATCTCCCTCCCCCCTCCAAAAAAAGGTGGAATTTCTAGGGTAGGGGTGGGGTAGTTTTGCCTGCTTGTGTGTTATAACAGAATCTCTTGCAGCTCTAGCTGCAAACTGGCAGTGTGTACTTTCTGTGTATGTCTCTTCCATTCCAACATGTTCTACTGATGTTCATGAACGCTTTGACCTAGAAGAGTACAGCTATCATATACTAGGGAAGATTGTATTTTTTGAACAGGTTATTGTTGCGATAATTTGTAGAACTGGTATACATGTTATGTAATAGCTTCTCTAGTGTAGAACATATTGTAACATATGTTGGCAATGTGTGCTGATTTTTCTCTTTTTTTGTATCTTTTCTCTCTTCACTGGTGTTGCATTGTTTGGGGCTATGTTTTTACACCTTATTATTATGCATCAGAGTGTTAACAGTTTTAGTGCTACTGCTGATCAACTTCAATGCTTTCATTAGAAAGATGATCAACGTTTAAGGATGCAGGGTGATTGTTGCTTGTTTGATTGTTTGGCCACGTCATCAAAACACAATAAAAACTGAACTTTTCTACATCATGTTTTTAATACTTCACAATTTTCATATACTTATTTTTCATGTTTTTGACACATGGGACCAGACTGATTTTAAAGCGTCACCCAGCTGTAGTGATCTGAGATGTTGATTGGACATTTGGTTTGGTTTGGCCCTGTTGGCTTCACCAACTTATCACAATAAGTATATATTTTTAATGCGCATGCAACGTTTTACTTCTGTGCAAATTTGTCGAGCCTTTATTTTCACTGAATAAAATCTTTCTGCTAAACTGTTGGAAAGATGTGGTTTGCCTTGTTTTTTGAAAATGTTAATTGATGTACATTATTATCAACCCTCCCTCTGTTGGTTTGTGTCTGCAGTGTTGACTATTACCCCCCCTTTTGTATTTTTATTAAATGTTCCCAGATTATTGTTTTCAGTCAGTCTCACACTCCATAAGCACATGTCCGTTATTTCCCCCCAAAATGAGTGTTGTGTCAGTTATTGCCTGGAACATGAGAGACTTGATATGAATCAATGATCATCTCTTTACCAAATGTCATCAAGGTCACTAATGAGGAATGTCAGTTATCTTTAATCAATGCTCCTTTGTTGGGCATTCCTGCAGTCAACCCTACAAAACCAGCTCATGATAAATATATGGACTCCTTCCTACAACTCAGTCTTGTCCTTTGTTCAAGTCATTTTCGATAGCCTTTTATTGCCCAATGTATTTCTCCTCCATCTATTCTTCCAAAAATTGTTTCAATTAAAAGAAGTTTTTGCTTCTTGGAATGAAAGACTGCTGCAGGTTATTCTCAAAGTCATATATATTTGTCAAATATTCCTAAAGTGAGTCTTTACAAGTCACTGTTCCTGTAGTGATCATTCCCCATTTTGCTTGTTCTTAAAGTAACCATTCCTACATTAGCTGTTCCTTAAATGGTCATTCGTATGTTGTTTATTCCCAAAGTACATTTTGGGGTCAATTGTTCCCAAAATGACAATTCCTATTTCAGTATTTAAAAACTAATGTATCTTATTTTAGTCCGTCTTAAAGTAAACAAATACTCTATCTTTTATTTTCAAAATAGTCATTCTATACCATTCATTCCTTAAATGGTAACCTCTACATCCTCTATTTCCAATGGAAGTCAGCATTTCTTAATCAGTTTTATTCCCAAAATGCCCATCCTGTTAATAATTATAACCTAGTCATTGATTTTCTGCTCAGTTGCTCCCCAAACAACCATTCTGACGTCATGTGTTCCCAAAGTGACAATTCCTGCATCAGTTATGTTCAGAGTGATCATTCCTAGGTCAGCTTTTTTTTTTTAACATGATGAAACCCAAAGCATGAATTATGCACCAGCTTTGTCACCAAAAATCAATGAACCCCTATCACTAGTCTAAAGTCACTGGTGGGTAACGAGCAGTTCTCTTAATTAGTTCACTTGTGTCACTTTTTTCCCTAGAAGTGTGTACTTTTTGTTCCTTTGTTATTTTATGCCAGTCCCCATCCTCTTGTCATTTCAATTATTTCACTATGGAGGCTTTATTCTCACCAATGTAAATTTCGTTCAGTCTTCCAATACTGTTCATCTTAAGATGTAGCAGTTAGTGTTCCCTTAGCAACAAGGAAGAAGGCCTGGTGGTTAGAAGTGTTTCTGTGACTAGAGAAGCATTCGGTTCAATCCTCATGGAGGATGGAGATAATTGTTCAGTTTTGATTTATACATTCTGAGACTGGGTCAAGACAGCGTCCCTGTCATTTTATCTTATATACATCAGTCTCACAAGTTTCTTTGACTATCTTAGGCACGATAATAATCATTAAATTGTGAGGGAGAACATATTACAAAATGTATTTATTTGACTCAAACAGCATTACTTGTTAAGTATAATGCAATGTTAACAAAGGTATAACAACAGTGGATAAGTAGCTGTAGATGAAGTCTGCAACTAACATGCTTGCTTTGAGACATTGGTAGTCATGTATTGTGTGATTAATATATATGTCATTAATAACGTAAAACTGACATTTTTCTGAATGGTGTACTTGAAATTGTTGATTGAACCAACTTGTAAATTTGACCTAATCCAAGACCTAATCTTACACCTAAACCCAATATTATGATATTCAGAGTAACCAAATGGTTTGTTCACTAATAAATTCACTCACCAAAAATGAAAAAAAAATTACTGGCACCAGAGCTTAACACAAAAGCTAATGGTGAAACACAGAGGACAAAATCATACATATCATTATGTTGAACTTCCTGAGCAACAAAATCAATGGCTCACACACACACACACTGGACACACTCTCCCACACACAGCGAGTGACCATACAAATTGCCAACAACTGCATACAACATCCATCATTTAAAAAAATATATAACAGAGATAAAAGTCTGTATATAGTTGATACTTTTACCTGCTATTAAACTACTGTAGTCTGCTAGATCATTTTTCAGCTTGTAGTAATACTATGTAATTGTGCCAATAGTAAGGGGGGCTTTGCGTGGTTGTTGGGGTTTTTCTTCTTCTTTTTTTTAAAAACTGGAGACTCTTTGAAAAGTGCTATGGGAGTAGTACAGGACTGTTATCACTCCACACTTGGTATCTCCTTCTCATTCTGGCTCCAGAGCTAAGGCAGTATCATCATCAAGTAGAGAGCTGTTTGTAGATCTATAGCTTTCTGCCTAGATTTAGTCCCAAACACAGGCACCACCCACCATTGCCGAAAATGACCCAGTGACGGTGCAGGGCTACATCTGGCTGGTGGCTTTATGGAGACTGACATTGTAAGATCCCCAGTAGACTGCCAGCTTAGAGGATTTGGCAGGGCGAACCTCTGTGTGTGTGTGTGTGTGTGTGTGTGTGCAGTAAGAATGGGGTAGTTGCAGCAGCACTGGTGTTTCACAAAAGATGAAGCAAGGAGATAAATAGTGCTAATTAAATGAACAACAACATTATCTTAAAGATACAGATCATAAAAATGATAGAAAGAAGCTTAGCTTTTAAAGTTAAAGCACACAGTTATCAACCAATGTTTCCACAAAAGTACAAACAGTTCATTACTTCTCCCCCCCCCCCCCCCCAAAAAAAAAAAGGCAACAGATTTCAATATTCTTAACTAAAAATACTACTACAAATGTTCCCATGAAGGCCTGTCTCTTCTTGTAAGCAATTACAGACTTTCACAAAGCAAAAAGAAAGAAAAAACTATAAGGTAGCCAAGCAAGTAATAAACACATTTTCTAATGCACACATTTTCCCATAAAAGCCTGTCCCATTTTGTAAGTACTTACAGACTCCCCTCCCCCCTCCATCTCCCCCCCCCCCCTCCCCAAAAAAGAAAGGATAAACAAGTAATAAAAACAAAACAACAGAACTGACAGAATGAAATACTCAGTCCCTTCCACCAACAACTCGCCAGGAGCAAAGACAGACACAACACAGACATCATCATATTTGTAAGCTGAATCCAACAACTCTGCAAACATAATTATCTAAAAACAGCAACAGCAGTATTTCAATGAAACCATAAACGATGTATTGTCAGAAGGGGAGCAGGAGGAGGGGAGACAGGGTAGGTAGAGGAGGGGGTGGGGTGGGGTGGGGGTGGGGGTGAACATTAGTGTTACGTCATCACAACCCGGCCCTACCCTACCACACAGCTAAGGGCGTTTTACTCATCCCATAATTGATGTTGTCTGCTTGTCTGTTTCGTTGTGTATTTTACCTCCCAATTGTGTGTGTGTGTGTGTGTGTGTGTGTGTATACGTGCTGATCTCAAAACTGATGCCCTGAGGGGAAAGAACACACCTCCTTACACACATACACACGCGCGCGCGCGCGCGTGCGCGCGCACACACACACTGCAAAAATGCTGGTGCACCCATGTCATACTTTCATTGCACAAGCTAAGCATGCTCTCTCTCCACACACACACACACACAAATACACACATGCACGCAGGCACACACACACACAAATACACACATGCACGCAGGCAGACACACTTAAATACACACATGCACGCAGGCACACACACGCACACACAAATACACACATGCACACACAAATACACAACACACACACACACACACACACACACACACACACACACACGAGCATCGCATGCACACTGCCACAAACACGAACTCTCAGACATTTCCAGAAAATCCCCCCTACACTTCCTCATTCCCCTCCACCCATCTCATGCCCGGTCTGCCTAAAAAATCGATGTCTGCTTGCTTCGCTCTGCGCCAGACAGACCAGCCCTCCACCATCACACCCACCCTTCCCTTCACCCCTCCCTCCCCCCTCCTAACACCGGCTGAGAGCCAACTCTTCTCGCGACGTCATTTCTGTACGAAACTAAGGCTAAAAATCGTATCGACTAAAACTGGGGGGGTTTAGAGATGCTTCATTAGTTAGGATAAATGTTATCACAATACTTTCACGCCTACTTACTCGCAGATGTCGCCGTTGGAAGCAAATCGGCTTTTGTTTCGGTTTTGGAAAGTACCAGTGAAATCCTCCATTTTCTCTCGACCGGCTAAAGTGTGAGTTGTCCCCGCCCCCTTGCTCTCTCTCTCTCTCTCTCTACTAGGCTACAGGCGCCTGGTTGGCCAAGTCCAGTGATTGTGAGCAGACGACAGACACTGTCTTGCTGTAGGTGTTAAAAAATGGAAGAAAGAGAACGCTTAGGGACATGTGATATTTATCTTTGT
>CM054167.1:6569819-6582319 GCA_028751875.1 Rapana venosa | reverse complement strand
TATATTATCCTCAATATAAAAGAATAATGTATAAAAAAATATAAAAAGAAAAAATGAAAGACATAGAGACGTGGTTTTTAGTTTTCAGTTTGGGTTTTGAGATTTTGGCCATTAACATTATCCACCCCCCATACCCCTTTCTGTTGTTCCTGATCAAAGAAGAGCTGAGGGTATTGTCAAGGGGGGATGAGTGTTAAGAATGGCGTCCCCCGCTTCTGATCTACTCATTCTACATCTTCTACTACTTCTACTACTTCCACTACTACCACTACTAACACCACTACTTCTACTGCTAACACCATTACTTCTTCTACTACTAGCACCACTACTACTACTTCTAACCATTATCATAATTATATCACCATATGAAATCATATGTCGTATCGCGCGATGTGATAATGATATATGATGCAATATGATCTTATGTGGTATGAAATGATGTAAGATAGCATAATGCAATATAAGATAAGTACAACAAGATTGGAAGGAAAGCGCTCAAAAAAGTGTTCCTCATCATCATCATCATCATCAGCAGCAGCAGCAGCAGCAGCAGCAGTAGCAGCAGCAGCAGCAGCAACAGAAGCAGCATGTCTCATCTCATACCGCCACAGTAGTCAATAATACAACATAATATTACGTATCATCTCTGTGTTGCTAGGTATGATGAGCTCTTACTATCAATACCGCCACAACAAGCAATAACATATCTACAACATAATGTGACACAACAACCTTGGTGGTGCCAGGTATGATGAGCTCTTACTTGCAATACCGCCACAACAAGCAATAACATATCTACAACATAATGTGACACAACAACCTCTGTGGTGCCAGGTATGATGAGCTCTTACTTGCAATACCGCCACAATAAGCAATAACATATCTACAACATAATGTGACGCAACAACCTCTATGATGAGCTCTTACTAGCAATACCGCCACAATAAGCAATACTATACCTACAACATAATTTCACATGTAACAACCTCTGTGGGTGTAGGTATGATGAGCTCTTACTAGCAATACCGCCACAACAAGCAATAACATATCTACAACATAATGTGACAACAACCTTTGTGGTGCCAGGTATGATGAGCTCTTACTAGCAATACCGCCACAACAAGCAATAACATATCTACAACATAATGTGACACAACAACCTTTGTAGTGCCAGGTATGATGAGCTCTTACTAGCAATACCGCCACAACAAGCAATAACATATCTACAACATAATGTGACACAACAACCTCTATGATGAGCTCTTACTAGCAATACCGCCACAACAAGCAATAACATATCTACAACATAATGTGACACAACAACCTCTATGATGAGCTCTTACTAGCAATACCGCCACAACAAGCAATACTATACCTACAACATAACTTCACATGTAACAACCTCTGTGGTGCCAGGTATGATGAGCTCTTACTAGCAATACCGCCACAAACAAGCAATAACATATCTACAACATAATGTGACACAACAACCTCTATGATGAGCTCTTACTAGCAATACCGCCACAACAAGCAATAATATATCTACAACATAATGTGACACAACCTCCGTGTTGCCAGGTATGATGAGCTCTTACTAGCAATACCGCCACAACAAGCAATAATATATCTACAACATAATGTGACACAACAACCTCTGTGGTGCCAGGTATGATGAGCTCTTACTAGCAATACCGCCACAAAAAGCAATACTATACCTACAACATGATTTCACATGTAACAACCACCGTGTTGCCAGGTATGATGAGCTCTTACTAGCAATACCGCCACAACAAGCAATACTATACCTACAACATAACTTCACATGTAACAACCTCTGTGTTGCCAGGTATGATGAGATCTTACTAGCAATACCGCCACAACAAGCAATACTATACCTACAACATAACTTCACATGTAACAACCACTGTGTTGCCAGGTATGATGAGCTCCACCACTGCCCGCACAACGGTGCAGCGCACCAGCAAAGGCAACATCTGCTTCCACGGGGTGGACCCCTCCGGTGAAAACATCACCCTGGAGAACAACGGCACTTCCAAGTCAGCCAAGGTCGGGCGAGCTGCTAGCTGCTAGTTACTGAGTGGTGGCCGGGGTAGGGTGGGTTGGGTAGGTGGCTGTCTGCTTGGTTGGTTGGTTGGGTAGGTGGCTGTCTGCTTGGTTGGTTGGTTGGTTGGGTGGTGGTTGGTTGGTTGGTTGGTTGGTTGGTTGGTTGGGTGGGTGGGTGGTTGGTTGTTTGGTTGGTTGGTTGGTTGGTTGGTTTGGTTGGGTGGGTGGGTGGCTGTCTTGGTTTGGGGTTGGTTGGGTGGTGGTGTGGTGGTGGTGTGGGTGGCTGTCTGCTTGTTTGGGGGGGTGGTTCATTTTATGTCATGTCCCAATTCTAATTCCGGATACGCCTACTTTATTATCTGAAAAGAGAGACATTCATATCGGTGACGAGCAAAGGATGACACCTCTACAGGAGAACAGAAGGAATCTGGTCCATGTCATCAGAGAGCTGACAGCTGACAGCACCATGTAAATCCACACATCACGCATTCTGCTCTGTGTGCAAACAACACAGGCATCCAGCATACTCCCAGGCCTGCTGTTTATAGCCTCGCCAACTACAAAGGTCATATCAGGGCTGCCTCCTCATATCAGTTTCGGCAACTCTAGGAACCTTCATTTTCAAGTTTAAACTGGACACCACCTAACCCCTTCTAACTCAGTCAACGTGAAAAAAAGAACAACAGAAAGCGTCTCTGACAAAGTGATTCCATGATTTCCCTCCCCAAGGCCAATAACCCCAGGCCCTGCTGAGGCCGCCAGCATTTTTGGCTTGATGTATCATCACTGTGTAATGAAAGCAGGCATAGAAAGGGATAAGGAGCACCCTGAGGTAATCACTAATAATAATAATAATAATAATAATAATAATAATGTATGGAATTTATATAGCGCTGAATCTTGTAAAGCAACAAATCAAAGCGCTCAGATGACTTAATATTTTCTCTTTTTTATGCGTGTGTATGCGGTTTTTAAAATTTTGTCATCTGTTCCCACCGGCACACAATGGCCTACTCTTTCGAAAAGCGGAACAGGATTTAACGTGTGCGCAAGATGTTCTGCATACACACTGGTTGGTTGATTGATTAGGAGGTCAGTTGATTGGTTGGTTGCTTGCTTGATAAACGGGTAGGTTCTTTGGTTGGTCAGGATATTGATCGTTGATCAGTTGTTGGGGGGGGGGGGGGGGGGGGTATGGACCGATGATTGGATGGATAAATGGGTGGGTTTGGGGTTTATCTATGTTATCACTGCAGTATGGATGGCTGCACAGGCTGAGAGCCTGAAGTATCTATATAGACCCATGTTATAACTGTGGTATGGATGGATGCACAGGCTCAGAGCCTGAAGGATCTATATAGACCCAGGTTATAACTGTGGTATGGATGGATGCACAGGCTTAGGGCCTGAAGTATCTATATAGACCCATGTTATAACTGCAGTATGGATGGATGCACAGGCTGAGAGCCTGAAGTATCTATATAGACCCAGGTTATAACTGCAGTATGGATGGATGCACAGGCTTAGGGCCTGAAGTATCTATATAGACCCAGGTTATAACTGCAGTATGGATGGATGCACAGGCTTAGGGCCTGAAGTATCTATATAGACCCATGTTATAACTGCAGTATGGATGAATGCACAGGCGCAGAACCTGAAGGACTGGAGGATTGTCAAGATGGTGCGTAACGAGGAACGAATCAACTTCAAGCTTCCGGAAAAAGATCTGCTCCCTGGTTCCACCCTTGTTGTGAGTAGTGCTTCTTCTTTTTCTTTTTCTTCTTCTTCTTCTTCTTCTTCTTCTTCTTCTTCTTCTTCTTCTGCTCCTTCTTCTTCTTCTTCTTCTCCTCCTCTCCTCCTTCTTCTTTGTGCGTGCGTGCGTGCGTGCGTGCGTGCGTGCGTGCGTGCGTGCGTGCGTGCGTGCGTGCGTGCGTGCGTGCGTGCGTGCGTGCGTGTGTGTGTGTGTGTGTGTGTGTGTTTTGGTGTAACAAAAATACATTTTTATTCTTACAAATTATTGTAAAACTGATTTTGGAGAGGAGAGGTATATCTCTAGTTTAACAGATATTTATATTAGTCTTCTTATCAACTTTAGATGCTCAAAAAACATAAATTACCAGTTGAAGTGGATCACCGTTTTGCCATTACAAGGGAAGAAAGATTATGTAACAAATATGGTATACCTGAAATTACGGATGGGTTTTATTTTTATTATAGGAAGTCATTGTATGTCAATTTGCCAAAGAAATATTTATCAAACCGAATAGTAACCCCAAAATCAATCGATAAATGTTGTCGACGGGTCTCCTGTGAATCAAAAGAAACTGCTTCACTTGTCAAAAGATATTATGATAGTGTCTAAAGTTGTGTAGTTATTCCCTCCATAGACGACAGTGAATTGTTGTTTGTTGTAGTTTTGCTTCTTGCTGTTAGGATACGCTGTTCACCCTTCCCCCGTAATCCAACAGAAAAGCTTCATTTGTCAAGCTATAATTGTCAGATTGTCTAAAGTTGTGTCGGTTTTTTTGTTTGAATTGCTACAGAAATTCTTGTTTGTGATGGTTTTGCTTTGTTTCCTGAATCAATTACAACATGTTTACCCTCTCTACTGTTCACTTGATGTGATGCGATGTGATGTGATGTGGTGTGATGTGATGTGGTGTGATGTGACGGGATGTGGTGTGATGTGACGGGATGTGGTGTGATGTGACGTGATGTGGTGTGGTGTGACGTGATGTGGTGTGGCGTGATGTGGTGTGATGTGACGGGATGTTGTGATGTGACGGGATGTGGTGTGACGTGATGTGGTGTGATGTGACGTGATGTGGTGTGACGTGATGTGGTGTGATGTGACAGGATGTGATGTGGTGTGATGTGACAGGATGTGATGTGGTGTGATGTGACGTTATGTGGTGTGGTGTTTACGGGATGTGGTGTGATGTGACGGGACATGACGTGATGTGACGGGACATGATGTGACGGGATGTGGTGTGATGTGACGGGATGTGACGTGACGGGATGTGACGTGACGGGATGTGATGTGACGTGACGGGATGTGACGTGACGGGATGTGATGTGACGTGACGGGATGTGATGTGACGTGACGGGATATGATGTGACGTGACGGGATGTGATGTGATGTGACGGGGTGTGGTGTGACGGGATGTGATGTGATGTGATGTGATGTGACGGGATGTGGTGTGATGTGACGGGATGTGACGTGACGGGACGTGGTGTGATGTGACGGGACGTGATGTGACGGGATGTGACGTGACGGGATGTGACGTGACGGGATGTGGTGTGTGTCAACAGCTGTGGTGCAGCTCCTCCAGCAGAAAGTCCTCTGCGGGGCCCAACGAGGTGGTGGTCAACGTCAGCAGCTTCGGCTTCGGTGATGGTCAGTTCAAGCTTCTGGACCCTGAGGGCCAGGTGAGAGATCGTTCCCACCCACCCAGTGTCTGCCACCCCTGCCACCCCTGCCACCCCTGCCACAGCAGCAACACGCATCTCCTTCTGTTGATTTGTCATGTTGGAGATTGTACTTAAGTCCCAGCAGAATGTCTCCGATTTCGGGATGTGTGGCCGCAAGCCATCCCACTTGATTGAGATTGTACTAAAGTCCCAGCAGAATGTCTCCGATTTCGGGATGTGTGGCCGCAAGCCATCCCACTTGAGCGCCCAGGGCCACCCTAAAAAATAGCACGGTTCTTGAAGCCACTGTGCCAGGCCTGGCTAGCAACCAGAGAGCTGCAGGAGCCTGAGATCTTTTCGTGCTGTTTTATACAGCCCCCCCCCCCTCCCAAACCCCCCACCCTGGGTACCATACCAGGGCTGTGAGAAGGAAGGTGGCAGGACGGTTTAGACCTCCCCCCAGGTTACAGAGAACAAACAACGTAAACAAGAATCACGAACACTTCAACGTGAAAACGAAATACATAAGAAAAAAAGTCATAGGGGCTAATGACACTGCAGAATGGACATCGTGTGCTCATCCCAGAGTTGACAAGAGTGGCTGGAGCGAAACTAGCCAGGCCAAAAGACATATAAGGCAGGACAAGAACATATTTGTAGGACTTGCAAAACAAGGCACACGCATTGTCTGGAAAGTAAAATGAAAAAAAGAAGAGAGGTGATAGAAGGGGAAAGAAAAAGAGAAACAAAGAGAATGATAGAAAAGGGGAAATCTTTAGCACAGAATTTCAAGAAGGGGGGGATGCTATCTATACTGAAGGAGTCTTTGGGAAACAACCGTGGTAACAGAGAATTTCACAGCTGCACATCAGGAATAGATCATTAATTTTGTTCTTGAAGAAAAAGAACTGTAAAGTTAATGATGATGATAATAATAATAATAATAATAATAATAATAATAATAATAATAATAATAATAATAATAATAATAATACATGGAATTTATATAGCGCTATATCTTGGACAAAACAAATCAAAGCGCTTTCATTCATCCTACTCATTTACATGCAGCCAGTTACAACTAATAGGATTTTTTTTTACAAGTTCAAATGTATACACACACACACACACACACACACACACACACACACGCGCGCACAGTTGCACAGCACATACCCAAACATATCATTCATTCTTGCAGAAAGAGAATTTTACAGTTGCACAACACACAATACATGAAGAGATGGATTTCAAACTAATAGCCTTAAAGAGAAAGGCTTGGTTACATTATTTATCATGTAATTATTATCTCTTCATAGTGTGTGTGTGTGTGTGCGTGCGTGCGCGCGCGTGTGCGTGTGTGTGGTGTGTGTGTGCGTGTGTGTGTGTGTGTGTGTGTGTGAGTGATGTAAAGAGGTTGGGTTCAGAGCTGACAACACTTTCCTTCTTTAAAAGGTCTTGCCCTATTTTAGGCATCCACCATGAACATGACATGACCGCAGCAAGCTGTTTGCCTGATTCTAGAGAAAACCCAACCATCCTGTGTTGTTTGTGTCACCAGGAGAAGGCCACCCTGACCGTCAAAGTGCAGTAGTGAAGGGGTCTCAGCCAACCGCAGCTCTTCTTACAAGGAAGCTGAAACTCTCCCCTGGATCACGTGACTCGCTGAAGCCAATCGTGGACCTCGAGAGAAGAGTTCCTATACACTTGCTTCATGACATTCCCTGTACTGGTTTTATGGTTATGATGAACTGTAGTGTATTATTGCTCGTAGTGAGTAGACGTCTGAGGCTTTCTTTCTCTTTCTCTTTCTCTTTCTCTCTCTCTCCTGTCTGTTAGCATCTCTGTGTGTATTTTTTCCTCTAACAGATGAGGTTTCTGCTTCGTTTTGAAAGCCATTGTGGTGATAGATTTGTTCTGTGGCGACTGCAAAACATCAGGAAAAAAAATGTCACGTTTGTCTCAAGACCATGATTGTATGGCCGGGTCTCATCTCACTCCTGAATGGAAAATGGGTAAATCAATGTTACAAGGTTATGAATGACTATGATTATACATTACTCCTTTCACGTGGATTGTTAGAATTCTGCCATTTGTTTTCTTGTGGGTAGTTTTAGTAGTTGGATGGTATGTATTCCAATTTGTGGGGCATGGAACGTGATAACAATCAACGTTTTTCATGTCATGTGTGTTCTTAGCTGTAGTGATGGGCTCTGTTTTTGTTGTTTTTCCTTGTTGACCACCTGTTTCGTGACTAGGCTGAGAAACTGGCTGCCCCTAGGAGTGGTCCTTCCCACCTTGAAAAGAGAGAGGTCAGAAGACTTGAGCATTGTTGACATCGGAAATGTACATCAGTTATGTTTCAAGGGTTTGTGTTCCATCATAATGTAACGAAACATGCCTTGGTTTTGAAAAAAATAAACATGCAACTATATTTATTGTCCCACTCACGATTCCGACCTTTAGCTCTGCAGATTATTTGTGTAAGGATCTAACCCAGCATTCTGAATCTAGGAGGCAAAATAAACCGCATCTGAACTGAAATGATAACACCATCGTGAATTATATAAGAGCTGCTAAAGGTTAATGTAAGATCAACAAAAAGGAATGAGTCTGAAGAGGCTCATAACAACTACATACATATACAGGAACAAACAAGCCAACAACAAAGATGTATATGAAGGGCAAAGGTATGAAAAGAACATAGAAACATAACAAGAACATCATAGATATAGATGAAAAGTAATTATAAGAAAATAAACCAAAAAAGTGATGAATGATAATAACTTTTTTTTTAAAGCAGAGATGGACTCAAACCCGAAACCTCACTCTCTGATCAGCTGTATCAACTCAGTCTCTCTTCAGCAGGGCTGATGATCTGGTGAAAGACACTCTCTTTACTTTCGAACCACAACCCTTGTTTTTCAAACAATCGTGGTGTGTGTCCTTAGCCCCCTAGAGATAAAAACTGTATAAAAAGAAAAAAAGAAACAACCAAAAAAAAAAATACCCTAGCTGACCTGTTAGGATTAGCTACCTTGGACGTGGATGAGATCAGTTATTGAGGAGATGTTTCAAGCAGGATGCATTGAATTGTAAGATCTGTTTTGATAGAGGTTCCCAAGTATGACAGTTGAAGTTTGTAAATTTTTACTTCCGTTTTTGTCATTGATTGTTTTAAAACCTGAAACCTGTGATGAGAAGATTATCATCTTGATTAGAAATCTGTGTTAGAATTGGTTGTGATTTCTTACTGAGCACCGATACTCCATGCAGACATTCCAGTGATGTTGATGATATACACACACATACTGATGCATTATTTCCTGATTCAAGGTTCAGACAAAAGACTGGGAGTGTGTTTCTGTTCTGGAGGGTTTCACTTTTGAATGTGATGCTAATGTGTGTGAATCAGATTTTTATTCTTTTGTTTATTACCAAGAAACATTGATGTCTATTTTTATATAACACTTTTTTGTTGTTTTTTTTGTCCAAAGCTGTATATTCGTGGCACATATAACAGAGCTTTGTTTTTTCGCTTGGAATCAATAAACATTGTTTGATGATCTTTCTGCAGTTGAAACAGTCTCTGCTTTGTGTGCAGTGTCTTCCTCTTTTCTGTCTCTCAAAACATGGCCGTTGTGAGATATTAGTGACACACCAGGCAACACTTTGATGTGGGATGTTCCAAAATGAATACACACAATGCTGGAAGGAGCACAGCATTTGCTTTTTTTTTTTTAACCCAACTGACTTGATGTTTGTTTGTTTGTTTTACTCGGTGATTTAGAAACAAGACCTTGTGATATGGTTAACATTGCTTACTGGTGTAGGTAAGCGTGATGCAAGCTTCATTCACAGACATGGCATTTTATGAACTGAAACGAAAACTTTGCCATGCCCGTTCCCCTCTTTTACACGAACGTTTATTCAAGGCAGCCAAACTGGAGTGACACTGGAAAGAGATGTCATCGTGTCTGCAATCTCCAAGAGCTGATTCCCTCACTGGCTTTTGTTTGGTCACACACCCTTTACTTGTTCAGCCTAGCTTTGCCGTATCTACTTCAAGTTCCACCAGTCTTGTTGATCACTGAATATATCTACGGTCACTATGTTTTGAAGTTATGGTACTAAACTTCTCTCTCTATCTCTTTTTTTTCAAGACTGTCAGATTCAACTGGTGCTCATTGGTGTACTTCTTTGATAGTTCACATAACCATATACTTTTTTCCCTCCTCCTTTTTTATTTGAAAATAAAACATGCCAGAAAAAGGATGATATGTGGGATTGTGTTCAGTTGTGTGTGTGCGCGCGTGTGTGTGGAGAGAGAGAAGGGCCCGAGACAGAGACAATTAGTGATGAACAGATAGACAGAGAGACAGACAATAGCTGACTACCAAAAGTAGGTAGAGACAATAACACACACACACACACACACACACACACACACACACACACAAGTAAGCATGCCTTAAAAGCAAATTGACAAAAAAGATAGCTAATCTAACACAAAAACACCATTTTGTTTTCAGTGATTTGATACTTCAGTGATAACAACTGGAAAGAAAAGGAAAGAATACTCGTGTAAAATACTAATAACAAAACGCAAAACCTTTTGTTCAGGCAGCAATGAGGCAAGATCGTGTTGATGATAATCTTAAACTGAACAGGATGATGCAAAAAGTAGAGTTTGAAGTATGAGACTGCCAGGCAGACTACATGACAAATACAAGAACAACAGACGTCATTCGTGCTCCAAAACATCATTGAAAAGGTGTAAAGTAGGAATGAAGAACTTTTGGTATACCTTCATAGACTACAGCAAAGCTTTTGATAGTGTGATTCACCAGCATCTTTTCTACATAATGTATAAAATGGGATTTTCAAAACACATCATCTTCCTAATCTCCTCACTTTATGAAGATCAAAAGGGCCCTATCAGTTGGTGCAATCAAAGTTGTGAATTTTTCAACATTTCAAAAGGAGTTAGACAAGGATTCATCCTCTCACATCACCTTTTTAATATGATGCACAGAGCAAGTCATGTGAGAGTCTGATATTCACGACACTGGCCTCAAAATAGGTGGCCGCAACATGACAAACTGTACCACGTTGATAATAATAATAATAATAATGTATGGAATTTATATAGCGCTGAATCTTGTAAAGCAACAAATCAAAGCGGTCAGATTTTATATCATACCACACTAAAGTCAGGGCAGATCCTGCTTGAATACGGGCTGCTCTCCCGGGGAGAGGGGAATCGGTCGCCACTTAAACGCTGCGCACCTTTCACCTTTTTTTTTTTCTGCAGCTGTTTTTGTTTCCCTAACTTGTAACCACCTCTTAAATAGCATTATCAAGGCAAAAAAGACAGTGAAGGCATTTAGTAAGAAACGGAACAAGAGAAGACAAAGAATGGGATAGAAAAGGGGGAATTACCAGCACAAAATTTCCAGAAGGCAGGGATGCTGTTGGGGAGTGAGTGTCTGTGTTATTTCATCTTAAGAAAGTTGGATATGAAATAACACTGGATTATAAGCTTTTAATGCATAACTGGGACAGCCTTTCCTCACTGAATGTTCCACCAATAACTTTTTGTCCTGAAACTTGGTCATTTTCCCTCTTCAAATCATGTTTTTCACTGGTCAAGTGTGCATCAAACGCAGTTCGAGGCCATTTTAGTGAAAAGATCCAAAGAATAACTGTCAAACAACGTGCAAGAGAAGGAAAGCTGCTCCATGGATGGAAGTACATCATTATCCTTTTTTAAACGCAGAGTTACCGTCCTTAGCTTCCTGGTGACACAGAATGACCCATCATTTCATAACAGTCCTAACAATGATATACAGCCAAAATAGTTGAAAAAAATTAAACGTTATCTTAATGTCAGTCAGTTTTTATTTATATTTTGTATATAGTTTCATTGCAGGCAAATACTCTTTTTCTATGTATTATTCAACTGAAAAAAAAGACTAGAAAATATGCCTTGGTTGCAATGAAGATTTTTTTAAAAATTAGTTTATGAAAATTGTGTCAGGGTAGCATCTGATATTAGATTGATACTGTTGGAAAAACATATACTTTCAGAAATTTTTAACTCACAATCCCTAATTTTTTCTTATCCAACTTCAGTGTGTTTTACACATTGCTTACATTTGTGTCCAAATAATCATGAAATGATATGATGCACGAAATGATAAATATCGAGTTTCCAAGTGGACTAATAATAAAATGAATAGTCTTTAAAAAGAAAATGTTAGGATGACATCTGCTCCCAAATCCATTTCTGCTAACCATAGGTAGCCAGAGACGAGAACAGATTCCACAGTTACCCTGCACTGCCCAACAGCACTGTTGAGAACTTGTAGGAAGCTGCAAATCTCAAGTTTGATCAATGATGCACAGCTGTAATGGGGGTGATTTTTCTATAACATATATTTCAACGTCTTTTTTTTTGGCTGTTGTTCCTTGGCTAGATTCAAGATTTTATTTAAAGAAAAACCCCAAGGGGCACATGGAATGTGACAAAACCACGACTTGCGGATGTGGGCGTGTGAAAAATACTCACAACACAAATTCATTCCAGAATGAAATGCACAAATTATGGACATGAAAAGTGAAAGACCATTTACAATACAGGAAAGGTACCATAAATCAACATGATTGGATACATATATCAGCAATCAATTGCATACTCTCTCTCTCTCTCTCTCTCTCTCTCTCTCTCGGCATATCACGTGCAACGCAAAGGCATCTATAAGCACACACACACATACACGTGTATGCATACATATACACACGAAGAAGGTCACGTGCGCCTGCGTCCCTCACACACACACACACACATGCACTCACGTATACAGGAAATATTTCAAATAAAACGCCAGGCAAATAACATTCAAATGAAAATACAACAGCTCTCACCAGGCAGCTATATCACTGTGATTTGGAAGGCCCTGCTGCAAAAGCACAACCAGTGCTCCATCCAGACTCACCAATAGTGGGACTTGGTGTATGCCACC
>CM054167.1:6562319-6564819 GCA_028751875.1 Rapana venosa | reverse complement strand
GAACTGGCGGGTGGAAGAAAGGGGTAGGTAGGGGTAGAGGGAACAGGTGGGGGGTCAGGCAGGGGGGTGGGGGTAGACGTGGGGGGAGGGAGGATTTAAGCCTGCTCCTCCTCCTCCTCCTCGTCAAATTCGCCCTCCTCCTCAGCCGTGGCGTCCTGGTATTGCTGGTACTCGGACACCAGGTCGTTCATGTTGGACTCGGCCTCAGTGAACTCCATCTCGTCCATGCCCTCACCGGTGTACCAGTGGAGGAAAGCCTGCCACAGCAAAACATACCCCCGCCAGCGGTCAGTTGGAGTAAGGAGTGGACGGAGGACATCTTCAGGTTTTCTTTTTATTCAAGTCAGAAGCGTGGGTGTGTGAGGGCGCGTGCACTCATGGGTTAATCACACGCGGTAGAACAACATTTTATGCAGACAGATCCACGCGGCTGTATGCATATGCCTGTGCATACACCAGCAAGCGTGTGTGTCAGCCATCTACACTGACCCAGGCACGTGCGCGCCCGCGAGCGCACGCACGCACGCGCACACACATACACGCACACACACGCAGAGAAAATACACACACATACACATTGTGATTCTGATTCACACATATTACACTCACCCGCAAGCACACAGACACATTATGAAATTATATTCTGATCTACCAGCCAACCAACCAGCTGACTGACCCAACCACCCAACCAAACCCATCACCCAAACCCAACCAACCACCAACCCAACCCACCAACCACCCAACCACACAACCACCCAATCCAACCCAACCCAACCCAACCCAACCCACCAACCCACCAAACCACTCACTACAAAAACCAACACCAACACCAACACCACACTACCCACGCTCTTGCTTCACTGACCTTGCGGCGGAACATGGCGGTGAACTGCTCGGAGATTCGCTTGAAGAGCTCCTGGATGGCGGTAGAGTTGCCAATGAAGGTGGAGGACATCTTCAGGCCCCGGGGAGGGATGTCGCACACGGCGGTCTTGACGTTGTTGGGGATCCACTCCACGAAGTAGCTGCTGTTCTTGTTCTGCACGTTGAGCATCTGCTCGTCCACCTGGTTGACAGACAGAGAGAGAGACAATGACAATGACAACGGTTTATTGTGTTAAGCAAATATGCCCATTCGAGAGAGAGAGAGAGAGAGAGAGAGAGAGAGAGAGAGAGAGAGAGAGAGAGAGAGAGAGAGAGAGAGTAGAGATAGAGAGAGGAGATGAGAGTGGGGTTGGTGGTGGTGATGATGATGATGGTGATGGTGTGATGGTGGTGTGGTGGTGGTGGTGATGGTGTGGTGATGGTGATGGTGGTGGTGGTGATGGTGGTGATGATGGTGGTGGTGGTGGTGATGGTGATGATGGTGATGGTGATTATGATGATGACGACGACGATGATGATGATGGTGGCGGTGATGATGATGATGATGACGGTGGTGATGATGTGGTGATGATGATGATGATGATGATGATGGTGATGGTGATGGTGAGGAGGATGACGATGGAATTACTTAAAGTGGAAAGACGTTAAAATTCAAGACTTACACGCGCGCGCACACACACATACCATCTAGAAATAAAATATTTCACTTTCACTTCCACACACATACACACCTCTCCCTCCCCCCTCCTCCCTCCCATCCACCCACCCATCCCTCCACCCCACCCATCCACTGCACCCCCAACCCTCAAACCTCAAGATATACACACTTTGAACTCCAAACCCTTCTCCCCCTCCCCACCCCCCCACCCCCTACCCCCCCACCCCTACCTGTACCCCTGCTCCTACCTCACCCTAACCTCTAATCCACTCGAAGAGTCCTTCCGATGAGACTACAAACCGAGGCCCCCGTATGCGAACGCACGCAGAACATCTTGCGCACACGTTAAAACCCGTTCCGCTTTTCGGAAGAGTTAGGATACTGTTTGCCGGTGGGAATGGATGACAAAACTGACTAAACTGCATACACACGGGTACTGGATGCAAAAAAAACCCACACAAGTACTTATTCCATTATCCTCAATAGGTAAAAAGGTAAAGGAGTCCCATAACCTATAAGGTCGTAGGGGAGCGAGGCGTCAGAGACCTTCACTTCTCTAGGGCCAGATATTGAGGGCAGCGGCGCCCATCTCCTCTCCCTCGCTGCTTTACCTTCCCTGACCCTAAAGAGGGCAGGTACCCATTGACAGCTGGGTGAACTGGGGGAGGAACTGTACTGAAGCCAAGGCGCGGCGCAAACGGTCACCCATCCAACTGGTAACCACGCTCGACGCTGCTTAACTTGGCTGGGGGAAAGCGAGTGCTCCGACCACTGAACTATCCCGTCCCCCGAATCCTCAATATAAAAGAATAAATATTAAAAAAAGAATGTATACCTCCTTCATGGACATACGGCCCCGGAATATGGCGGCCACGGTCAGGTAGCGGCCATGGCGAGGATCGCAAGCCGCCATCATGTTCTTGGCGTCGAACATCTGCTGCGTCAGTTCCGGCACCG
>CM054167.1:6554819-6557319 GCA_028751875.1 Rapana venosa | reverse complement strand
ACACACACACACACACTTACACACACACTTACACACACACACACACTACACACACAACACACAAGACAGGCTTATTCCATTATCCTCGATATAAAAGAACAACATAACTAAACAAAAAATAAACACACACACACACTTTCACACAGAGAAAACACAGACCTTGCAGACAGTCACAGCTCTCTGCCTCCTTTCTGACCACGTCCAGAACAGAATCCACCAGCTCGGCCCCCTCTGTGTAGTGACCCTTGGCCCAGTTGTTGCCGGCCCCAGACTGGCCGAAGACGAAGTTGTCTGGACGGAAGATCTGGCCGAAGGGGCCGGAACGCACGGAATCCATGGTGCCGGGCTCCAGGTCCACGAGCACGGCCCGGGGCACGTATTTGCCGCCTGGGGACAGATGGCGGCACTGATGATGTGTCTAGTGGCGGGAAAGTCAGCCATGTCAGCAATCAGGCAGTCAGTCAGTCAATAAGTCAACGAAACAATCAATTAGTCGATCAATCAACGATTTAATCAATTAGTCGATCAATCAACGAATTAATCAATTAGTCGATCAATCAACGAATCAATCAATCAGCCAACCAAACAGCGAATCAATCAATTAGTCGATCAATCAACGAATCAATCAGTCAGTCAATCAATCAACGAATCAATCAATTAGTCGATCAATCAACGAATCAATCAATCAGTCAATCAATCAACGAATCAATCAATCAGTGAATCAATCAACGATTCAATCAATTAGTCCATCAACCAACCACGAAATCACTTAGTCATTTATTCCATCAATATTCACGTTAGTCATTTATTCAATCAATAGTCCACTCAATCAGGCAATATGTTTCATGCCTTTCAAAATTCAGAATTTCAACAACAACAAGATTTTGGAACCTGATTTTTCTTACTTCAAAACTTTGAAGCTGGTTAAGGTATGACAGTACTCAAATATGGAACATTTACAGAGCCAATCAAATGAACATGCCCTATATACAAAGCACCAAGTGCTCTTAAAGTGGTATGGGACAGCAGAGACTACAATGTTCAAGACAATGTCCTCTGAAGCCTTGAAATGACACAGCCTAAACATAGGGGCAGCTGATGAACAGAACAAGCTTATGTTAACCTGGTGAACTAAGGTAACTTCATTTACCAATATTTGTAGACATTTTGGGATTTTCCCCCTATATTTTAGTTTTAAAACTTTCAAAACACAAAAGACTTTTATGGGTCTCTTCATTCATGATAGTTTACAGCCTTTAGATAGGTTTTTTTTGGTCTTTTTCTCAAAATTATACATGAAATCACTTGATGGTGTCTGTAACCAACAGTTACATTTTGAGATTTACACACATTCTGTGTCATATGATTGCTTTATGAAATTGCACATGAAAACGTTTTATCGTGGCTATAATTGACAGTTACATTTCCAGATGCACACACATAGTTGCCTTGTGAAATTACACCTGAAAACACTTCATCTTGGCTGTAATTAACAGTTAAATTCTCAAATCCACACACCTGATTGAATTATTGAAATTACCCATAAAAACATTACATCGTGGCTGTAACTGACAGCTACAGATCCAGACCCACAGACACCACGTCTTACGAAACTATACAGGATAATGCACACACAGCTCCTCAACAAAGGGAGGGTCTGTGTTTTCATTGTGTTAGGGGCAGGGCAGGGCAGGGCAGGGCAGGACAGGGCAGGGCAGGGCAGGGCAGTGCATGGCAGGGCAGTGCAGGGCAGGGCAGGACAGGGCAGGGCAGGGCAGGGCAGGGCTGTCTCTTACCAGTGGCCTCATTGTAGTAGACGTTGATTCTCTCCAGCTGCAGGTCGGAGTCTCCATGGTAGGTGCCGGTGGGGTCGATGCCGTGCTCGTCACTGATCACCTCCCAGAACTGGTGGCAGACACACAGAAAGGCAACCCTGGTTTTATATTGTCACCTTACTCTCTTGTTGTTCTTTGCTGGGTCAGAGCTGCCAGGTTTCATCAGTGGCTACTTTAGTGTCTGCTACCGCTGTTAACCTTCCAGTAGTACGGTAGCCGCGTAATGGTGTTATGGGACTTCTAGTTGAGGTGATTTAAAACAAAAAGTAGGACGATTAAATCCCGAAACCTACGCGCGCGCACGCCTGCTCGCGCGCGCACACACACGCACGCATGCACGCGCGCGCACAAGCACACACACACTCCATTGCCAGTATTGATCTATCACTTATATTTGTACTGGCAACAACTACAACACACACACACACACACACACTCTCTCTCTCTCTCTCTCTCCTCGGCTGGTTTGACGTTTGTTTTCTTTTAGTTTGCATCTGCTCCTTAGACTGTTGACAGTAAATTAGATTCACGAAAAATAGCCATGATTCTCAGGACGTTTTCCGCATTTCATCTTTCGTAAGTTATAGCTGGTGCTTTGTGATCAAACTGGAGTGAGCGTATCATAGTTCCAAGTTAAACCCTAAGCTGTTGACAGGGAATATGTG
>CM054167.1:6542319-6547319 GCA_028751875.1 Rapana venosa | reverse complement strand
GTGTGTGTGTGTGTGTGTGTGTGTGTGTGTGTGTGTGTGTGTGTGTGTGTGGTGTTGTGTGTGTGTATTGTGTGTGTTTTGTGTGTGTGTTGTGTTGTGTGTTGTGTGTTGTTGTGTGTGTGTGTGTTTGTGTGTGTTGTGTTGGGGTGTATTTGTGTGTGTGTGTTGTGGATGTTGTGTGTGTTTGTGGTGTTGTGTGGTGTGTTGTGTTGTGTGTTGTGTGTGGTGTGTGTTGTGTTTGTGTTGTTTTGTGTGTGTGTGTTGTGTGTGTTGTGTGTGTTTGTGTTGTTGTGTTGTGTGTGTTGTGTTGTGTTGTGTGTGTGTGTGTGTGTGTGTGTGTGTGTTGTGTGTGTGTTGTGTTGTTGTGTTGTGTGTGTGTTGTGTGTGTATGTGTTGTGTTGTGTTGTGTGTGTGTGTGTTGTGTTGTGGTGTTGTGTTGGTGTGATGTGTGTGTATGTGTGTGTAGAATAGTGGACTAATGGATGTTTCATTGTTCAGAGGATTAGCAATGTTATATCTCCTGCATTTGCTTATTCAGGATGGTATTGTGTATTTTATTCGGGTTTTGCCCACTCTATGGCATTGTCAATTTCTCATACGCCAACCATGTATTATGGTCTATGACGAGATACATAAATTTCTGAGTTCTCTAAATATATATATTATTATATATATTATTATATTTATATTATATATATATTCACTCTCTCACAAACACACACACACAGGGCAGAGAGAGAGAGAGAGAGAGGAGAGAGAGAGAGAGAGAGGAGAGAGAGAGAGGAAGAGAGAGAGAGAGAGAGAGAGAGAGAGAGGAGGGAGGCTCGTTCACAGGTATAAACTTTTAATGAAACCTAATCTTAAAACATGTTTTGCTGCACTTAAAATTCAACCGACATGTCTTTTTTGTGTGTGCAAGCGTGATGACGTGGGTAAAATGCGTAGGCGACAAAACTAAAAACAAACAAAAAACCTCCCAAAACAACAACAACAGCAGCAACAACAACAACAACAAGAAGAGAACTGAACTGGGTCTGAAAAAAATGACTGTTTCTTTCTCTTCGTCATCTAGCTCCATTCAGTGCACACACGTCCACACACCACTCTCCAATTACAGCCATTGTGTTGTACATTGGGTGGGTAGAGCCATAATGCCGTCACTTCAGAATAGTTCGAGGCTAGGCTGGTTCCTCTCTTTTCACTCGGAGGATTGGTTATCTGATGTCATCATTCTGGAATGTTCTCCAGTCATTCCTTTCACAGTGGCCTGGCTAAGACGTGTCATGTTCTATCGCTTTCCTTTCTTCAAACCTAGCCATGAGTAACGGAACTGTGGTTTTGTTTGGTTGGTTGTTTGTTAGTCAGTTTTGTTTTGTTGGGTTTTGTTTTTGTTGTAGCATCTTCTGTGATGTTCATGTCCTGCTGTTCTCACAGAGACTCTCTGTTTTAAGAAGTGTAAACAATAAATTCTTTGTTGTCGTGGACCGCTCAGACAGCAACTATTGTTGTCTGTCCTATAATCGAAAATGCTTTGAACTGCCGTTAAGCGCCTGACAAGTCAGGCCTAGCGCATCCGACTTCGGCGTGGGAGAGACTTGTTATCTTTAAAGTCTTTCTGGGGTAAAAAAGAGAAGGGAAAATGAATCAAGAGGGCTGAAAATAGACAGGAAGGAGGTGGCAAAAAGAAACAGAACAAGGCAGTAACGAAGAGAGCGATAGAAAAGAGGGAATTGCCAGCACAGAATTTCCAGAAGGCGGGCATGTTATTTATACTGACAGATCCCCGGCTATCCCCACGGGGAGAACAAGAAACGCCTTTCACAGAGGCATGGCTAAGACGTGTCATGTTCTATCGCTTCCCTTCTTCAAACCTAGCCAGGAGTAACGGAACTGCTGTTTTGTTTGGTTGCTTGCTTGTTTGTCTGTTTTGTTTTGTTTTGTTTTGTTGGGTTTTGTTGTATGTTTTGTTGTAGCATCTTCTCTGACGTTCATGTCCTGCTGTTCTCACTCGGCTCATTCCACTGTCTCTGCCCCAGCCATGCCCAGATTTTTTATGTTGCATCTTCAGGGGTCGCGAGTCTACAGGGAACCTACCAATCTAAGGTCGCTGTAGGGCCACCTTCCAGAGGAGCCCCTCACTGCAACTGGGTCATTTTGTGAGAGTGTTCAGGGTTGTTTTTTTTTAATTTTTAAAATCTTTTATTTCGAGGATAATGGAGTAAACTCTTGTGTACGGTTTTACGTCCAATCCCCGCGAGTATGCTATCTTGTAAATGTTGTCATTCGATACCTCTCGCACAAAAGGCCTACTTTTTCGAAAGAGGGAGCAGGTTTTAAGGTGTGCACAAGCGTTATAGGAGCCTTTGCACACGGCACCTTGGGTAATAGTCTTCCAAAGGACTTGAGGTGAAGTGAAGAGTATATATGAATACATACATGTATGTATATAAATATATATGTATGTATGCATGTATGTATGTGTGTGTGTATGTATGTATGTATGTATGTATGTATGTATGTATGTATGTATGTGTGTATGTATGTATGTATGTATGTATGTATGTATGTATGTATGTATGTTGTATGTATGTATGTATGTATGTATGTATGTATGTATGTATGTATGTATGTATGTATGTATGTATGTATGTGTGTATGTATGTATGTATGGGATGTGTGTATGTATGTATGTATGTATGCATGTAGTATGTATGTATGTATGTATGTATGTATGTATGTATGTTGTATGTATGTATGTATGTATGTATGTATATGTATGTATGTATGTATGTATGTATGTAGTGTGTATGTGTGTTGTATGTTGTATGTATGTATGTATGATGTATGTATGTATGTATGTATGTATGTATGTATGTATGTATGTATGTATGTATGTAGTGATGTATGTATGTATGTATGTATGTTGTATGTATGTATGTATGTATGTATGTATGTATGTATGTGTGTATGTATGTATGTATGTATGTATGTATGTTGTGTATGTATGTATTGTATGTATGTATGTATGTATGTATGTATGTATGTATGTATGTGTGTGTGTATGTATGTATGTATGTATGTATGTATGTATGTATGTATGTATGTGTGTGTGTGTTCATACCACTGAACCACACACAATCCAATACTTCGGTCACGACCACAGACAGTGTCTGATATGTTTTTGTAAGGCTGCAGTTCTTACTGTGCGATCTGTCACCTATCACACCATAACAACAAGAACAACAACAACAACACACACACACACACACACACACACACACACGCGAGCACGCACACACACATACACACTCACACACACACACACACACACACACACTCTCTCTCTCTCTCTCTCTCTCTCTCTCTCTTACATACACACACACTCCTCACTCTCTCTCTCTCTCTCTCTCTTCTCTCTCTCTCTCTCTCTTAATTACACACACACACAGACACACACACACTCTCCCTCTCTTACATACACACACGTACACACTCTCTCTCATACACACACACACTCTATCTCACACACACATTCTCTCTCACACACACACACTCCCTCTCTTTCACTCTCTCTACACACAACACACACACAACACACACATACTCTCTCTCTCTCTCTCTCTCTCTCCCCACCCACTCCCTCCGTCCTTTACCTTTCTTAACCTTACACACGTCTTTCCCCTACTTGTTCACTTCCCGCTCCCCCTCTTCACAAAGACCCCCCCACCTACCCCTCCCCACCCCACCCCACCCCGTCTTCTTTAAAGAATAACCACCACCCCTTCCCACCCCTACCCCCCCCCCCCCCCCCCCCCGCCCCCCCCCCCCCCCTATCCCTACTATTCTGCTCTGTCTATTCCTCTGCCATTTTCAGCGCAGCACGATAGGGTTATTGATCTCCTTGTTCAGTCTGTTATCGCACACAAATAGCGTGTGGAATACCGAAGAAGGCAGCTAAAGGAAGAGAGAAGAAGAAACAATGTGCTGACACATATATCTATCTATCTACTCATCTATCTACTCATCTATCTATCTATCTGTGTGTGTGTGTGTGTGTGTGTGTGTGTGTGTGTGTGTGTGTGTGTGTGTGTGTGTGTGTGTGTGTGTGTGTGTGTGTGTGTGTGTGTGTGTGTGTGTGTGTGTGTGTATGTCGTCAGTACATGTCAACACAAAATACCCCGGCAGGCGAGTATAATCTTATACACAAGAATGATTTCATGATTTCTTTGTTATCAGTTGTACATGCTGAGAGAGAGAGAGAGCAGACAGACAGACAGACAGACAGACCGATAGGCAAACAGAGAGACAGAGACAGACAGAGACAGTAACAGAGAGACAGACAGAGACGAAGTTAGGGAGAGAGAGACAGACAGACCGATAGGCAGAGAGAGAGGCAGAGACAGACAGAGACAGTAGCGGAGAGACAGACAGAGACAAGTTAGAGAGAGAGAGACAGACAGACAGACAGACCGATAGGCAGAAGAGAGACAGAGACAGACAGAGACAGTAACAGAGAGACAGACAGAGACGAAGTTAGAGAGAGAGAGAGAGACAGACAGACAGATAAAGAAAGAGACAGACAGACAGACAGACAGATAACGAAAGAGACAGACAGAGATAAATACATAAAAGACATCGGCAGACATTCAGACACAGAGACACAGAGATCTGCACACTTTCTGTTTATTTCGAGGGTAATGGAATAAGCACTCATGTGCTTTTTTGCGTGGAGTATTTTGTCTTCCACTCCCACTGGCACAAATGGCCTGCTCTTCTGAAAGCTGAAACAAGTTTTAAAGTTACAGCGCTCAAGATGGTCTGCGTGCGTTCGCACACGGGACCTCCTCGCTTAATAGTCTCATCGAAGGCCTTTACGGGCAGTGGAGTTGGCACTGATGTTTACTCCAGGCCAACAAATCCCCTTGAACGGGCGTCTCGGTGGTGGCTCGAACCTGGGCCATTAAATCTCAAGAGCAACGGGCAACGCTTTGACCACCAGG
>CM054167.1:6514819-6537319 GCA_028751875.1 Rapana venosa | reverse complement strand
GTAACATACAATACCTCTGGTCTCAACCTGCCTTTTGATCAAATAAAAATACTCTGTTTTCTAAAGTATTACATTCGTCAATTTTCATGGATTTAAATAATTTATCTCTAAGAGAGAGAGAGAGAGAGAGAGAGAGAGAGAGAGAGAGAGAATGACAATGACAAATTCTTTTATTTCGAGGATAATGAATAAGCACTCATGTGCTTTTTTTACATCCAGTCCCCGACCGTAAGGATACATCTTAATAATAACCCAACACTTATGCAGTCTCACAGTAGAAACACGAGACAGAGAGAGACAGAGAGAGATCAGACACCAACTAAGTATCTTCACGCGCCAATTAGACAGACAGCCAGCCAGCCAGACAGACAGAAAGAAACATGCCCCAACACGCATCTGCGAACGCGCGTTTGTTTTTTGTTCTGTAGTCTACAACCGCACGCAAAGAGCATATTATAATCCAAGCACTTCTATCAAAACTAATCTAGGCCTAGCCACCCATTCCATTCTGCCTACACTGGGGGGGGGGAGGGAGAGAGGAAAAGGAGCACAAGCACCCTTTCAAAACAGGGTGCGGGTCTATTCAATCCAAACATGTGATTTTCCTGACCTTAGAATACATATTGCGTGCGAATGTGTGTGTGTGCATGGGTCCACATGTGTTTGACGCCCAGGGCCGAAATTCAGCTCTAAAACGAGGCTCCTCTTTCAAGATATCACTAGGGGAGATGACCCGTGTGACAGCTTTAGAATTATTGGCCCTGCCACATTCAGACGAGACCTATCATGGTTACATAGCAAAACACCGATTTGGCAGACGAGAATTACAAAGATTTTTTTTTGAATAATTGCCAAGATTGCGGGGTACGGGGTAGGGGATAGTATATTGGAAGTTTTCTACTGGTATTCAGTCGTTTAGAGATAAAGAGAATGGGTATAGGTATGACGGAACGGTTTCGTGAGAGATCAATATGAAATATATTATGTGAAATATATAGATCTCTATAGTACAACGATCACATATAAGTGCCGTGAATACACGTATTCTCGATCTGACCGTAACTAAGGACGACTGTATGGTAGTATAGAATGAATGAAGGCATGAATAAACAGAGAAAAAAGTTCCAGAATAGAAAAGGGAAAGGCAATTTTGATAACTGAAAAGAACGAAAGAAAGAAAGAATGGCCTCAAGAGGTAAAAATGGAATGGAAATAAAGGAAAGTAAAAATAACTACCAAAGAAATTAAAAGAAAACAACAACGAAGCACAACAACGACAACAACACCAACAACAAACAAACAAAACCAAGAAAACCGGGCTATTAAAGTAAACATAAGTTGATAGCAATTGAATTTTGTATGCTCCAAACTATCATCAAAACTACATACATGTATGTATGTGTTTGTTCTTTTAGTGTGTGTGTGTGTGAGGGGGGGGGGGGTGTGCGCTGCATTAAGGAAAAAACCCAAAATGACATGACCAGTCTAAAGTGGTATTAGTCTGTCCCGCACTCGTAGTCAGTACTGATCGATACACAAAGCTGCACGTTCACAGAACACTGAAGCAAGCAAGCAGGAAAGAGGGCAAGACAAATGTATTGACTGCCTATTGTTGGATCAGTAAGGGCTCAATGAAGCAGGCTGGGTATTATCCTGCTATGGGACAACGGTCCCCCCTGCCTGTTGGCCATGGTACTGTACCAGCCACTGATCGTGTTGTAACGGCCTACGGGTCTGAAAGGGGCCCAAAACCATGTGTTTTAAATTTTAAAAATGTCAGATGCAAAGAAGGAGATTTTTCCTTGTAGATATAAAGAATCTAGTTCGTAAAACATTGGTGTAAAAGCAGGTTTCTTATACTTGTGGTAGGTAAAAAGGTTTAGAAGTTTGAAGCATATAGTTTTAGCGGCCATATTGGATTGTTTCCATGGCAACAGTGCATAAAACTTGAGTGATGTAGAGGATTTATATGCTTTATAAGTGATGCCCTTTCAATGTAATGGAACGATTTTCAGCATGTGTTTGTAAACAAAATGTTTACCAGTTTTGACTCCCACGTTCCACCTTAAAAAGGCAACTTCTGACTCTATGGATCAAATCCAGGAGGCAAGAGTAGGCATGGCTTCTCTGAGTGAAAGAGAGAGAGAGAGGCTGCAGCCTAGCACTGCTTGTCTATTATGTGATGTCAGCTGGGCCTGTAGGTTTGTTCAGTTTACATTTTCTTTACTTGATAAACGCCGACAGCTACATTTTTTTATGTAAAAGATTGTAATAGAGTGGCAGCAGTGATGGTGATTATACTCTGTGAGAAATATGAGCCTTGTACTTTTCGGTCAATGCCAGAAATCTCTGATTATTTCACAGTGTTACCTCCTGGACCATTCAAGTTGAATTGCAAGACACATCTGTGTGTGCAGCAGAGGTCTTTTTAAAAGGTAAAGGTGTCCCATAACCTATAAGGTCGTAGGGGAGCGAGATACCAGAGACCTCAACTTCTCAAGGGGCCAGCATACTGAGGGCGCGCCCATCTCCTCTCCCTCGCTGTTTTACCTTCCCTGACCCTAAAGAGGACAGGTACCCATTTACAGCTGGGTGAACTGGGGGACTGAAGCCAAGGCGCGCAAACGGTCACCCATCCAAGTGGTAACCACGCTCAATACTGCTTAACCTTAGCTGGAGGAAAGCGTTTGCTCTGACCACTGAGCTATCCTGACCCCCTTATATATGCTCTGTAGTCAACACACTGTGCATTGGTTACGTAAGGCTGGAGTAACTCCCAGAACAAGAACAGGAGCAAAAAGAACAAGCACAAGACAAAGAAGAAGAACAACAACATTACGAAGAACAAAAACAAGAGCAGTAAGAAGAGTTGCAAAGAACAAGAAAAAGGAGACAACACGGATGACTGCTTTTCATCTGATCAGAAGAGCAAGCTTCAATGAATAATTCTGGACATTGGCCACACGACAACTGACAGAACCTGTCCATAGGTCATGAACCAGCAGGCATAGTAAGGTAAAGGTAAAGGTGTCCCATACCGTCTGCAGTCGTTGGGGAGCGAGATGTCAGAGACCTCAGTTTTTCCAGGGGCCAGCAATTTAAGGACAGCGCTCATCTCTCCTTCGCTGCTTTACCTTCCTTCCCTGACCCTAAAGAGGGCAGGAACCCATTAACAGCTGGGTGAACTGGGGGACTGTACTGAAGCCAGGTATAACGACCACTTACAGTCACTGAATGGATGTGGGGGAAAAATAAGATAAATTATAGAGACAGGAGTGGACTCAGGGTCATCTCTGACACAAAATTTAATGAACCGTTTCTCTTCCCTCTTTAATGGGCCGTAAGTGATTTCTTGGGCGTGGACCTCTGCTTTCAGCCCTGAAGGGACAGGTCTGCCTATTACTGTGGAATCTCTGTCAGTACCATGCTGAAGAGAGAGAAAAGTTGGACAATTAATCAAACTACTAGACGGGATAGCTCAGTGGTCAGAGCACTCGCTTTCCCCCAGCCAAGTTAAGCAGCGTCGAGCGTGGTTACCAGTTGGATGGGTGACCGTTTACGCGCCTTGGCTTCAGTACAGTTCCCCCAGTTCACCCGGCTGTAAATGGGTACCTGCCCTCTTTAGGGTCAGGGAAGGTAAAGCAGCGAGGGAGAGGAGATGGGCGCCGCCCTCAATATGCTGGCCCTAGAAAAGTGAGGTCTCTGACGCCTCACTCCCCTACGACCTTATAGGTTATGGGAGTCCTTTACCTTTTTACTATTATTGAGATAGCTGTTTTCCGATTTCGGGGATGGTGTCTCCGTATGCTGTGAGTGACCTTGCGTTTTGGAAAATGTTCTCCCCCCTTCCTATCAGCACGCTATGGCCTGCTCTTCCAAAAAGCGGAACAGGTTTTAAAGTGTGTACAAGAGGTTCTTCTTGCAGTCGCACACAGACCCCCGGATTAGAGACTCATCTGAAGGACTTTTGGGGAAGTGGAGTGGGTACTGATGTTAACACCTTTGTTTTGATTTGTTTTGTTGTAAGATATAGCGCTATATAAATTCCATGTATTATTATTATTATTATTATTATTATTATTTGTTCATTTATTATTATTATTATTATTATTTATTATTATCATTAACACCTGAGGAAAAATCCCCTCGAACAGGTGCCTCGATGGTGGCTCAAACCCCAGCCATCTGATTGCCAGCTCAATGCTTTAACCACTAGGCTATCCCCCCACCCCCACCCCACCCCACCACCACCACACACACACCTAAATCAAGGTTATGGTTTGTTAAAAAAAAGAAGAAAAAATGCAAAGTGCTACAAAACATCAGCTTTATTGTCTTAAAGGCGTCACAGGAAATAAAACAATCCATAATTATAAGCAGCATCATTCTAGATACTTGACGGGTCCTTTACATCTGCGTAACCAAGGGCGCTCATGACACACCAGGGGCATGCTGGGTACCTCTGTGTCATCAGTACTGGCTTACTCTTTGACGAAATCAATGAATTGATTCTCTGCATGGAGACTTTGCTTTGTTATCTTGTCTGAAGAACTTGCATGAGGAATGGACTTTTTTTAAAGCTATTTTTTGTTGAAGAAGAAGAAATGCCCAGATGTTTTTTTTACAAGATTCAGCGCTATATAAATTCCATATATTATTATTATTATTAATTGCGAAGAATTGAGAAGAAGAAGAAGAAGAAGAAGAAGAAGAAGAAGAAGAAGAAGAAGAAGAAGAAGAAGAAGAGAGAAGAAGAAGAAGAAGAAGAAGAAGAAGAAGAGAGAAGAAGAAGAAGAAGAAGAGTCGTGCGAAGAATTATGAAGACGAAGATGAAGAAGAATTAAGAAGAAGAAGAAGAAGAAGAAGAAGAAGAAGAAGAAGAAGAAGAAGAATACAGATATGATTTCTTATTCATTTGATCAGAAAATCAAGCTTTAATTAGTTTCCTTATACAACAACTGTACACCTTTTCAATGACAGAGGCTTACATACCAAGAAGAAGAAGACAGACAGAAAGAAAGAAAGACACACAGAAAGAAAGGGGGGGGGAAGAAAACGAGGTACAAGAACACGAATACAACAACAACAACAGGGGTGACTGGTATTTCTTCTGATCAGACAAGCCGGGTCAGTGAAGGAGCCTGGACACTGACCACTGGTCACACGACAGCTGACAGACCCTGTCCAGAAGTCATGAGTCAGCAGGCCCAGTGAGGGAGTGGCTATCCTTCTGCTCCTGCAGCAGTCACTGTGTGGTCAGGAGGCTCAGCATGAATTATGGACACAGGGCGTACTCGGGGTCACTTCTGAGGCAATGAACCGTGTCCCTGCCTGTTTCATGGTCTGCAAGCATTTCCTCCGTTATGGACCACGCTGTCAAGACTGCTAGACTGGTCTGCTGATTACTGTGGCAGCTACGAAAATGTAATGCTGGAGAAAGAGGAAGGGTGAAGGAATACATCAAACTTCAAACAATATAAACCACAAAAAACACTAAAGAAAAGAAAACAGTGACAAAAACAAACAACAACAAAGTAATCAAGCACTAAAGAACAGTTTTCCCCCTTTCTTGCTTGCAAAAGCTACATTTGTCTTCAGTGACATGCATTTTTTTCCAGCGTGATATTTATTAGGTGCTATTATTCTGTGTATGGTTCTTATCTGAAACCATCTCAGTTTGATTTCTTTTACTTTTTGAATTTGTAAAGTATTTTTCCTGAAGAGAAGTTGCTGGAAGTCAAATCAAGTTTTCCCCCGAGGTCAAAATGTGGCTACCTTCATGTTGGGGAAAAACGGCTGCATACTTAAAACCTCACCACTGGTGAACCTGGGAACTCTAGCCGAGGAAGGTGGGGGTGGGGGTGGGGGGGGATCAAGTTTAGGATTCCTAAAGAAACCATGCAAAACGCTAAAAAGACAAACAAAAATCAGATTTCTGTTTTTTTAAAGATCATCATCATCATCAATGCCTTTGTGCCTTATTGGCACGTAGGGCAGCAACAAAAGTTCTCCACTCCTGTCTGTCCTGGGCCAGCTTCTGAATGGTTCCCCAGGTATGTTGGAAGGTCTTCAGCTCTGCTTCAACAGTCCGACGCCAAGTGTTCTTGGGTCGTCCTCGTTTGCGTTTTCCCTCTGGTGTCCAGTGGAGGGCTGTTCGGGCGATGTTTCCCTGTTCCCGACGGCAGATATGCCCTATCCATCCCCATCGCCTATGCATGATGATGTTGTCCATGCTTTCTTGGTTGCAACGGGCAAAAAGTTCTTGGTTGGAGATGGTCTCAGGCCAAAAGATGCGCAAGATGTTTTTCTAAAGAGTCACAAGAAATTATGTCTTCCTTAAAAGGAAGGTGGCAGGACGGTTAAGACGTTCACTTGCCTAACAAATAAACCATGAAGTTCCGGGTTCCATTCTCAGCATCTCCACTTTTTCCCAGTTTGGCGAGAAACTTAAATTGGATGTCAGTTCTTTGGATGAGACTATAAACCGAGGCCCCATGAGTGAATGCATGCTAAACATCTTGCATAAACGTTTAAAACCCGCTTTTCAAAAAAGTAGGCCGTTTCGTGCCGATAGGAACAAATGACAATTTTTCTTTAAAAAAAGAAAAACGCGGGCACACAAGCGTCAGGTTTAGACTCCACCCCTAAGCCGGGGTGCATGTACCTTAATGGCGGAGGAAAAATCGGTCCCATACACAAACAATCTCACCATTGGTGAACCTCAGAGCTCTAGCCCAGGAAGGAAACATGAACAAAAAGAAGAAAACCAACTCGTCCATAGAAACCACATCAACACTCCCCATTGGTGAACTTCGGAGAGTTAACCCAGGAAGAAACAACCAAAACAAAAACGGGGTGAAAAAAAAGAAAATATTCCATAGAAGCAACATCACATAGGGCACTTGACAGTTGCCTTACACTGCTTGGACAGGGGGTGTTAAGTGAAGCCCAGGACGCATGCTGGGTAGTTCTGTGTCATCAGTACAATAACTGGGCTTACTCTTTCGTGACAAATAAACTTATTCTTGAAATATGCGTGTAAATTACGTGTGAGTTTGCACAAAGACCTTGGTTTATTGTGTCATGTTTATTTTTCTTCTGGAAAAGAAAACAGGTTAGTGGTCTCCCATAGAGCTGATTGGTGGTGATGGTTAGTTGATACAATCCCCCCAAAAAGATCAACACCGCTGGGACTCTAATATAATCAAAGGAAAGAAAGAAGTATCCTCCGAAGAACTAGCAGGGGAATAGAAGGGTGGCTGAATGTTAACTTTCGTTAGAAGAAGAAGAAGAAGAAGAAGAAGAAGAAGAAGAAGAAGAAGAAGAAGAAGAAGATTTTTAAAAAACCGGATGACTTCTTATCGATCATTTGATCAGAAAAGCAGGCCTCAATGATGGTAGACTGAAGTCACTCACCTAGTACACCCTGTAGATTGACCATGGGTCAATGATTCAGCACAAGGACAGGACAGCTCTTTCAACAGCCACTACAGGGATGGGACAGGTAGGATGAATTATAGACAGGTGTGTGACAGTGGACATGGACTTTGTTTACTAACAGGAGGGAGAAAGGCTGAAAGCCACACACGCAAAGTTCACCATTCAAGGTTAGGTATATATAATAAAGGTGGGAGTGTGTGTGTGTGTGTGTGTGTGTGTGTGTGTGTGTGTGTGTGTGTGTGTGTGTGTGTGGTGAGAGAGAGAGAGAGAGAGAGAGAGAGAGAGCAGAGAGAGAGAGACAGACAGACAGACAGACAGACAGACAGAACAGAAGACAGAGTATTGTTTATTGTGTGTGTGTGTGTGTGTGTGTGTGTGTGTGTGTGTGTGGTGTGTGTGTGTGTGTGTGCGTGCGCGCGCATTAGGACTTGTTAGAACTATTACTTGCTATTGGTTGCATGACTGTGTAAGAATGAGTTGAGTGCAAGCGCTTTGATTTGTCCGTGCAAGATACAGAGCTGTATAAATTCCATTTATTATTATTATTATAATTATTGCCATGGAAACTCAGAAGCTTACAGACACGAGTAAACAAATTCTAAGGGGAAAAAATCACCAAAGATTCATGCAGTCAAAACCATACTTCGCTAATGGTCCTTGAAGTTCCTCAAAGTGTACAACATCACTTGGAACCGAATCATCATTTAAAGCACACTTGCTGGATTGGTCCAGTTAACAAGTGGCTGGATTGTTGACCCTCTTTTCCTCGGATTGCTTCCTAGACCCTGAAACAACATACAAGTGACCAAAGAATAAAACTCATATTTCTGTAACTGCACACACATTACACAATCTTTTATGTGTGTGTGTGTGTGAAAGTCAAAGTCAAAGTCAAACTTTTATTTCCAAATGGTACATTGAATAAGCAGTGCATTTGCTTTTTGTTACCAAGCTATACACCTATAAAGCATAAACAAAAAAAGCAACTAAAATAAAACCAAACAAGAAAAGAACAACAAAATGTTGCCTACGAACGTGCGTGCATGCATGCGTGCATGTGTGTGTGTGTATGTGTTCGTGCGTGCGTGCGCGCGCACGCACGCGCGTTAAAAAATCTAGTGATTCTTGTCAGCCCGATCAGTGAGTTCTGGAAATACAAACATGCCTAGCATGCACCCCGACAAATGAACTCCCCCAGGTTCATAATAATAATAATAATAATAATAAATAATAAATGGAATTTATATAGCGCTATATCTTGCAGAGACAAATCAAAGCGCTTCAAAGGTTCATATGCCCAAGAGACATAGCATGAACATTCTGTGCCGAGCCCAAACACACTTTGTATGGATTTAAGGAAGAAGAGGTCAGGCAACATAACATAAACATGAGGTATAGGGTTTCCAGTCATGAAGGGATCCCTGTTTTGACAGCGTTATGGCGACACCCTTCTCAACACATCAGTTATGGGGGACTGACTTCATCTCCAGGCTTGAAAAGAATTCGCTGCCAGTCAGTCTAATAAAGGACTTGCCTTGCACTGCAAACACACACAAAAAACCCAACCCAAACCAAAAACAAACTAAAAAGAAAAACGGTTTGGGCTTCTCTTTGATCGTATGTACTTTCAATACCTAATTCATTTCTATCCATAAAAAGCTCTGAGGTATAAGTTATTCATGAAATGTTCCCCTCGCTAGCACTAGAGTGTTCTCCCTTTTTCGATCTTTTGTCAGGGCAAGGGCCGGTTGAAGAAAAATAAGTATGTGAATGCTTATCTGTAACCCTTGAAAAAAAGAAAGATTATTCACTCTGTCTGTGTGTGTCTGCCTGCCTGCCTGCCCGCCCGCGCGCGCGCGCGCGCGTGTGTGTGTGTGTGTGTCTGCATGCCCATGTGTGTGTGTGTGTGTGTGTGTGTGTGTGTGTGTGTCTGCATGCCCGTGTGTGTGTGTGTGTGTGTGTGTGTGTCTGCATGCCCGTGTGTGTGTGTGTGTGTGTGTGTGTGTGTGTGTGTGTGTGTGTGTACTCACGCGTGTGTGATGTTCAGAGTAGTTGTGTAATCATATATATATATACTGGATGGGCGAGGATATTAGAAAAATATCGGGAAAAAGCAAAAAGAGAAGGAAAAAACAATGAGAGAGAGAGAGAGAGCGCTCGAATCAGAACGCAATATTTCATTGAAAAATAGATAGATAGATAGATAGATAGAGAGAGAGAGAGAGAGAGAGAGAGAGAGAGAGAGAGAGAGAGAGAGAGAGAGAGAGACAGACAGACAGACAGACAGACAGACAGGCGGGCAGGCAGGCAGGCAGAGACAGACAGACAGTCGCACAGACAGATACACATACACACGAAAACAAAAGCGGTAGGGAAGCTATCCTGTCCAGACAAGCAAGCACACTCGCAGTGTTCCCCAAACAAGGCCTATCTATCGCCCGATCTCTAGCCCTTCCAACAGAACCACACGGATCGGTCCCGGGGGGGAGGGAGTGGGGGGGGGGGGAGTGTCTTGGTGGGGGTGTCATGAAGGGCAGCGAGGATCGATCAATCAAATAATCAATAGGCCAAATCAATGGCAGGATAGGATTTAACGCCCTCAGAGGACCAGACAGACAGACAAAAACCAACAAATCTGGCAGACTCTGAGGCTGTCAGGGAGGAAGAAGGGGTGGGGGGTGGGGGTGGAATAGGAGATAATATATTCAACAGGTGGTACGTGGTCGAGAGGTAAGGCACCCTTCTAGAAGGTGACAGATTCAGGGTTTGATTTCTGTTTGAAGCTTGATTTTCTGTTGGTTTTTCTCATCTCTTTCTTCCTTTTCGAACGCTAAAACACCAGCTATTGCTGCCAGTTCTATGAGCGACATTGTGTTACGCTGTCGTTAAGCGCCTGGCAAGTCAGGCCCAGCGCATCCGACTTCGGCGTGAGAGAGAATGTTATCTTTTAAGTCTTTCTGGTAAATGAAACGAAAAAAGAGGGCAGGAGAGTTGAGCAAAGAGAGATAAGATAGACAAGAAGGAGGCGACAGGAAGAAAAGAAACAAGGCAGAAACAAAGAGAGGGATAGAAAAGAGGGAAATGCTATCACAGAATTTTCAGATGGTGGGGTTGCTATTTATACTGACAGGCCCCCAGCATCCCCATGGAAAATCTGTCTATTTGACTGTGAGTGGTTGCCTTGGTTGGTTTTCTTTTGAATGGGCTTAGACATCAAGGAATGGCTGGTTACGGGATAGCTCAGTGCTCAGAGCATTTGGTCTCCCCAGACTGAGGTTAAGCAGCTTTGAGCGTAGTTACCAAACTGGATGGGTGACCTTTTGCACGTCTTGCTTCAGTACAGTCCCCCAGTTCATCCAGCTGGAAATGGGGGTACCTGTTCTCTTTAGGGTCAGGCAAGGTAAAGCAGCGAGGGAGAGGAGATGGGCGCCGCCCTCAATATGCTGGCCCCTGGAGAAGTTGAGGTCTCTGACACCTGCCTGGCTCCTCGATGACTGAATATGAATAGGTCATGGGAACACCTTTACCTTTTTGTAATTCAATGTTTCGTGCGACATGCATTCAGCACGCGTCAAAAACTCCACGGCTTCTGTCTCCTCGGAAATGGGCGTCCAAAACCACTTGTAAGCATTTCTCCCATTAGCTGGTAGGCTAGGCTTTCCATTGCATTGGGCAGAGTTGGGGGGGGGGGGGAGGCCTACTACACTACACTACACTATACTACACTACACTACACTATACTACACTACACTACACTACACTACACAACACCGCACTACACTACAACTACACTACACAACACCGCACTACACTGCACTACACTACACTACACTACACTACACTACACTACACTACACCACACCGCACTGAACTACACTACACTACACTATACTACACTACACTACACTACACCGCACTAAACTACACTACACTACACTATACTACACTACACTACACTACACTACACTATACTACACTACACTACACTACACAATTGGGATGATACAGAACAAGTTACAGCTAAATCCAGACAAAACCGAAGCCATGCTTGTAGGGACCAAACACAAACTCTCTCCCATCACAACAGCTTCAATAGAATTCGGCAATACGTCAATTCCTCTATCCATTGCTATGAAGTATCTTGGGGTTGTTATCGACAACACACTCTCCATGCAAAATCCATCACCCAGACCTGCCAATCATGCTACTATCAATTACGGCGTATTAGTACAATTCGAAAGTACCTGTCCACTGATGCAACATCCAAACTAGTCTTGTCTCTCATTCTTTCACGTCTGGACTATTGCAATTCTCTTCTGGCTGGTCTGCCAGCATCATCTATCCACTCCCTTCAACGTATACAAAAACTCTGCAGCTCAACTTGTTCTCAGAAAGAGAAAATCTGAGCACATAACTCCTCTCTTGCAAACTCTCCACTGGCTGCCTGTGCCACAGAGAGTTGACTGTAAGATCTGTACCCTTTGTTACAAATGTCTTCACAAAACAGCTCCTCCTACCTCTGTGACTGTCTTCACCTATACACTCCTTCTCGTTCCCTTCGCTGTACAATGACCTTATGGATCTCTCTTACTTCACCTGTCTATGTCCAAAGATGTATTGAGAACAATGTTATATACATATAAAATATCCCCCCCCCCCCCCCCCCCCCACTGATATTACAATTGGAGTATATTTCGTTTCGGTATGATGATCTTCATCCATCTCTCTCTCTCTCATCTCCTCTCTCTCTCTCCCTCTCTCCATCTCTCTCTCTCTCTCTCTCTCTCTCTCATGTTTGCATTCTCTCTGACACTTTTTTTCCTGGAAAATGTTGTTCAGCAATATGACTCCAAGAAACATTAGGTCTATGTGTATGAATGCTAACAAACTACTTTTGTCATAATTATCATTATTCCTTCAAGCTCCAAGAAGTCTATATATTATCATAATTCTTTTGTTTATGATGATGGTGGTGATGATTGTGATGATGATAGAAGTGATGACGACGATGATGATAGTGGTGATGATCATTGTGATTATTATGATTCACTTTGCTTATATTTTGTCTGTTTACTTTCTTTCTTTCTTTTCGAGGGCTTGACGTAAACAAGTCTTTCACGTATTATATTACCCTCAGAAAATAACATTTCGTTATCGTTATGGCTCTGCGGCAGATACCTTGTGCTTACAAATACCAGATTCAACCAATCCACTGTTGGCCCTCGCTCTTTCTGTTTCTGGTCCAGCGATCTGGAATGACCTCCCTCTCTCCCTTCGCCAAAAGCCTACTTATGACAGTTTTAAATCCAATCTCAAGACATATTTATTCCAAATCCGATTATCCCTCTCTTGTTTCATTTCAAATCTATCCCTGCCTAAAACAGCCCAAATCCCATCACCCTCTCAAACTGTGTGTGTGTGTGTGTGTGTGTGTGTGTGTGTGTGCATTTGAATTTGTTAACTCTGTTAACTGGTATTGGTTGTATGTGTATGGGTGTGTTGAATGCAAGGACTTTGATTTCTTTTTGCAAGATATAGCGCTATATAAATTCCATTTATTATTATTATTATTATTATTATGACATTACACAACACTACACTACACTACACTGCACTGCACTGCACTGCACTGCACTGCACTACATTACACTACATTACACTACACTCGACACTACATTACACTACACAACACTACACTGCACTGCACTGCACGACACTACACTGCACTACACTACATACACTGCACTACACTATACACACTACACACACACACCACACTGCACTACACTGCACTACATTACACTGCACTACCTACACTACACTGCACTGCACTACATTAAACTACATTACATTACACTACACTACACGACACTACATTACACTACACAACACTACACTGCACTGCTCTGCACTACACTACACTACACTATACTATACTATACTACACTACACTACACTGCACTGCACTACACTGCACTACACTACACCGCACTGCACTACATTAAACTACATTACACTAACCGACACTACACTACACTATACAACTCTACACTGCACTGAACTACACTACACTACACTACACTACACTACGCTACACTACACGACACTACATGACACTTCTCGACATTACACGACACTACACTACACTACACTGCACTGCACTACATTACACTACCATACTCTGCATTGCACTGCTCTGCGCTACACTACACTACATTGCACTGCACTACACCCCGCTACACTACATTACACTACACTACACTACGCCACACCGCACTGCACTCTACTCCACTCCACTGCACTGCACTACACTGCTCTACACTACACTCACTTCGTTACACTACACGCACTACACCACAACCACACCACACCACACTACACTACACTACACTACACTATACTACACCACACCACACCACACCACACACACTACACTACACTACACTACACCACACTACACTACACTACACTACACTACACTACACTGCACTGCACTGCACTGCACTGCACTGCACTACACTACACTACACTACACTGCACTGCACTGCACTGCACTGCACTGCACTGCACTGCACTACACTACACTACACTACACTGCACTGCACTGCACTGCACTGCACTGCACTGCACTGCACTGCACTGCACTGCACTACACTACACTACACTACACTACACTACAAGTGCAGTGCACTACACTACACTACACTACACTGCACTGCACTGCACTGCACTGCACTACACTACACTACACTACACTACACTACACTGCACTGCACTGCACTGCACTGCACTACACTACACTACACTACACTACACTACACTACACTACACTTCTTCTTGTTCTTCTTCTTCTCCGTCGTCGTCGTCGTGGAACGGTCAAACAACCATTGTTGTCTGTCACAAGAGCGAAAATGCATTGCACTGCCGTTAAGCGCCTGACAAGTCAGGCCCAGCGCTTCCGACTTCCAGGTGGGTATTAGCGTTTGAACCAGGGATTTCCCTCAGACAGGTGAATGTTTCCATCCAAACAGGCTTTTTTTCATTTTAGTGAAATAATTTCTTTATTGGATATATTTTGCCACACTAAATAATGTCAACATTTCCATGTGTGTGAAGGAGATGGCCCCCACCACAGGTAGTACAGCCTATTTATCAGGAAGACAGCAGGTGGTATATTTTGTGTGGAGCCAGGAGCAGCCTAGCTAACAGCGTGTTCGTGGTCGGGTAGGCCACTGCTATTCCCAGCCGGCAGCACGTTCCGTGAGGGGTATGTGTGGGCGAAGGTTGACATGCAATTTTTATGAAGTGCATGCTGCCCCTTTGTTGACATTGGTGCGTCAACCGTCTAGCAAAACGTGCTATGGTGTTGACTGTCTGTATCTGACACCATGATCAATGCTTCTCTCACTGTTGTGCTGTTCTGTATCTGGTGTGTTGCCGCAAGATGACATTTGTTTTATTTATCTTTTCTGTCTTCTTTTTTTTGGTTTTGTTTTGGTGCCTGTTCTTCTGTCACATTCCTGTCTTGCTGTTACCACGCAGCTCATTTCAATCTCTACGCCCCAGCATATCCAGATTCGATAGACAGCATCCTCACGATCAGCCTTAGGCTGCCGTAGGGACACTGGCCAGAGAGGCACTGCACTACTGCTGGGTCCCTCTAGTGGTGTTTTATGGTGCCTGTTCTAAGCTAACATACGCATGGCACCATCTACTAAGCCCTCTACTGAAAACAAAACCAGCTCAGTTGCGGAGCCAGACCACCACAGTGTCCCCCCAGAGGCCGGCCTTCTCTCATGAACCTCCAACCCCACAGCCACAGAAGTGTATGGAAAACCGAAACAGATCACTAAGAGACCAGAGTAACAGGGCTACCCAAGCAGAGGCAAATTCCTTTTCATCTACATGGTAATCAATAGTGATGTTGATGATATAATGATACTGCTATGGAATTACACGTGCTTTGAAACTGTTTGATTTGAATGTACTCTATGCTTTCTATCATATTTCCCGGAGTCAACCAGGCCCGAGAAATGTAGACACCTGCAGTGTTGGTCAGGTAATTTGAGCAACACTCTGAAAATCGCATCCGTAAAGTGAATGAAGCCGAACTGTGTGATCCCAGTCTTCCCACCGAGCCCATAGCAAACTCACACTGGGTAGGAGCCCGCGGGAGGTTTAGAAAAACCTATTTCTTTGTCTCTTATAATATTCGAACCTGCGACCTTCTAGTCTAAACCACAAGACGGTAACCACTGCACCATGGTGGCTGGTTATGTTGACAATTTTATGTCTTAAGAGTGATGATTAGTGTTTGTTGTGAATGGTTTATTGTTTTGCCTTCAGCTGTTGCACCTGCCAGAATGTCTGTCTTATGAGCTTGAGGTGACAATGTTGTCTGGAGTGGGGAGTCTAAGGACTCCTATTTCCCCCCCCCCCCCCCCCCACCCCCCCCCCCTCGATCACAGGCTGGGGTGCTACTCCCTTTGGCTTCAGTCTAGGTGCAGTCACCATTTACGTCTTGGATTTCCATCTTTCCCTTTTTCTCTGCATAATTGTTAAAAATTCTTTCTTTCTTCTTTTCGTTCATGTTGTTTATGACCCATCTGACCCCTATGTTAATGAAGACTTGGCATTCTATCATAATCATCTTTTTTTCACCTTTGCTTACATAAAGACACGTTCTGGACAAATTGATGGCATAGTTTATTTTCATTTTTAGTGTCACAATTACATCGAATTACGTCTCTCCCTTGTTTTTCGTGGGGGTGCGGAGGGGGGGGGGGGGGGGGTGGGGGGGGGGGGGGGGTGGGGGGAGCCCTACTCTTCCAAAGGAGGAATAGGATTTAACTTGGCGCAAGACGTTCTGCCTCTCGGTTGGGGTTTGATCCCGGACCGTCAAATCGCCAGCACAACGCTCTACCCACTTGGCCACCCCACCCCACCCCCTTCAGCCCCCTGTAGTGTTTCAATGTGCTGTGTACTGTTGGAAGAACTAACGTCATCATGCTCAATGTGCTGTGTACTGTTGGAACAACTAACGTTATCATGCTCAATGTGCTGTTGGAAGAACTAACGTTATCATGCTCAATGTGCTGTTGGAACAACTAACGTTATCATGCTCAATGTGCTGTTGGAAGAACTAACGTTATCATGCTCAATGTGCTGTGTACTGCTGGAAGAACTAACGTCATCATGCTCAATGTGCTGTGTACTGCTGGAAGAACTAACGTCATCATGCTCAATGTGCTGTTGGAAGAACTAACGTTATCATGCTCAGTGTGCTGTTGGAAGAACTAACGTTATCATGCTCAATGTGCTGTGTACTGCTGGAAGAACTAGCGTCATCATGCTCAATGTGCTGTTGGAAGAACTAACGTTATCATGCTCAATGTGCTGTGTACTGCTGGAAGAACTAACGTCATCATGCTCAATGTGCTGTGTACTGCTGGAAGAACTAACGTCATCATGCTCAATGTGCTGTGTACTGCTGGAAGAACTAACGTCATCATGCTCAATGTGCTTGTGTGCTGTTGGAAGAACTAACGTCATCATGCTCAATGTGCTGTGTACTTTGAAACTAACGTCATCATGTGCAATGTGCTGTGTACTGTGAAACTAACGTTATCATGCTCAATGTGCTGTGTACTGCTGGAAGAACTAACGTCATCATGCTCAATGTGCTGTTGGAAGAACTAACGTTATCATGCTCAGTGTGCTGTTGGAAGAACTAAAGTTATCATGCTCAATGTGCTGTGTACTGCTGGAAGAACTAGCGTCATCATGCTCAATGTGCTGTTGGAAGAACTAACGTTATCATGCTCAATGTGCTGTGTACTGCTGGAAGAACTAACGTCATCATGCTCAATGTGCTGTGTACTGCTGGAAGAACTAACGTCATCATGCTCAATGTGCTTGTGTGCTGTTGGAAGAACTAACGTCATCATGCTCAATGTGCTGTGTACTTTGAAACTAACGTCATCATGTGCAATGTGCTGTGTACTGTGAAACTAACGTCATCATGCTCAATGTGCTGTGTACTGTTGGAAGAACTAACGTCACCATGCTCAATGTGCTGTTGGAACGACTAATGTCATCATACTCAATGTGCTGTTGGAACAACTAACGTCATCATGCTCAATGTGCTGTTGGAACAACTAACGTCATCATGCTCAATGTGCTGTTGGAACAACTAACGTCATCATGCTCAAAGTGCTGTTAGAACAACTAACATTATCATGCTCAATGTGCTGTGTACTGTTGGAACAACTAAAGTTATCATGCTCAATGTGCTGTTGGAACAACTAACGTCATCATGCTCAATGTGCTTTAGAACAACTAACGTTATCATGCTCAATGTGCTGTGTACTGTTGGAAGAACTAACATCATCATGTTCAATGTGCTGTTGGAAGAACTAACGTCATCATGCTCAATGTACTGTTGGAACAACTAACGTCATCATGCTCAATGTGCTGTGTACTGTTGGAACAACTAACATCATCATGCTCAATGTGCTGTTGGAAGAACTAACGTTATCATGCTCAATGTGCTGTGTACTGTTGGAACAACTAACATCATCATGCTCAATGTGCTGTTGGAAGAACTAACGTCATCATGCTCAATGTACTGTTGGAACAACTAACGTCATCATGCTCAATGTGCTGTGTACTGTTGGAAGAACTAACGTCACCATGCTCAATGTGCTGTGCAGTGTTGGAAGAACTAACGTCACCATGCTCAATGTGCTGTGTACTGTTGGAAGAACTAACGTTATCATGCTCAATGTGCTGTGTACTGTTGGAAGAACTAACGTCAGGCTCAATGTGCTGTGTACTGTTGAAACTAACGTCATCATGCTCAATGTGCTGTGTACTGTTGGAAGAACTAACGTCATCATGCTCAATGTGCTGTGTACTGTTGGAAGAACTAACGTCATCATGCTCAATGTGCTGTGTACTGTTGGAAGAACTAACGTTATCATGCTCAATGTGCTGTGTACTGTTGAAAGAACTAACGTCACCATGCTCAATATGCTGTTGGAAGAACTAACGTTATCATGCTCAATGTGCTGTGTACTGTTGGAAGAACTAACGTCACCATGCTCAATGTGCTGTTGGAAGAACTAACGTCATCATGCTCAATGTGCTGTGTACTGTTGGAAGAACTAACGTTATCATGCTCAATGTGCTGTGTACTGTTAGAAGAACTAACGTCATCATGCTCAATGTGCTGTGTACTGTTGGAAGAACTAACGTCATCATGCTCAATGTGCTGTATACTGTTAAAACTAACGTCATCATGCTCAATGTGCTGTGTACTGTTGGAAGAACTAACGTTATCATGCTCAATGTGCTGTTTACTGTTGGAAGAACTAACGTCATCATGCTCAATGTGCTGTTGGAACAACTAACGTTATCATGCTCAATGTGCTGTGTACTGTTGGAAGAACTAACGTCACCATGCTCAATGTGCTGTGTACTGTTGGAAGAACTAATGTCATCATGCTCAATGTGCTGTGTACTGTTGGAAGAACTAACGTCATCATGCTCAATGTGCTGTTGGAAGAACTAACGTTATCATGCTCAATGTGCTGTGAACTGTTGGAACAACTAACGTCATCATGATCAATGTGCTGTTGGAACAACTAACGTCATCATGCTCAATGTGCTGTTGGAAGAACTAACGTTATCATGCTCAATGTGCTGTGTACTTTTGGAAGAACTAACGTCATCATGCTCAATGTGTTGTGTACTGTTGGAAGAGCTAACGTCATCATGCTCAATGTGCTGTTGGAAGAACTAACGTCATCATGCTCAATGTGTTGTGTGCTGTTGGAAGAACTAACGTCATCATGCTCAATGTGCTGTGTGCTGTTGAAACAACTAACATCATCATGCTCAATGTGCTGTGTACTGTTGGAAGAACTAACGTCATCATGCTCAATGGGCTGTGTACTTTTGGCAGAACTAACGTCATCATGCTCAATGTGCTGTGTACTGTTGGTACAACTAGGTCATCATGCACAATGTGCCGTGTACTGTTGGAAGAACTAACGTCATCATGCTCAATGTGCTGTGTACTGTTGGTACAACTAGGTCATCATGCGCAATGTACCGTGTACTGTTGGAAGAACTAACGTCATCATGCTCAATGTGCCGTGTACTGTTGGAACAACTAACATCATCATGCTCAATGTGCTGTTGGAACAACTAACGTCATCATGCTCAATGTGCTGTGTACTGTTGGAAGAACTAACATTATCATGTTCAATGTGCTGTGTATTGTTGGAAGAACTAACGTCATCATGCTCAATGTGCTGTGTACTGTTGGAACAACTAACATCATCATGCTCAATGTGCTGTGTACTGTTGGAACAACTAACATCATCATGCTCAATGTGCTGTGTTTTGTTGGAAGAACTAACGTCATCATGCTCAATGCGCTGTTGGAAGAACTAACGTCATCATGCTCAATATGCTGTGTACTGTTGGAACAACTAACATCATCATGCTCAATGTGCTGTTGGAAGAACTAACGTCATCATGCTCAATGTGCTGTTGGAAGAACTAACGTCATCATGCTCAATGTGCTGTGTACTGTTGGAAGAACTAACGTCACCATGCTCAATGTGCTGTGTACTGTTGAAACAATTAACGTCATCATGCTCAATGTGCTGTTGGAAGAACTAACGTCATTATGCTCAATGTGCTGTGTACTGTTGGAACAACTAAAGTCATCATGCTCAATGTGCTGTTGAAACAACTAACGTCATCATGCTCAATGTGCTGTTGGAACAACTAGCGTCATCATGCTCAATGTGCTGTTAGAACAACTAACGTTATCATGCTCAATGTGCTGTTAGAACAACTAACGTCATCATGCTCAATGTGCTGTGTACTGTTGGAACAACTAACGTCATCATGCTCAATGTGCTGTTAGAACAACTAACGTCATCATGCTCAATGTGCTGTGTACTGTTGGAACAACTAACGTCATCATGCTCAATGTGCTGTTGGAACAACTAACGTCATCATGCTCAATGTGCTGCGTACTGCAGGAACAACTAACGTCATCATGCTCAATTTGCTGTTGGAACAACTAACGTCATCATGCTCAATGTGCTGTTGGAACAACTAACGTCATCATGCTCAATGTGCTGTGTACTGTTGGTAGAACTAACGTCACCATGCTCAATGTGCTGTTGAAAGAACTAACGTCATCATGCTCAATGTGCTGTGTACTGCTGGAAGAACTAACGTCACCATGCTCAATGTGCTGTGTACTGCTGGAAGAACTAACGTCATCGTGCTCAATGTGCTGTTGGAAGAACTAACGTCATTATGCTAAATGTGCTGTGTGCTGTTGGAAGAACTAGCGTCAACATGCTCAATGTGCTGTGTACTGCTGGAAGAACTAACGTCATCGTGCTCAATGTGCTGTTGGAAGAACTAACATCATCATGCTCAATGTGCTGTGTGCTGTTGGAAGAACTAACGTCATCATGCTCAATGTACTGCTGGAAGAACTAGCGTCATCGTGCTCAATGTGCTGTGTACTGCTGGAAGAACTAACGTCATCGTGCTCAATGTGCTGTTGGAAGAACTAACGTCATCATGCTCAATGTGCTGTTGGAAGAACTAGCGTCAACATGCTCAATGTGCTGTTGGAAGAACTAACGTCATCATGCTCAATGTGCTGTTGGAAGAACTAACGTCAACATGCTCAATGTGCTGTGTACTGCTGGAAGAACTAACGTCACCATGCTCAATGTGCTGTGTACTGGTGGAAGAACTAACGTCACCATGCTCAATGTGCTGTGTACTGGTGGAAGAACTAACGTCACCATGCTCAATGTGCCGTGTACTGGTTGAAGAACTAACGTCATCGTGCTCAATGTGCTGTGTACTGGTGGAAGAACTAACGTCACCATGCTCAATGTGCTGTGTACTGGTGGAAGAACTAACGTCACCATGCTCAATGTGCTGTGTACTGCTGGAAGAACTAACGTCATCATGCTGAATGTGCTGTGTACTGTTGGAAGAACTAACGTCATCAATCTCAATGTGCTGTTGGAACAACTCATCATGCTCAATGTGCTGTGTACTGCTGGAAGAACTAACGTCACCATGCTCAATGTGCTGTGTACTGTTGGAAGAACTAACGTCATCATGCTCAATGTGCTGTTGGAAGAACTAGCGTCAACATGCTCAATGTGTTGCTGGAAGAACTAGCGTCATCATGCTCAATGTGCTGTGTACTGTTGGAACAACTAACGTTATCATGCTTAACGTGCTGTGTACTGTTGGAAGAACTAACGTCACCATGCTCAATGTGCTGTGTACTGCTGGAAGAACTAACATCATCATGCTCAATAATAATAATAATAATAATAATGTATGGAATTTATATAGCGCTGAATCTTGTAAAGCAACAAATCAAAGCGCTCAGATTTTATTTCATATCACTTTAAGTCATGGCAGATTTCTCTCCGTGAAATTCGGGCTGCTCTCCCCGGGGAGAGCGGGAGAACGCGTCGCCACTTAGCGCTGCGCCACCCTTTCACCCTTTTTTTTTTTTTTTTTTTTTTTTTCTGCAGCTGTATTTGTTTCCCTATCAGAGTGGCTTTTTTCTAAGAATTTTGCCAGGGACAACTCTCTTGTTGCCGTGGGTTTTTTACGTGCGCTAAATAATTACGTGTAACACACGGGACCTCGGTTTATCGTCTCATCCGAAAGACTAGCGCCCAGACCACCACTCATGGTCTAATGGATGGGGGAAAAATTTCCGGTCCAAACGGGGTACGAACCGCCGCACACTTCAGACCCGGACTTTTCGCTTTCTAGACAGGCGCGTTACCTCTAGACCACCGATCCACCAATGCGCTGTTGGAAGAACTAACGTCATCATGCTCAATGTGCTGTTGGAAGAACTAACGTCATTATGCTAAATGTGCTGTGTGCTGTTGGAAGAACTAACGTCATCATGCTCAATGTGCTGTTGGAAGAACTAGCGTCAACATGCTCAATGTGCTGTGTACTGCTGGAATAACTAACGTCACC
>CM054167.1:6497319-6509819 GCA_028751875.1 Rapana venosa | reverse complement strand
CTGCATTTCAACAAGTGTCTATGTATGCACAATATATCAAATAGAAAAGCCCCAAAGAAAATTGTGAAAAATAAAAACAAGCCTACTCATATATTGTCTTTGCCCAGGCCCCATAACAGTCTCTATAAATCAAGCCTTGCTTATTCAGGATAAACAGTGTGGAATAGTCTGCCTGTCTCTTTAAAATCAGCTCCTTTGAAACAAACGTTCAAGAAACTCTTGAAGAAACATCTGATGGACAAATTGTAAGTCCACTCTTATACTCAAGGTTATCTTACATCAGGCTACCTTGTTGTTATTCCTACCTTTGTTATTTGTATTTTCTTCATTTGTTGTATGACTTGAGCTTATGTTATACTGTCTTGGTTTTGTTTTATCTTGTCTTGTGAATCTTGTTTTTGTTTGTTGTTGCTTTTCTGTTGTTGTGTTGTTGTTGTTGTTGGGTTTTTTGTTGGTTTGTGTGGGTTTTGTGTGTATGTTTGTTTGTTTTTTTGGGGGGGTTTGCTTTGTTTGTTTGTGTTTTGTTTTTGTTTATTTTTAATTTTCTTCATTTGTCTGTATGACTTGAGCTTATGTTATACTGTCTTGATTTGCTTTATCATGTTTTGTTAGTCTGGATTTATATTTAAAAAATCTCCATAGATTTTGTCTTCAACATGTGTGAACATTGTATTTTGATTGCTTTTATATGTCAGGTTTTTTTGTTGTTGTTTTTTTGTGAGGGCAGGATGAAAAAAAGTTGTATAAACTTAATCTTTTACCCTCAATAAAGATCATTTTGACTTGACTTGACTTGACTTGATATCTCCTATTGATATCAACCAGAAAAGGCAAGCAATAACAAACAACAAAACATGCTCAAAATATCACCAAACACACAAACAAAGAGAACACAAAAGGATAATAAAACCAAAAAACTAAAAAGATCTTTAAATCCACAAAATAGATAACTTCACTGGAAATAAACACATTTGAAATAGTAGGACTTAAACTAATCATCAAATTTCACTTGGATGGTGGGGTAGTAAGACAATGTCTTTTTTGCCAGCTAAATATGGCTTCATATGGCTGGTGTTATTTTCCTTAATATGTTAAAAAATATCCCACACCAGTTGCAGTGTATGTTGTTTTGGTTATACGTTATTGGATTATTAAAGGAATTTCAGTTTTGATTACTTTATTACTATCACATGTACAAGAGCACGCACACACACACTCACATACACACACACTCACATCCTCATTGTGTTCAGTGTGATGGGTCTGCCATTGAAGATTTATGTCATTTTTTTGCTTGTATGCCCAAAATATGCAGCTTTGTGTAAACGTTATATCCCCCTTTATTATCACAGGTTTCCATCAAGCTTTAAGGTTCAGATGCTGTGTTCAAATCCCTCTAAGAAACTGATTGTGAACCTGGCAGTTAAAGTCATTGAATGTCTAAAGATCAGAAACATGTAGCTCTTTTCCCTGCCTGCAACAAAGACTTTGTGCTTACTGTGTTATATCACCTCGACTGCTCCATGGTTGCTTTTTCATATTCTGTGTTCATATGGGTTTCATGGCCTGCAAAAACTGAATAAATATGACTGATTAATTGATCGATTGATTGATTGATTGAAACACACACACATACACACACACCATCTGCACCACACCACACTTGCTAACCTTTAAAGCTTTCTTATTAGAATTGTATGGCATTATATGACTTTAAGTATTATTAAGTATATTACATAGAAGATAACACAGACTCACTCCAAATGCATTAAAAACTTTGGTGGTAAATTATTTTTTTGACTCATCAATCACATAAACAAATAAAGTACAAAGAATATGTTATAAATTGATGAAATAACCAACATTGAAAAAGACGTTTTTCACAAATATTCTGATAACAATATCAGTAAGTATCGATGATCAAGCCATGAATTAAGAGTGGATTTTCAAGCCATACATTCTATTCATAAACAGTCACTCTGTCTAATCAACCATCATTCCAATAAAAACATGGCCTGGCTTTGATCACCAGGCCACAATGAAATTGTCTATAATCTGGTGTGCTAATCACTGCATGGAGTTTTACATAAAAACAAGTATATATATCTATCTATATATATATATATCTATCTATATATATATATATATATATATCTATGTACAATGCCTGCCAGTGAAGTACAAGAGTACCCCCCCTTGAACCAAAAACCTACCAATCAAAAAACAAAACCAAAGCACAATGTGAAGCCTGTCATCAGAAGTGATTCAGTCAAAACACACACAAAAACCCCAAAATAAAGCACCCCCCCCCCCCCCCCCCCCCCCAAAAAAACCCCACCTCTTCAAGTATAGTAAATACCACAACACCTCAATATTACTCTTAAGCTCTGTCTCTCTCTCTTTTAGATGAACATTACGTTTAAAATTTGGTTTCCCCAGTTGAGATGCCAGAGTCTTGTCGATATGAAAAGCATTTGCACCTCCTGGAAATTCTGCGCTAGGAATTCTCTCTTTTCTATCACTCTTTTCTATCTGTCTCTTTGTTTCTGCCTTGTTCCTTTTCTTCCTGTCGCCTCCTTCTTGTTTATTTTCTGCCTTTGTGGTCCACTCTCCTGCCCTTTTTCAACAAAGACTTTAAATATAACAATTCTCTCCCACACCCAAGTCAGATGTACTGGGCCTGACTTGTGAGGCGCTTAACAGCAGCACATCATCATCATCATCGTCGTCGTAGTCACCATCGTCATCTTTATCATTATACTTTCCTTTTCAATAACATTTGGTATTTTTGTTTATGTGTTGTTGTTTTTTGTTTTTGTTGTTGTTGTTATTGATTTTTTCTCTTAGATGGCTTGATGAAAAAAGGCAAGTGTTTTGCTGAGTCAACGTACCATCTGGTAATAAAAGTTTGACTTGACTTTGACTGACAACCCATTTGTGCTCATAGTGTGAAAGACAACAATAGCTGCTCTCGGAGCGTTCAAGGAGGAAAAGGAAATTAGGTTTCTGTACTTTTACATCATCTTCCACAAGGCTCACACAACTGTGCGCCATATTGCATTCGTACACTCCATGTTGTTCATGTTTGGGCTATGCGCTTATTTGGACATTTTGTATGTATTATTACTTGTAACTCTGGCACTTTACTTTCTTTAATTTAGTTTATCTCAAGTTTCTTTCCCAAAACTTTTTTTTCTCCAGTAAATACTGACAGGGTTTCTTTGTCATAGAATTTAAAATGTATATGAGCACCCAGCAATGCTTCCTTACTGTTTAAGTTTTTCAAGGTCTGACTGTAAGCAAAATATCACCCTCATGCCACATCGCATCTGCCAACTGACAAAAAAACCATGGAAAACTCCTTCAAAAAACAAAATACTCCACAATACATTTTCTTGACCCCCCCCCAAAGACACATCAAATCACCACGAAAATAACTCCTTCTTTCTCTTCTCTGTTGAACTCCACTGACAGCCATTTGGACTTAACAATGATAAGAGCTATTCACCAGATTCCACCAGGTACTGTGATGATGACGACGTACCCAAAGCCTGGGTTCCCTGCAGGTGATTCCCCTCTCTATCCTGCCCCGGCTGTCTGTCCACCTCAGGCAGAGGCAAAACCAGACTTGGGTCAGACGCCGTAGGGCACACCTTCGTCCCGGAAGCGTTTCATGATGCTGAGCAGCTTGTGGAAGTCCTGCAAGGTGTTGTGCAGCTGTGGGGAGACCCTCAGGTACATGTGCCCATCCACCACGTCGAAGATGGCCTGCACGTCATGCTCCTGGACCACGTGGGCCTGAAGCTGCAGCGCCAGGTCCTGAAAGCCACAGCACGGTCGTTCGGTTGTCTTTTCATCCTTTTGTTTCCAGGATCATGAGATGTTTGGTTTAAACAGTTTTGATTCAGAAATGAGTATAAGCATTGAAAACAAAACAGCATTTTGGAATCATAGCAACAACAAGCTTGTAGCTTATGGTGTGTTGCTCAATTAAACAATGAAGATTAACATGAACATAACCGCGGCTGCTGAGCTGCAAAATGTCAACCAACCACAACAACAAACATGTTCATCCATTGATATCTTTGCTAATGTAAGAAAAAAAGGAAAACAACACAAAGAAACATATCAATTTGTAGAATAAACACACACATAAAAAACAAACAAAAATAGTTGGAATAGGAAAACCAGAGAGAGAGAGAGAGAGAGAAAGAGAGAGAGAGACAGAGACAGAGAGACAGAGAGAGAGAGCAATTTAGGAAAATAAATGGGATTATTATTAATGGGATTTATAACTGTATTGTCTTGTATACCACTTGAAGTCTCTGCGTGAAATTCAGGCTGCTCTTCCCGGGGGCTTAACGCTACAGAAACCGGGATAAGCTCCGGCTCTATGGGCCTTCTGGCTCAAAAGAACATACTTTTTTTTCCCGGGGAGAGCCTGTCGCAACAAAACCATCATTGGGTACATCATCAAAAAATCTGAAGGAATCTGGTGAATAGCTCTTGTCATTGTTGGGTTGTTTTTTTTCCCCTGTCTACATGTGTATTTTTGTCCTTATCAGAGTGGCTTTTTTCCTTCAAAATTTGGCCAGGGACAACTCTCTAGTCGTCGTAAGTTCTTATATGTGCTCTAAATGCATGCTGCATATGGGATCTTGATTTACTGTCTCATCCAAACAACTAACAAGCAATCATGTGCTTTTTTTTTTTTTTACATCCAGTCCCGGTGTATATACAGTTTTGTAAATGTTGTCATCCATTCCAGAGAGTACCAAAGGGTGAGACAAAGGTGGGGAATTTCATAAAAACAATGCAACGCAAAGCAAAAGAAAAAAAAGTGGCAGGATGGTTAAGACGTTTGTTCACTTACCTAACAAGTAAACTGTGAGGTTCTTCTGGGTTCAATTCTTGGCCTTGCCCGTTCTTCCCAGATTGACGAGAAAATTTGACTGAAGTCCCTCAGATAAGACTACACACTGATGCCCCATGTGCTAATGTACAGAGAACATCTTCCGCACATGTTAGAAACCTGTTCCATCTTTCTGAAGAGTAGGCCATTTCATGCTGGTAGGAATGGATGACATCATTTTAAAAAATGCACGCACCCAGGTGTTGTGCTCAGAAGCCATCCCTGAAGCTGAAATGCAGCTACCTACATGGCAAAGGGGAGCGGGGGAGTGGGGGGGGGGGGGGGGGGGGGGGGGGTTCGCATAATTATGCAAAAATCTCACCATTGGTGAACCACAGAACTTCAGCTGAGGAATGTAAAAAAAATATAATAATAATTTTTTTTTAAAATCAAAGCAAAACTAAAAAAGAGCCAAACCAAGCTAAATCTAAACCAAGCTAAATCTAAACCAAGCTAAATCTAAACCAAGCTAAATCTAAACCAAGCTAAATCTAAACCAAGCCAAATCTAAACCAAGCCACATCAAACCAAGCCGCATCAAACCAAGCCACATCAAACCAAACCACATCAAACCAAACCACATCAAACCAAGCCACATCAAACCAAACCTCACCAAAATAAACTGGAGATGTACGTTTCAGCTGAAAGTCAGACGAGTGGTGGCATCACTTGCGATAATCAGATTTTTTATGTTTACATAATTATTCCCAAGCTCAGCTCAAGTAAAAAATGCAGAGTTCATGAACGTTAGCTTTTCAGTAGACGGGTAAACAAAACTGGTCACCTCAAAAAAACCCAACTTGGAGACTGCTGGTGATGTCAACACTAACCCAGCTGCTGGAAGATTCCACATACATCAATCCAACGAAACCAACCAAACCAGCCACACCAAAGCAAACCACAGAATCTTTTTTAAAATCTCAAACCCCATGAAGTCGGAATGTGGATATCTTAATGGTGGGTGAAAATGTTTACACACACATCTCACCGTTGGTGAACTTCAGAGATCTAGCTGAGAAACAAACCCACCTGAAAGATATGGGATTTTTTTGTATGCAGAAGAGCTCTCGTTTGAAACAACAACGTGAGCATTTATTCTGTGTGTGTGGTTTAAAAAAAAAAATTTATTCATCTATTTATTTATTTATCTATTTATTTATTTGGGGACGGGATAGCCCAGTGGTCAGAGCACTCGCTTTCCCCCAGCCAAGTTAAGCAGCGTCGAGCGTGGTTACCACTTGGATGGGTGACCGTTTGCGCGCCTTGGCTTCAGTACAGTTCCCCCAGTTCACCCAGCTGTAAAATGGGTACCTGCCCTCTTTAGGGTCAGTGAAGGTAAAGCAGCAAGGGAGAGGAGATGGGCGCCGCCCTCAATATGCTGGCCCTAGAGAAGTGAGGTCTCTGACGCCTCGCTCCCCTACGACCTTATAGGTTATGGGACTCCTTTACCTTTTTTCCTCCTCCTATTTATTTATTTATATCAAGGATAATGGACTAAGCACCCATGTGCTATTTTACATCCGGCCCCTGTGTGTATGCAGTTTTGTAAATTTTATCATCTGTTCCCACCGGAACAAAATGCCTACTCTTTCAAAAAGTGGAACAGGAGGCAAGATGTTCCGCGTGCGTTTGCACATGGGGTCTCAGTTTATAGTCTCATCCACAGGACTTTTTGGGGAGAGTGGAGTCTGCACTGATGTTAACATGTATGCATACCAACCAATCAACCAACCAGTCAACCAACCAATCAACCAACCAGTCAACCAACCAATCAACCAAACCACTCCCCACCACCTTGCAAAAGACAACTTACCCGAGCGCTCGCATTCTCATACTGTGACAGATCAGGACCTTTCCCTGGCATCTTCAGCAGACGTAGGTTGGGTGCCTCCATGGACGGGGGAATGTCCATAGGAGCTAGGCCCACCTCTTTGGCCAGCAAGTCTCGGCCCTTTGTGGCCAGGTCACTGATGTAGCCGACCACTTTGTCCTGTCGGGAAGATTAGAACAGTGGTTCAGGGTGGGTGTGTGGGTGTGTGTGTGTGTGTGTGTGTGTGTGTGTGTGTGGTATGTGTGTGTGTGTGTGTGTAATATGCCGATTCTTTGTTTTGAGAGTGTGTATGGGGGTGTGTGTGTTGAATATGCTGATTCTTTTGTTTTGAGAGTGTGTGTGTGGAGGGTGTTTGTGTGTGTGTTGTGTAGTGTAGTGTAGTGTAGTGTAATGTAGTGTAGTGTAGTGTAGTGTAGTGTAGTGTAGTGTAGTGTAGTGTGTGATGGTGTGGTGTGGTGTAGTGTGGTGTAGTGTAGCGTGCGTGGCGTAGTGTAGTGTAGTGTAGTGTAGTGTAGTGCAGTGTAGTGTTGTACATGTGTGTGTGTTGAATATGCCGATTGTTTTTGTTTTGAGAGGTGTGTGTGGGGGTGTGTTTGTGTGAGTGTTGTGTGGTGTGGTGTGGTGTGGTGTGGTGTGGTGTGTGTGTGGTGTGGTGTGGTGTGGTGTGGTGTGGTGTGGTGTGGTGTGGTGTGGTGTGTGTAGTGTAGTGTAGTGTAGTGTAGTGTAGTGTGTGTGTTGTACATGTGTGTGTGATCAAAGTTGTTCAGCTTTTTGTGTGTGTGTTGAATATGCCATTTCTTTTGTTTTGCTTGTATGTGAGTGTGTGTGTGTGTGCACGTGCGTGCATGTGCATGTGTGTGTACATGCGTATGTGTGTGTGCGCGTGCATGCATGCGTGCGTGCATGTGTGTGTGTGTTTATTCTGGTGTAACATGGATGGGGACAGTAACTGTTCTGTTCTTATAAATTATAAGTTCTAAGTCCCTCACACACAGTCTTTCAATGGGAAGTAACTGCAATTCTGCAGTCACAATAATGAGGAACTACTTCCCTTGACTGTTCAAGATGAGTAATGGGGCCCAGGTTATAGCTGGATAAAAATTTGTTATAAATCAATATCTAGAGTTATAACACAACTTGTTTTGTATTATGTGTTATGTGTTTGTGTTTGTGTTTGTTTGCTTGTGTTTGTTTTTTACAAGATTCAGCGCTATATAAATTCCATATATTATTATTATTATTATATTGTATTGTATTGTATTGTATAGTAATGTGCTGTATTGCCTCAAGACACATTTATTTCAATTCTAAGATTCTCCCCTCTTGTTCCATTTCATTTTTTTCCTGCCCTCAATCACCAAAACCCCATCACCCTGTCGGAGTGTACAACCTTTATGTGTGTGTGCATGCGTGTGTGTGCGCGCGCGTGCGTGTGAGCGTGTGTGTATACATTTGAATTTGTAAAAAACAACCCTACTATAAATTTAACTGGCTGCATGTGAATGAGTAGGATGAATGAAAGCGCTTTGATTTGTTTTTGCAAGATATGGCGCTATATAAAAATCCATGTTATTATTATCATTATTATTATTATTATTGTTGTTTTACAGTTCTTTCATTCACTGCAGATTTCCCAGCATGAAATTTGGGCTGTTCTGCCTGGGATGAGCATGCCACCTTAAGAGCAGTGCCCCCCCCCCCACCCCCCCCCCCCCCCCCCCTATTAAAAAAAAAAAGTTCCATAACAGGACAGGTAGCCAAAAAGACCTTTACCTACGACACAATAGTTTTGAAACCCTCCCCTCACATGGAAACAGCTATTTTTTGCATACAGAAAAAAAAAAGTTTTCACTGCACTATAATTAAGATGCTCTCTCCATCTGAAAAAAAAAAAACAGCCCAAATTTCATGCAGAAAGATAACAATAATAAGAATAAGAATAATAATAATAATAATAATATAGGGAATGTATATAGTGCTGAATCTTGTTAAACAAACAAATCGAAGATCTGCCGTGATTCTAAATGATACATAAACTTTCATTCACTAAAGACATTTGAGGGTTAAAAAAAAAAGAAAAAAAGGCAATATCAGACAAAATTATTCCCCCATGGGGATACCGGGGGGCTTGTCAGTATAAACAGCATCCCCACCTTCTCAAATTCCTGTGCACAGAATTCCCTCTTTTCTATCCCTCTCTTTCTTTCCGCCTTGTTCCTTTTCTTCCGGTCACCCCCTTCTTGTCTATTTTCTGCCTTCTTGGTCCATTCTCCTGCCTTTTTTCGTTTTTACCAAAAAGACTTAACAGACAACAATTCTCACCCACACCGCAGTCAGACGCGCAGAGCCCGACTTGTCAGGCGCTTAACGGCAGCGCAACGCATTTTCGTTCATAAGACAGACAGCGAAAAAAAAAACCAGCCCCAATTTCATGCACAGAAGAATCTGCCATGAACTGTAAATTTATTTATTTTATTTATTTATATCACTTTAAGTCACGAGATTTCTCTGCGTGAAATTCAGGCTGCTCTCCCCGGGGAGAGCGCGTCGCCACAAGAGCAGCGCCACCTTTTTTTTTTTTTTTTTGGTCTGCAACTGTATTTCTTTCCCTATCAGAGTGGCTTTTTTCTAAGAATTTTGCCAGGGACAACTCTCTTGTTGCCGCGGGTTCTTTTACGTGCGCTGCATAATTTTCTGTAACACACGCGACCTCGGGTTTATCGTCTCATCCGAAAGACTAGCGCCCAGACCACCACTCATGATCTAACGGATGGGGGGAAGGGGGAAGTTTCGGGCCCAGACGGGATACGAACCACCGCACACTTCCGGACCCGGACTTTTCGCTTTCTAGACAGGCGCGTTACCTCTAGTAAACGACACACACAACTTCAAACACCAGGGGGTTTTCTAGACGAGAGAGCCAGGGTGCACAGCATCAGGGGGAAGGACGCTAACTCACTCACTGACCAGTCCCCCCACGGCGTGGTAGAACTGCAGGGCCTGTTTGACGCAGAAGAAGGGGACGTGGTCACGCGTGCCCTGGTGGAGGAACTGCTCGCAGAACGACTTGCCGTATTCGGAGGAGGTGCAGGGTGGCGACACCCAGCTCTGGTGCTCGCGCCGCACCCACAGAAGGGCACAGCCCCGCGGCGTGTACACCCACTTGTGCATGTTCCCTGACACCCCATGTCGTGTGTGTGTGAGTGTGAGTATACACACACATGCACGCATGTGCATACAAACTCACACACACATGCACGGAATCACGCATATACATATACACACAACACACACATACATACATACACAAACACACCACAACAGACACAACAACACACACATAAATGCACATGCCCACACACAGCATGTGATCGGATGAGACTATAAACCGAGGCCCCGTGTGCGAACGCACGCAGAACATCTTGCGCACACGTTCAATCCTGTTCCGCTTTTCGTAAGAGTAGGCCATTGTGTGCCGGTGGGAACAGATGACAGAATTTACAAAACCGCATACACACGGAGACTGGATGTAAAAAAGCACATGACTGCTTATTTCATAATCCTCGATATAAAAGAATAAATAAATAGATAAATAAATAAATAAATAAACACACACACACATACATGCACACACCCACACCCACACATACACACACACATACACACAGACACACACACTACAACACACACAACACACACATAAATGCACTTGCCCACATGCACGCACACACACACAGCATAAACACATACACACATACATGCACAAACAACACACACACACACACATACACACCACACCACAACACACACACACACACACCAACACACACACAACAAAACACACATACACACAATCAGAGAGTAAAAATAAAAAGTTAATATATAAATTAAAAAAATCAACACCTTGATAAATAAATGAATAAGAAAGAAGCTATACTGAAATACTTGTGATTCTACAAAGTTAAACTGAAACACTTGTTTAAAGAAGGAAACAAAATACACAACTAACTAAACTCTGAAAAAAAAAATGTTGTTCTTGTGTTTTGTTTTTGTTTTATACATCTCCCCTCGCTTTAGTACCAAAAGCAAAGCAAAAGTCTTTCTACAACAAACGGGCCTAAGATATATATAAAAAAAATACTGTAAATACTTTTTTTTCTTTAAAATACCCAAAGCAAACCCAAACCAAGCAAACAAACTCATTCAATAAATTTCTATATGATGAAATTTTTTTATAAAAAAACAACAACTGTAAAACAAATCACTTAAGCAAAAAAAAATTTAAACAAAAACACACAAAAAAACAAAAAAACACCCCCCCCCCAAAAAAAACACAAACAAACAAAAAAAAAACCCCATAAAAATTGAAACACACAAACTAAAAAAAAAAAAAAAATTTTTTAAATGTCGGCTGAATGCAGGTAGCACAGCAGACACCACACCCAAACCAACCAAACAAACTCATCAAAGAAATTTCTATATAATGAAATTTTTTTATAAACAAAAAAACAAAACTTTAAACAATCACTTAAGCAAAAAAACAAAAAAAAAAAAAAACCCCCAACCCAAACAAACACCACCACCCCAAAAAACAAACCAAAAAACACAACAACAACAACCAACAAAAAAGTATGTTCTTTCGAGCCAGAAGGCCCATAGAGCCGGAGCTTATCCTGGTTTCTGTAGCGTTAAGCGAACTGATGGTTTTTCACCACCCCTGTGACAGGACGCTAGTCTGTCGCCAGATACTTCCCCAGCAGAGCTGGTACCCACTTGTACACCTGGGTGGAGTGAGGAAAATAGGAGTAAAGTGTCTTTCCCAAGGACACAACACCGAGCCGAGCGGGGATCGAACCCGCAACCTCTGGATCACGAGCTGACCGCCTGACTACTCGACCACGGTGCCTCCCACAACAACAAAAACCCCCATACAAATTGAAACACAAACTAAACAACAAAATAAAATAAAATTTTCTGCTGAATGCAGCAGGTAGCAGCAGCACGGCAGACGACAGCCCTCACTGCCTGCCTGCCTCCCTCCCTCCCTCCCCTGCCTCCCTCCCTGCCTCCCTCCCTCTCTCCCTCCCTGCCTCCCTCTCTCCCTGCCTCCCTCCCTCCCTCCCTCCCTCCCTCCCTGCCTCCCTCCCTCTCTCCCTCCCTGCCTCCCTCCCCTCCCTCCCTCCCTGCCTCCCTCCTCTCCCCCCTCCCGGGCCCCCCTCCTCACTCCCTCCTCCTCCCTCCCTCCTCCCTGCCCCCCCTCCCTCTCTCCTCCCTGCCCCTCCCTCACCTCCCTCCCTCCCCCCTGCCCTCCCTCCCTCACTCCCTCCCTGCCTCCCTCCCCCCCTGCCTCACTCCCTCCCCCCCTGCCTCCCTCCCTGCCTCCCTGCCTGCCTCCCCCCTCCCTGCCTCCCTCCCTCCCTCCCGCCTCCTCCCTCCCTCCCTCCCTCCCTCCCTCCCTCCCTGCCTCCCTCCCTGCCTCCCTCCCTCCCAGCCTCCCTCTCCCTCCCTCCCTGCCTCCCTCCCTCCTCTCCCTCCCTCCTCCCCCTCCCCCTCCTCCCTCCCTCCCTCCCCCCCCTGCCTCCCTCCCCCTCTCCCTCCCTGCTCCCTCCCTTCCTCCCTCCCTGCCTCCCTCCTCCCCCCTCACTTCCCTCCCTCCCTCCCTCCCTCCCTGCCTCCCTCCCTCCCCCCTCACTCCCCCCTCCCTCCCTGCCCCCCCTCCCTGCCTCCCTCCCTGCCTGCCTCCCCCCCCTGCCCCTC
>CM054167.1:6434819-6489819 GCA_028751875.1 Rapana venosa | reverse complement strand
GTTGTTGTTGTTGCTGTATTTTTAGGAATTTTTTAATTTACAAATGCCAGTGTACCATACAGTAATTTAAAAAAAAATTAACACAAGACTTGATAAGTTAATTCTTGGCCTGTAAACTAAACATGTTTTGCGCAGTGTCTTATTTCCAGCAGAAGGTGTTTAACAATTATTCTCAACTTTCAACTTCTCTGTGGAGTCTTCAGCCAGTTACAATAAGACACATGATCAAACCATATCAAGCCAAATCAAACCATATCAAGCCAAGCAAACCATATTACACCAAATCAATACATATTACACCAAATTAAACCATATCACACCAAATCAAACCATATTATACCAAATCAAACCATTTCACACCAAATCAAATCATATCACACCAAATCAAACCATATCACACCAAATCAAATCATATACAACACACAATCAAACCATATCACACTAAATCAAATCATATCACACCAAATCAAACCATATCACACCAAATCAAACCATATCAAGCCAAATCAAATCATATCACACCGAATCAAACATATCACACCAAATCAAATCATATCACACCAAATCAAACCATATACACCAAATCAAATCATATCACACCGAATCAAACCATATCAAGCCAAATCAGACAAGATCAGACCAAACCAAACCAACCAAACAACACCAGACCAAACCAGTCAAACCAAACCAGGCCAAACAAAACATATTTTAAGTTGGAATTGGTTTTTTCCTTAGATAGATTTGCTGTTGTTGTTTTTTGTTGTTTCTGAAGAAACTTCACAGTTTAACAGCTTTCCCTAGCATTCAGTCTTATGTTATGATGCAGTTTTAAGGCAAAAACCATAACAAGTGCCATACATTCCTCACTATAATACCATCAAAACAAGGTGATTAACCTGGCTTTGTGTACGGCCTCTCCTCTCTCTTCTGTTCTTTTCTACATGTGTACTAGGCAACTATTCCAGGAGTAACAACTGTATATTATAGGCAATAACATTTCCCCAGGAGCCAGCCAGCAGGCTAGATTACAGATCTCACAGTTTTCTTTATCACAGGGTAAGGAATGCTCTGAATGATTTGACAGCCATCCCAGCCCTCTCCATCTTTCAGTGTCTACAGTCTGCCTACTAAACTTACTGGTAAAGAGCTGAGCAAAGATTGCTCAACATTGAGGTGGTAGAATACTTAGAAACCAAGACCATGGCTATCTCAGAATTTCTTTTCAATTCAATTCATTTCAATTTAAATACTTTACTATCTCTCACAAAAAGAGAAATTCACCTTTTTTTCTACAAACACTGTTTATAATACTGAAAGCTTTGAGCAGTAAGAAAAAAGGCCATCCCAATTTGGCATTTTATCATTTTTATCTTTTTTACACAAACACAGCATAGCTATAATGTTTGCTTCATGTGTCAAAAGTATATTAAGTTCTGCATTGTTAAATTGTTGCCAGGTTGTAAAAGTGCTTAATTATATATGCCAGGCTCCAGAATGATGTCAGAAAGGTACAATAGTATAGAGCTGTATAATTATTGCAACCTGCTGTCAGCTCTACAACAAACTGATTTAAACCAGCAGCAATTACACAGTATGAAGTCAAACACAAAACATACCTCAGTTGGAGAGAGAGAACCTTTTTTAAAAATTTATTATTCTTTTATTGAGAGAGAGAGAGAGAGAGAGAGAGAGAGAGAGAGAGAGAGAGAGAGAGAGAGAGAGAGAGAGAGAGAGAGAGAGAGAGAGAGAACATTTTATTATTATTATTCTTTTATTGAGAGAGAGAGAGAGAAGAGAGAGAGAGAGAGAGAGAGAGAGAGAGAGAGAGAGAGAGAGAGAGAGAGAGAGAGAGAGAGAGTGTGTGTGTGTGTTGTGTGTGTGTTGTGTTGTGTGTTGTGTGTGTGGTGTGTGGGTGGTGGGTGTGGTGGTGTGATTTGGTGGGTGGTGTGTGTGATGTTGTGTTGTGTGTGGGTGTGTGTGTGTGCTTCAAGCATGGACTGTCGAACTAATAATTGTTCTGGCTGTATGACTGTGTAGACGAGCTGAAGAAGTACTTGATTTTTCTCTCCATGATATAGCGCTATATGAATTCCATTTATTATTTATTATTATTACATATATTATTACATTAACACACACATCCCACTTTCACCACTCTGTCTCTCCTCTCTCTGTCTCTCCCCCCTCTTCTCTCTCTCCCCCCCCTCTCTCTCTCTCTCCCCCCCTCCCCCCCCCCCTCTCTCTCTCTTCCTCCCCCCCCCCCTCTCCTTCTCTCTCTTCCTCCCCCCCCCCCCCTCTCTCTCTCTTCCTCTCCCCCCTCCCCCCCTCTCTCTCTCTTCCTCCCCCCCCCCCCTCTCTCTCTCCTCTCTTCCTCCCTCCCCCCCACCCTCTCTCTCTCTTCCTCCCCCCCCCACCCTCTCTCTCTCTCCTCCCTCCCCCCCCCCCCTCCTCTCTCTTCCTCCCCCCCCCCCCTCTCTCTCTCCTCCTCCCCCCCCACCCTCTCTCTCTCTCCTCCCCCCCCCCCCCCTCTCTCTCTCTCCCCCCCCCCTCCCCCCCCCCTCTCTCTCTCTTCCTCCCCCCCCCCCCCCACCCCTCTCTCTCTCCTCCCCCCCCCACCCTCCTCTCTCTTCCTCCCCACCCTACCTCTCTCTCGTCCATCCCCCCCCTCCACTCTCCTTCTCCTTCCTTCCCCCTCTCTCTCTCTGTGGTTACACACCTGCAGTAGCATTGGTCACCAGAACGATGTCCTGCACGTCAGGCACCCACAAACTTGGCCACAGCTTCCCTGGCTTCCTGCCACTCCTGAGACACCACGCTGCGGAACCAGTGGTCAGGGTGACTCTCCATTATATCCAAGTACCTACAACACACACGTCCGGACACTGACCGACAGGGGACATCCCCAGCCACAGGCAAAAGTCACGTCGAGTCAAACACACTTTAATCATCCCATGAAGGGCGGCTACAATACTGACAGGCGCATCGATATGTATCGTTAACTTGAAAGAGTCAAGAAAGCTACATTGGTATGAACATTCCAAGGTAACTTCAAATAAAAGTATCACACACATACATATGCACATGTGCGCGCTCACACACATATTTCATATGATATAATCATTCCAAAATAACTTCAAATAAAAGTGTCACACACACACAGATCACACACATGCATGCAAGCACATGCGCATGCATGCACACACACACACATATATTTCAAATGGGTATAATCATTCCAAGATAACTTCAAATAAAAGTAACACACACACACATTAACACACTCACACACATTAACACTTACAGTTACACACACACACATTAACACACACAGTGACACACATTTAAGGTTTACATACTGGTTATACTATTTAGAGTATACTGACTGCTGAGTAAAAAGACATCTTAAGTAACCTTAAATCCATGCTGACACTGACAGAAAGCATGTATTGTTATTGTTGTTGTTGTTGTTGTTGTAGAACAACCCTTGGAAATAAAAAGATTTTGACTTTGGTTTGGTTTGTTTTGGGGTATGGTTTGGTTTGGTTTGATGTGAAGTGATGGGGTGTGGTGTGGTGTGGTGTGGTGTGATGTGATGTGATGTGGTAAGTTTAGAAAGTAAGATTTTGACTTTGATTTTGACTTTGATTTGGTTTGGTTTGGTTTGTGATGTGATGTGATTGGTGTTATGTGATGTGGTGTGATGTGATGTGGTGTGGTGTGATGTGATGCAATGTGATGTGGCCTGGTGTGGTCTAGTCTGATCTGATCCAATGTAAAGTTTACAAAAATTGATACTCAATTTATCAAATAAAATTGTTTTAGTTTTTTAAAATATAAATTTTAAAAATGCAATGTGTGTACTTTGAGTCTCATATCTTTTAAAGCAATCGAACAAACAAGTTTCAAAGAAAATAAATGACAATGTTTATGTGTGTGTGTGTGTGTGTGTAAGTGTACACATGTCTGTGATCTTAGTTATTGCATAACATTTGCTTGTGAGAGAGAGTGTGTCTTCAATTTTACGTCTGTTCACTTAAAGTGATATTAGACGAATGAGAGAGAGTGTGTGTGTGTGTGTGTGTGTGTGTGTGTAAGATCTTAGTTCTTTTTATAACATTTGCTTGAGTGTGTGCATGTGTGTGCGCGCGCATGTGTGCATACATGCATGTGTATGTGTGTGAGTGTACTTGTGCACTCATTAAGTACACACAAACTTCATATCCTCTACAGCTGGAGTCAGCCAAGGCACTCAAAACCTTACCTTTTCTGCACATCGAGAACCCGTTTAGGGACGCATCCATAAGAGCCATTGTTGAGGATACAGGTATGAGGTCGTAGACAAAATTCTTTCTGCGCATCTCATCTCCAAACTGCACATCCTCCAGACCTCTGAGATCAATCTCTACTGTTGCCATGGTCAGTGAGACGGAAGAGTCTCAGTCTGGTGCACTACAGTAACTGAAACACCAGAAAACAAACAAACATGAGATTCAATGTCATTTGGGGTTAAAGCGCGATCTCTTTCCAAATGTAAGCCTGTGCCCGGCTGGAGCAATACACCATACATGCTTATGTACTTCATTCAAATACTTTTTATTTTTGAAAGAACTATCACAAAAGTACAAGTCCATAAACAGCACAGCACAGCTGGGGATGAGCATCAAACCATCTATAAGAATAGCTTATTAGTTATTTACCCCACCCTTGTGGTAGACGGGATAGCTCAGTGGTTGGAGCACTCGCTTTCCCCCAGCCAAGTTAAGCAGCGTCGAGCGTGGTTACCAGTTGGATGGGTGACCGTTTGCGCGCCTTGGCTTCAGTACAGTTCCCCCAGTTCACCCAGCTGTAAATGGGTACCTGCCCTCTTAGGGTCAGGGAAGGTAAAGCAGCGAGGGAGAGGAGATGGGCGCCGCCCTCAATACGCTGGCCCTAGAGAAGTGAGGTTTCTGACGCCTCGCTCCCCTACGACCTTAATATAGGTTATGGGACTCCTTTACCTTTACCTTTACCTTTGTGGTAGACCAGAACGAAAGGAAGGGGGCGTTTGACGGAAGTCAGATTTGAGGCCGCACGCCACAAATAAAACAAAGGGGAGATGATTCTTTTTAATCACTCAACATCTGTACAAAGTGCTTGCCTTCGACAAGCTGAATATAGTAGCAGTGTAATTTTAAAAAAAATTAAAAAAATTTAAAAAGACTGTCTTCATCAGGGTTGGGTTATTTTTTAATTTAGAAAAGGGTGAGTGTTGGTATGTTGTGAAGAGTTTGTTTAGCTGTTGCATCAATATCTGTGTGTGTGTGTGCGTGCGTGCGTGCGTGTGCGAGCATGCGTGCGTGCGAGCGTGCGTGCTGTGTGTGTGTGTGTGTGTGTGTGTGTGGTGTTGATTTAATGTATTTTCACTGATTGTGATTGTGTGTGTGTGCTGTAAAAAAAAAAAAAATTAATTAAAAAAAAATACTAGACGCTTTGATTTGTCTTACAAGATTCAGGCTATATAAATTCTACATTAATCATCATCATCATCATCGTTAATTATTTATTTTAATATTTTGTGTATGCGCGCGTGCGTGCGTGGTGCGGCCCCAAGTGCCCATTGTGGGTTTGGTAGGTAGGTGGTAGATATACGAAATACGAAATTTATTTAATATTGGGTTGTAGCTTTAAGTACAGACTTTTTTCATCCAGCCCTCAAAAAGATATAATATAAGTATGGTGGCAGAAGTAGGTAGGTAGGGCAATGTGTAGGTAGGTAGGTAGGTAGGTAAGCAATACGAAAGACGGACTATTAATGTGCAGATCAAGACAGAGACTGACAGACAGAAGGAAAAAAATAGATAGTAGATAGATGATAGTAGATAGTAGTAGATAGTAGTAGGTAGATAGATAGAAGAATAGGACAGGCGGACAGTAGCAGCAGCAGACAGAGAGACAGACAGACAGACAGACAGATAGATATATAGATAGACAGATGGATGGATGGATGGATGATAGGTGTGTGAGTGAACGAAGATAGAGAGAGAAAGGAAAGACAGACAGAGAAGAAGATATGAGAGAGAGAGAGAGAGGTGGGAGTAAAGAGAGAGAGAGGAGAGAGAGAGGAGAGAGAGGAGAAGAGAGGGAGAGAGAGAGAGAGAGGAGAAGGAGAGAGAGAGAGAGAGAGAGAGGAGAGAGAGAGTTTTATTCAGGTATTGAAGTTGTGTTTTGAACTGAAAATGCTATATAATTCAAATATGAAAATACTGTTTTCATTCACACATCAAAACATATTAATATTACGGAAAGAAGGAATGTGTATAGAAAATACATTTTTTTAAACCTATATTATACATTCTTGCGCATATAAACAATTCATAAACGCTGACACACACAACTTGGGAAAGAAAGTTTTCTTTAATGTTCCTGATCATACACCTTTATTACAAAGTATATAGCATGTTTAAGAACAATCCTCAAGCCTCGTTATTGCAATACCAATGTGCGTTAAAATAATTGTTTGTGCTGCTACACATGTCTAAAACTGTTATTACAAGAAATGTAAGGTTAAGAAGGATATTATTATTGGACAATACAAAAGATGTAAAGCATTTTAAAACCTTGAACTATAGCTGTGCTTGAATTTAGAATCACATATTTTTACAGATGACTAGCCTGCAATTATCTACAGTTGAGTTATTTGTTAGGATTAATAGCCCTCCCCCTTCCCGCCTCAGCACCCCCTCCCTGCCTCAAGCCCCCTCCCCCTCTTGAGGGTATGTCATGGGCCTGTCAGTATAAATAGCATCCCACCTTCTGGAAATTTTGCACTAGGAATTCCCTCTTTTCTTTCCCTCTCATTGATTCTGTCTTGCTCCTTTTCTTCCTGTCACCTATTTTTGGGGTCTATTAATTTTTCTACCGTCTTGATCCATCATCCTTCCTTTTGTTTCACAAAGACTTAAAAGATAACTATTCTCTCTCATGCCAAAGTGGACAGTCCTAGGCCTGACATGTCAGGCGCTTAACGGCAGCACGTCGCAATTTTTTCTCATAATGACAGACAATAGTTGCTGTCTGAGCATTTCACCAAGAGGAAAACGAAGAATTGTTGGAAAGCTCTTTCCTGTACAAAACAAGAACTTGTTTGCAAAAGGGCATCTTGTTTGTAAGACTGTTGACATAATGGATATGTACTGCTTCAGAAAACAGTAGAACTATTGGAAGAAAATCTACAGGGTGGGGGGCGGGGGAAGTTATTAGTATTGTGGATTTTTTTTTGGTTCCTCGGTTACAACTCCGAGGTTTAGCAATGGTGAAGATTTGCGTATGCCACCCTTTGTCTTGACTTACTTGACTTATGCCTCTTGGTTCCTTGGGGAACATAGGGCTGCAACAACACCCCTCCAACGAACTCGGTTTTGGGAGACCCTTTGTCTACCCACCATTAGTTAAGGTAGCTGTATTCCCACTTCGGGGATGGTGTCTAAACATGACACTGTGCATGCGTTTAAAAAAAAATGTCATCTAGTCCTACAGGTATGAAATGGCCTACCTTTCCGAAAGGTGGAAGGGGTTTTAACCTGTGCCAAGATCTTTTGCCTGTGTTGCATATCGTCTCATAAGTCGGGAGCGGGCGTTAGTACTGATGTTAACTCCAGGGAAAATGTCCTAAAACGGTAGGACGCCTCGCTGATGACTTGATCCCGCGCCATCAGATCATGAAGGCAAAGCTCTAACCACTAGACTGTCCCTCCCCCTTAGCTCCATGTTTTGAACAGTTTTATACATGCCACGACCGCCAAGGTCACGGGACTGATGATGATGATGATGATGATGATGATGATGATACATGCCAGTGCAGCTGTTCAGATCTGGAGTAAGTGTGTCAACAAGGAACTGTTTTGTGGGATCAAACTTTACGAAATAACAATCAACAACACCAGTTGCTGTCAACTGCTTTCCCGATTGTCTTTTCTGTTCAAAAGTAATTCAGACTATTTCAAGGATTTTTCTGGCATGCGAAATACAAAACAAGGATATTGAAAGATATTAGAGTAGTACAGGAAGAAAATTGGCAAACTCCTAGCCTCTAAGAAAAATGGCAAACGAAGTTACAACATGTGACCCGGTCAGTGTATGAACTCCACACTGTGGAGACCAATGCTGATGGCACTTCAGTAGACCTTTCAGGAGGTGGGTGCTTAGCAAGGCAAACTACTTTCAAAACAAAGCTGCCTGTCTGTCTATATGTTAATGGAGTAGATGATCATGTTGTAAACTGATCCTGTTACATCTCCACATGCCCAGGAAACTAAGCAAGTAAAGCACTGCCTGCTGACTGGCTGCTGCCAGGGCTTTTGCATTGTTGTGGAAAACAGTACTGAAATCAGTACACAGTTTCAACCAGCATGACACAGTCTAATATCCAAAAACAGAATCACTTTCATGTTTTTTGGGTTTTTTATGATGAGCAGCTAATTTTCGTGAAATTGACTTCATCTATTTTGTTTAGTATACTTTGACAAATGCACACTATAGGACAAACTGTATCTAAGATAACTATGGTTTATAACCTTACTGTCCACAAACTATATCACCCCTATCCCCACTGTAGTGGTTAAAGAATGATTAAAACATGCAACTCATCATCATCATCATCAGACCCGTGACCTTGGCGGTCGTGGGGGAGACACGAAAGGCGATGCCATGGTAAGCCTCCTCCATCCATCTCGGTCCTCGGCTCTGCGCAGTAGTGCCGAGTCATTCATCCTGGTCCATTCTCTGATGTTGTCCATCCATGACTTGTTCTGTCTTCCCCTCTTTCTGCCACCTTGGAGTGTTCCCTGCAGTACTGTTTTGGGCAGAGTGTTGTGGCGGGTGACGTGGCCGAACCATGTCAGCTTTTTCAACTATGTACACACTAAATACTAAGATTATAACCAGTCACTCTGCCTGTCTCACATTAGCTCATCAGACCAGAAGAGTTACAGCAGTGTAGTTACTGCATAGTGGAAGAACCATATCAACATCACTTGAAATAGGATAAACCCAGCGCTTAAAAACTAAACAATAGCCATGTTTTTCTTAAGTAAACAAACACAAACTAACCATGACACTTTCACTCACATCAGACAGGAAATGCCAGATTCTCTCAGGAATTTCAAAAATGGAGCATCAGAGAGCAGAGACCTTATGAAATCTACTAACACAGGCAGAAAGTCACACACACATACATACACACACGCGCGCGCGCGCGCACACACACACACACACACACACACACCATTCAGTTAAAAAAATTCTGTAAAATGACAAGCACATCAATGACATATTTTACATGGCAAATGTTAAGAACTATATACATCTTTGCATCATTCTCTCTTTTTTGCATTGTTTGTTTAATCATTGAATCATTTATTTATCTCTTGTTGTGTCTATTTATTTGATTCTTTGTTTATTTTCAACTCTACTTTTTATTTGTTGGAGCATTTATTCATTCATTTGGTCATTCATTTTTAGTGCGTTTTCTGTTTGTTTTATTGCATCCTCAGTTTTCGCTTTCTAGCTGATATTTGAATTGGATAACTCTTTACAAAATAATAACCTATTCTGTATTCATGACAGTCCTGGCAAAGTGTTGGTGTGCCTAAAATTTTAAGAACATTTTGAGTTTTTGTTTTCTCACAACTGTCTGCACAAGTGTTAGCCTTCTGATGTGTGGTACAGCTTGTGGTTTGCTAAAATTTAATAAGACGTTTGCTTACACGTGTTCTTCAGTCTGTACACAAATATGGCTATTGGCCAGTGTAAAATAGCTTGTTATCGCTTATGATAATTATGTCTATGTCTAAACGGTTTTTTTCCCAGTGTGTACAGATCTGTGGCTTTGGGCTAGTGTGAATTAGCTTATGTTTGTTTCAAGTGTGTCTATGTCTAATCAAGTTTTTAGTTGTTGGTGGGTCTTTTTACAGTCTGTACACATGTATGGCTTTTGTCATTATGGACTAGCTTATGAGTATTAAGATGTGAATTTTGACTAAACGTTTTTCCAAAGTCTGTGCACATGTGTGGCTTTTCTCCTGCATGGATTAACTTGAGTCTGTTTAAATTTGATTTGTGCTGGAAAGATTTCCCACAGTCTGTACAAGGAGTGGCTTTTGTCGTGTATGGATTTTCTTGTGTCTGCATAAATTTGATAGGTGTCTGAAAGTCTTTCCACACTCTAAACATCTGTGTGGCTTTTGTCCTGAATGGATTAACTTGTGTGTGTTTAAATCAGTTTTGGTCCGGAAAGCTTTTCCACAATCTGCACACATGTGTGGCTTTTCTCCTGTATGGATTAACTTGTGTCTGTGTAGATTACTTTTGTGGCGAAAAGTTTTTCCACAGTCTGTACACATGAGTGGCCATTGTTCTGAGTGGATTAACTTGTGTCTGTTTAAATCAGTTTTGATCCGAAAAGTGTCCCCACACTCTGAACACATATGTGGCCATTGTTCTGTATGGATTAACTCGTGTCTGTGTAGATTACTTTTGTGGCGGAAAGTTTTTCCACACTCTGAACACATGTGTGGTTTTTGCCTGTATGAATAAGCCTGTGTACATTTAAAACTGACTTTTTCCTAAATGACTTTCCACAGTCTGCACACGAATGAAGCTTTTCTGGTGTATGAATTGACACATGCTCCTTTAAAGGGAACTTACTTCTAAATGATTCTGTAGAGACTGTGTTGGCGTTGGTGTCCTGTTGCATGTCAATTACGAAATTACTATGTAAATATCTCTTCTGTTGAGGCGAGTCATCACCTATGTATGTCTTTCCCCCATTATCAATAATCATGGAAGTCTTGAAGGGTGTTTTCATACTGCACTTTTCGCATACATGTTGCTTTGTTTTGGAATGATTCAAAATATACTCCTCTGAAGTAACTATTGGCATCAAAACTTCACCACACACCACACAGGCATATTGCTTTCCCTCCCTGTGCTTCACCAACGTTCCCTTAACCTGAGTAATGCCACAGTCCCTTTGTTTAGTCATGCAATCAGCAGCAGGTGCATTATGGTTGATCTCAGGTGGGCTGTTGCAACAGTTAACTGATATTCCTACCTTCACTTTCACCAGGTGATAGCTCCTCTGCTTCACATATGCTCGTGGTTGGACTGTTGCTCATTAGAGCATCATATGAAGCTAGCTCAGTACTGTACTTGTCCATTTCTGCATTGTCTCTGTCTTGCTTGTCTTCATTTTTCACACAAGAGGATCCCTGCACACTGTTGTATCCTTCAATGCCATGCCTTTCCAACACATCGCCAACACTGGGATCAGTTGCAGCATGCTCACATGCAGCCCTGGTCATGTTTGGCCATACAGAGTCGTGGATGCACTCACTGGTGCTGGGGTCATGGTTTGCTGGGTTATCTCTGCAGGCCGTTGTGTCACTGGTGTGTCTGTCTGTCCCACTGGGGTATCCTCCTATCACACGTCCAGTATATTCAGTTGGAGTGGGTTAGATGGAATCCTGTTTGGGGGAGAGCTGTCTTTCGTTTAGATCCAGTTGTATCTACATTGGATCCAGGTGCACCCTCAGTGAAAGCATTTTTACCTGGAACATTGTCTGCTTCTTCATGGACGTATGTTTCATTCACATGATAGGTCGTGCGATCTTGGTGATGCAAGGTGATATCCTGATGACATCCATCATACTCAGTCACTGTATGTCTGTCCACAGTAATATTATGACTGTATTGAGTCAACTGACTGATGTGTCCAGTGGTTTGCTGGGTGTGTTCACGTGTCAGAGGCGTGTGTCCACTATGTCCACCAATGTATCCACAAATGTCACGGCTCTGTCTGTTGATTCATAACTGTCCATTATTGCATTCCACTGCATTGACGAGTGACCAGTGGTCATTAATATTTTATGCGCTTGAGAGGCGGCCAAGGTTTGAACTGAGGACACAACGTGCTGAAGGGCTGTGGACACCACAATATTATGCTGAAGTCATCTGAAAAAGAAGTTGAAAAAAATCATTCAGGTAAGCTATATACTTTAACAAACATTTTTAATGTTCGTTGGGGTTTTGTTTTTGTTTTGATTTGGGGGGGTTGGGGGAGGGGGGGGGGATTTGTTCCTGGGCTAGAGCTGCAAGGTTACCAATGGTGACGTGTTTTCCTATACAACTGTTCTCCCCCTCCACCCCCCCACCCCACCCCTCACCATTTAGGTAGCTGTATTTCGACTTGGGGGAATTTTTAATGTTGAAATTCAGTTACTTTGTGAACATTCTCATTTCAGTTATAATGCTGTAATAATTAGCTAGTGAGTTAACATCTCCCCAGCCCTTCCATTTCATTCGCTATTTCTGTCTCTGCTCTCTGTATCAGTCTCTCTCTTTCTCTTTCTTCTATGCGAAGGCGTGTGTGTGTGTGCGTGCGTGCGTGCGTGCGGTGCGTGGTGGTGGTGTGTGCGTGGTGTGCGTGTGTGGTTGTGTGGTGGTGGTGTGTGTGTGTGTGTGTGTGTGTGTGTGTGTGTGAGGTGCGCCTATAAGTACCCTATGTTATAAACTGTTTTGGAGAACTTAAGAAGGTAACCTGCTGCTTCGGAAATTGGGAAGAAATTTGATTATAGTGGAGATGCCTTGCCCACAGTACATCCCAACACTCTTGGCCAAGAGGGCATAAGGACAGTCAGCGTTAGAGATGTTCTCCAAAGGCCAACCAGCCCCCAGGGCTGCAGCACATAAGGACTGTGCCAGTCAAGCCTCCTAGTCAGAAAGTTATAGTCCATCACTAAAGACTAAGCTGTAAAGTGGAATTCCATGGGTGGTAAAGCCACTGGTCATACAAGCCTCTCACTTTGCTGTTGCCCCCAGCACCAATGGTTAAATCAAGAACTGTGGAAAAAAACAGGCGCTGATGGCATTGAGAGATTAAAAAAAATCCCACAATCAAAAGAAACCCAAGCAAAATTAACACCGTTTCCTTACACAGATAACGAATGGACAACAAATTTAATGTCAATAATCATTTACAACACTATTGTTTCACTTAGGGAGTTTCAAGCTCACTAGAATAATTTAGAATCAAGGAATGACACAATATGAATATAGTTTCTGAGGAATGTGACGAAGTATTTAAAGGAATTGCTGTTGCAAAAACGCTCTGCAGTAAAGATGGAAGCATCACTAGTGATAAGATAAATATGTTTTCTCTATTCCAAGATTTCCAACTGCAAGAAAAAGTAGTCTACTAAGCGTAGGTGAAACATGTCTACTGTGGACTCTCAATCTTCAGAGTGATTTACCTCCCTTGGTTTTGAAAAATATTGGAACTTCCTTCCTAATCCACGAATCTGCCAAAACAAACACATAAAAGTGTGTGACTCAAACATAATTTTCTACGACTTTTATTAACGTTCTAGTCATTTGTAGCATTCCTACAATATTAACATTTTCCCCAACCTTAAACATCAACACACACCCAAACCCAGGCTCACAGAAACATTCCTATAATTATTATTTGAAACCCTGTTGGGGACGGGGTAGCCTAATGGTTAGAGCATTGTGCTCGTGATCTGACTGCCTGGGTTTGAGCAACCCCTCAGTCATGTGTAGGAGGGGATTTTTCTTCTGGAGTTAACATCAGTACAGACTATGCTCCCCAGAAGTCCTCCGGATGAGACAATAAACCGAGCTCTAGTGTGCAATCACTCGCATAATATCTTGCGCACATGTTAAAAACCCGACCCGCCTTTCGGAAGAGTAGGCCAAAAAATGCGGGAAGGAGCAGATGCCAACATTGTCAAATAATGCACGCATACTGTTGTCGTGTTAGGCATAATCTCCAAAGTCAGAATGTGTCTATCTTAATGGTGCGCAAAAGAGGTTGCATACGAAAAATATGTGGTGTTTCTTATGCAGAATCTTTCACAATAATTATTCATCTTTAAGAGCTAAAACCATGGACGGAACTCTCTAACAGCAGAAATGATGTAGATATAATACTACCGCAATCTATAAATAAATAAATATATCAAATCATTTAAGAGTTTCATGTCATCAGGATAATTTTTGGAGACCTAATCAATGGACAGACTGACATGTGTGGCTGCTTTTTGTCCAAACCACAATTTTGAACCATATTGAACTCTGGGCTGTATTTAAGAATAAAAAAAGTTGAAAACTTGATAAAGTAAACAAGAGAGAGAGGAGAGAGAGAGAGAGAGAGGAGAGAGAGAGGAGAGAGAGAGAGAGAGAGAGAGAGAGAGAGATTGACCATTAATTTTTTATGGAGGTAAAAGCAAAAGCAAAATGGTGTCTTTGTATTTATCCAACCCTCAGTCAAAAATAAGTCAATCAATCGACCAATCATTCTGTTAGGTAATTAATCAATAAAATAAATACAGAGTTTGGGACAATGGTAAGAACATGCATAAACAAACAGAAAAAAGAGACAATCACATACACACCACACATACACATGACAGATACCAGAGAGAGGGGTAGAGGGTGGGGGAGACAGATATTTTTATTGGAAAGTAAAGTCACCTTGCGAGAGAGAGAATGATGATGATGATGATGATGATGATGAAGAAGAAGAAGAAGAAGAAGACTAACTTTATCCATCTTTTCACAGCGATGTCCACCATGCGAACTGACAGCTGACACACTCTGACTCTTTGATTCAGCAGCAGTCTGATCCGTACTCAGACATCTCTGAGCAGAAAAGGTCTTCAGTGTTTTGTGACAGTGGAGAAGGAATGCTCGTGCTACACGGTCTTCTCACTTTGTGCTCTCTCTCTCTCTCTGTCTCTGTCTCTCTCTCTCTCTGCTCTGTCTCTGTCTCTGCTCTCTCCTCTCTCATCTCTCTCTCATCTCTCTCTCTTCATCGCTCTACTCTCTCTCTCTCTCTTCTCCATCTTCTCCCTCAACTGACCTCATCACTCTGACTCTTTGGAATCGAGACAGTTGACAAAAACTCAACACTCTGAGAAGAGAAAAAGGTTATCATTATTGAAATAAGTAAAAAAATCTCTCTACCTCTTTCTTCTCTCTCTCTCTCTTCTCTTCTCTTCTCTCTCTCTCTCTCTCTCTCTCTCTCTCTCTCTTCTCTCTCTCCTCTCTCTCTCTTCTCTCTCTGGGAACTGATGACAAAGTTTACAAAACTGCATACACACAGAGGCTAGATGAAAAAAGCATTATTCCATTATCCTCGACATAAAAGAATAATCAAATAAATAAAATAATAAATCTCTCTCTCTCTCTTGCGTTACCTTACCGCTGGGGGGTGTAGTGCCTGGTCTTCTCCTCTGCTTATGACTTTGCTGGAGATCTGCCCGCTGGCCTCAGCCGACATAATCCGACTTCGAGGAGCTCACTTCATTGTACAGGTTGCATGCTGGGTATGTTCATATGTCCACAGCCCACCAAACAATGACATTAATAACTCTGGGATCTTTAACGTGCGTATTTTTTTTCTATTCTTTCGTCTGCATTTGTGTATACACGAAGGGAATGAAGACACTGGGAGATTGACCTGCCATACTGTAAAATCCCCACCTTAATTCAGCTGACGCCATCACCGAGATTCGAACCCAGAACTTCTTGGACCCATGGGATGGAAGTCAAGTGGCCTTAACCACTCGGCTAGAGCGTTCATCTGCGATGTTCAGTTTGCCTAAAATGTATTTAATTGGAAATGTCCGTGCTCTGGTGGCTCCTCAACAACTCAACTCAACTCGACTGTCTCCATTGTTGCTGTTGTCGGTAGGAGCTCCACGCATTACCCCAGGGTTCGCCCTCTGTCTGTCTGTCTGTCTGTGTCTGTCTGTCTGTCTCTTCTCTCTCTTCTCTCTCTCTCTCTCTCTCTCTCTCTCTCTCTCTCTCTCTCTCTCTCTCTCTCTCTGTTTCTCTCTCTTCTCTTCTCTCTCTTCTCTTGTGTTGTTGTTGTCTCTTTCCAATTTGTGTAGTGTCCGCTTCTGACCCATACAACTGTACTGGCCAGGTTAGTGTTTGGACAATTGTAAGTTTCATATATTTAGGTATGCCTCTATCTTTCCAAATGTTGTTTGACTGAATCATCCTTTGCTTGTCCATTCCGATTCAAGCCTTGACGTCTTGTAGATAGGAGCTAAAATTCTCTTTTAGAGAGCCTGAATCTTTTAAATTTCGAACCTATTCCTGGTCTGTTCTAATGATTTTTTTTTATTCTGAGGGGTGACTGGTACAGTAATGGTACATTAATGTACATCACTATGGGGGTGGGGGTGGCATTTAACTTAAGGCCAGCAGTTTGAAAAAAACAACTGGCCACTGACTTCAGCTGTTCTTTTTTTGCAAAAGATGGCCGGAGTTTTGATATGAATGCAAGATGGTGTTTGTGAGCTCTCACTGGACCTCGTTTATAGTCTCTCTGAAAGAATCTGAAAAATGAAATGAGACGACTTTGAGTATCTTACACCGGGTAGTGCTGTTAAACTGTCTCATAACCTGCTCTTTGATCTTTTTACTGCCCTGTTAGGTGACAGTAGCATATCCTTTGTCAGTGCTGGCGGGTACGTTTATGGATGTAAAGGGTTTTATGCGGTCTATAAATGACATATTCATTTGTCCATCTGCCGATTCAAACTCTATCAGTTCCTAAATCATTGTGCAGTTGCCCACATCTTGGCTGTTCCCCTTCCTTCTTTTAAGCTGTCTGTCATCCAGTTTCTGGAGACATTCTGGGTGTGGTTGCATCGTGTGCAGCAGAGTTGTCCAGTGGTTTGAGGCCATTGGGTGGAGAGAAGAAAGACTCGCGTAATATCTTCAAACCTAGCTTGGCGCTTCGCAAGTACGTTCTCTATCACTGTCTGCCTGTCTTCCTTTCTTCGTGTCTCTGTCTCTCTGTGTCTCCCTTCTTCTCCCCGTCCTCCTTTCTCTCTTGTTTTTTCCCTTCCTATTAGATTAAATCTTAAACCCATGACCAAGATAACACTGTAGATCAATCATTTGGATTATTTTGATATGTACCACTTTACTGTATTAGCTCTGTGTCTTCTTCAATATAATCCTGTCACTCCTACTACTACTACTTTAAAAAAAATTATGAGTTACTCTAGAATCTAGACTGTACACTGTAAATAGGATAGGATATTCAGTCAAGGTTTCTGTTTTCAACGTTTTTCATGGCAACTTGTATAACTTAAAACTTGAAAGAAGATGCTGTGTTATTTTATATTTTACTGATTATTTCTAAACTATGTGGTATGCCATAACATCAAAATAAGGTGTCTGTTTAGTCAAATGTATTGAATGTTTTAGCAATAACTGTAAGTTCAAGAGACAAGTTACTAGTGGTGGTGGAATCATGGTAGATGATATGGTCAGTGGTTTTAAACACTTCCTCGTTGACACAGATTGATGGTGGTGCCATAACATCCTAAACTATGACATTGGTCTTTTTGATGCCGATCGTGAATCTGAACTATTTGCACGTTTGGGTAAACAGGCTGATCACCTGTTGCAGCTGTTCCTCAATGTGAGAGATCAGGGCTGTGTCATCTGCAAACAACATCTCTCTTTAAAACACTAAGTGAGTTGTTGGTCTTGGCTTTCATGCGAGCCATGTTGAACAACCTTCCATCACTCCTGGCGTGCAGATGGATGGCCTCCTGTTGTGGAGTGTCTAAAGGCAGAGTTCAGCTGCATGAAGAAGAAAATACCGAACAAAGCTGGGGCAAGGATGTATCTTTGTTTCACACCACACTTGACTGCAAAGGGTTTGGAGTGTTCACTGTCACAGCTGACAGTCACACTCTCGTCATCATGAAAGGAGCATGTGAGGCTGAGTAACCCTGGGGGCAACAATCCCTTCAACGGCTTGAACAGGCCTCTCCTACTCATGAGATTAAACGCCTTTGTAAAGTCGATGAAGATGATGAAAAGTGGCGTCTGGTTTTCTCAGCATTTTTCCTCCAGCTGTCTTGCTGAGAATACCATATAGATTGTAGACATATTATCTCTAAATTGCACCCTATAATTTTATAAGGATGGCTGCATTCTCAAAGACATCCTTTACGGTCAGCTGGCTGCAGGACACCGCCCTTCAAGGCCTCCAGCTCTAGGCCTCAAGGACGTATGGAGGCTTGGCATCAAAGCCATCGACATCAACTCTGAGAGCTGGGAAGCACTTGTAGTAAATCGCAGCTAGTGGACGAGAGCAGTGCGTGTAGGAACCTGTAGGGGAGAAGCGACAAGACTCCAACTATTTAACAACAGAAGCCATAGAAAGGAGAAACAGCAAAAACAAGCCATCAACCTGGTGTTCAGTTTTGCCTGCAACAGCTGTGGCAGAGACTGCCATGCAGGGATTGGTCTGTTGAGCGACTCCAGACATTGCTCCAAACAAGACTGGTGTGGCCAAAGAGGGCGCAGCCCTTGACACCCGAGACAGAATGAGCCTACAACTATAAGTTTACAGGCTATAAGCCGGCGTGCAAAAAACAGGTTGATAAATAAAGCATGACACATCTTTGTATGCAGTTAAAGGGGAATAAAGACACACCACCACGCAGAGTGCATTCGTCACTCTTTTCGAAGAAAGTCTGTATTGATATCACAGACTGTTTGAAGTTAATCAGAGGTACCAGATATGATCAATCTTCTTAGGGCTTTTATCTGTATTTTTGGTTTTTCAGTTCTTTTGGTGACTGGTGATTGAAATGGCATTAAGCAAATCTACAGTAATACCAAGAACGTTATTTTGAAAGAAACTCTGCTTGCTTTTCTATGTTGATAGTTTATTGGGTGAAATACTAGCGAGCTGATTTATATCTTCGCGCGCACGCGCACGTTTGTGTGTGTGTGTGTGTGTGTGTGTGTGTGTGTGTGTGTGTGTGTGTGTGTGTGGGGTGTGTGTGTGTGGTGGGGTGTGTGTGTGTGTGTGTGTGTGTGTGTGTGTGTGTGTGTGTGTGTGTGTGAATGGATGGACGCGCGCGCAAACGCGTAAGAATACACAGTTTCTTCATCCATTATTTTGGCAGGCACTTCGCTTTGTGTGTATTTTCCGTTGACGGAAATAACAGACGACAGAGCTGAGAGGACATAATGTTGGTATATCAACCGTCACGTGCTTCTTAGATTTTCATCTTCTTGTTGTTTGGCATTCCCCAGACTAACACTACTGGAATAACCCAGAACCACACCTGGGAATCCCTTGGAGACTGTAAAAACACGGCGGATGATGATTGATGCTTTTAAGTGCCTTGCCACATCGGCGGCCATACTCTGGCTTCGGAAGATGAATCCTACCTATTCTACATGCAGATAAGAATGTATCTTGCCAAGCCTTACAGGAAAATGTTGTTACGCTTTAAAACATCAAGTTGAGGTTGTCTTCAGAAGGGAGAAACTCTTAGAACAACAGCCTATGCTCTCCTGTACAGGAGATACAAGTCCTCTGAAGCCGGACTGTTACTGTCTGTATGGTAATGCACTTGAAAAGAACATACTCGCAAAATTCTCATCCGGCGTATTCCCTCCGTGATTGTCCCCCAGAGTACATATTGTTTTAGGCAGCCCCCCCCCCCCCCCCCCTCCCTCCCCAGGATGTTAAGCTGTAGAGCAAGAACAGTATGCGAGCATTTTGCTTGGGAACAAGGCACTGGTAAGTCTGCAAGTAAGCTAACTTGGAAGATCACCAAAATCTTCACCCTGACTCCAGCAGGCGCTGTCAAGATCTGAACCTTGGATTTCAGGACCTTGGAAAGCCTGTCCATTTCACCCTTCAGCAGTTGACTTACAACTGCGAGCATTGATCAATTGCTTTCTCAACAAACAGCAAAACAAAACAAAACAACAGCAAACAGAAAACCAGCAAACAGTAGTTTAAAGCACCACAAAAACCATATAAACCAAAACACAAAAGGCGGAGCTTAACGACAGAACAAACCACTCTTAAGCTTCTCCATATTTGACTGTTCAGATAGCAAAGTCCGTGTAACATTGATACAGGAGAGCAAAAGCTTCGCCATGCATATCTATCCAGCAGTGGGACAGAATAGCTCAGTGGTCAGACCACTCGCTTTCCCCCAGCCAAGGTTAAGCAGCATCGCCTTGGCTTCAGTACATTCCCCCAGTTCACCCAGCTGTAAATGAGCACCTGCCCTCTTTAGGGTCAGGGAAAGTAAAGCAGCGAGGGAGAGGAGATGGGCGCCGCCCTCAATATCCTGGCCGTAGAGAAGTGAGGTCTCTGACGCCTCGCTCCCCGGCGACCTTATAGGTTATGGGACACCTTTACCTTTACATCTATCTATCCATCTATCTATCTATCTATCTATTTATCTATCTATCTATTTACCTGTCTGTCTGTCTGTCTGTCTATCTATCTATCTATCTATCTATCTATCTATCTATCTATCTGTCTGTCTGTCTGTCTGTCTACTTGTCTATCCAGCGTTCTACCCAGCTGCCTATGTCTCTGCTTTGTCTACCCGTGTTATGTATCTATTTGTCTTCCTAGCTGTCCATCCATCCACCCATCCATCTATCTACCTAAATACCTGCCTGCCTGCCATGTGTTTGAAGGGAGTGAATGTTGTTGATGTATTTGGGGAACTTCATTCCAATCCAGTCTCCTGGCTTATAGCTTGGCCCACCATGCGAACCGTGAGGTGAACGCTGCTGGAGTTGCTGACATGACCAAGGTGACAGCCCTAATGTGGCCTTTGTGCTCAGCGGGGCTGTCAACCATGCAGGGAAGCAAAACCCTACCTACGACTTCACCTCCCCATCTAGCTACTTTCCTGTCTGCCTACCTACCTGTCTACTTGCCTATCAACTCCTTCCCTACCTGCCTACCTACCTATCCTCCAACCTACCTTCCTACCTACCTATCTACCTACCTATCTTCCTACCTATCGACATTCGTACATATCTACCAACCTTTCTACCTACCTACCTTCCTACATACCTACCCACCAGTACCCACCAGCCAACCCACCCCACTTTCCCACATGCCCACCTACCCATCGATGGAGCGGTGGTCTAGAGGTAACGCGCCTGTCAAGAAAGTGAAAAGTCCGGGTCGGAAGTGTGTGGTGGTTCGAATCTCGTTTGGACCCGAAACTTTTCCCCCATCTGTGCGCCAGTCTTTCGGATGAGACGATAAACCAAGGTCCCGTGTTGTCCCTGGCAAAATTCTGTAGAAAAAAGCCACTCTGATAGGAAAACAAATACAGTTGCAGACAGGAAAAAGAACAAAAAATGGGTGGCGCTGCTCTTGTGGCGACGCGCTCTCCCGAGGGGAGAGCAGTCCAAATTTCACGCAGAGGGCTTTGCCGTGACTAAAAGTAGTATACAAAAAAAAAGTATGTTCTTTCGAGCCAGAAGGCCCATAGAGCCGGAGCTTATCCCGGTTTCTGTAGCGTTAAGCGAACTGATGGTTTTTCACCACCCCTGTGACAGGACGCTAGTCTGTCGCCAGATACTTCCCCAGCAGAGCTGGTACCCACTTGTACACCTGGGTGGAGTGAGGAAAATAGGAGTAAAGTGTCTTTCCCAAGGACACAACACCGAGCCGAGCGGGGATCGAACCCGCGACCTCTGGATCACGAGTTGACCGCCTAAACCACTCGACCACGGTGCCTCCTCAAAAGTAGTATACAATACAATACAAAACGATCTATCTTCATCTCTCTCTCTCTCTCTCTCTCTCTCTCTCTCTCTCTCTCTCTCTCTCTCTCTCTCTCTCCACTTTCAGAATGCAGTACCGAGCAGTGCTTCTCCTTGCCTGTTTCCTTTTGGCTTTCCTGGCGCAGACGGAAGGCCGGGGCCCAGCAGCGCAGACCGACTGTGAGAAGCTGAAGAAGGCCAACCAGGAGCTGGAGCAGAAGATCAAGGAGCTGAAGAAAGAGATCCTGGAGTTGGAGGCCAAGTTGGCCAAGAGCGCCAAGCTGCTGGAGAGCCTCATGGAGATCCTCAACGGCAACGGAACTAGCGCCCAGAAGAGGAAGAAGAAAGCGAACCAGAACAAGGAAAAACACTGGTGAGGCCGCTGGTGGTTGGGTAAGCTGTTGGTGATGTTGATGCTGATGTTGATGTTGTCCATGGTGAAAGTCAAGTCAAGTCAAGTCAAGTCAAGTCAAAATTTTATTTCCAGATCTATCTAAGAACAAATTTCGTAATGATTATACTAAGACACTACATTATTGCATCATTTACCGTTAAATTGAACCAGTAAAAAAGAGGAAAAAATCGATAAGGAGATACATTGAAAATACAAATTACCACATATACATATACATGCACACACATACTCATGCACGCCTGAGCGCGTGCGCGCTCACGTCCACACACACATTTAAATAAAAATGTTTTAAGAATTAAAAAAAGAAAATCATAAAACGTCAGGACAAACAAATTACTTCACCTACTGTTACATCCATTCTTTCACGTTTATACTTAAGATAATAAAAAGGTACAAGAAAAAAACGTTAGAAAATTCTAGGCATTCGTCATTACTGACAATATTACCTTCAATGACCTCCCTCCTCTCCTCCTCCACCCAGCAAACGTGTGCTTTTTTTGCGTTTATACTTTTCAAATAGTGCTTTTAAAAATGACATATTCACACAATAGCTATCAAAGCAAGATAAGTCAAATAAGATTATAATAATGATTATCATAATAGAGATACAATTATAACAACAATCGACCATCACCATGAGACAACAATATAACAAATGATCCCCATCACCATGAGACAACAACATAACCCTGATAACAGAAAAGCATTGGAAAGGATGGGGGTGGGGGAGGAGTATCAAGGGGGAAGGGGAAATACACCTTCAATCAAATTAATAGTTTAAAAAAAAACAAATATTCAAACAAGTAGAACCCCTATACGATACAGAATTCAAAAGCCCATAATCCACTGGACTATCAAACTAAAAACAATATCATACTAAAACAGTATCGCTTATAATAGTACTAATAATCTCATCTCTAACTGCAATAAAAACAACATCCACGATAAAATCTATTGAATTAGACAAGACAAAGGGCATGAGGAGAGGAGAGGAAAGGAGAGGAGAGAGAGAGAGAGAGAGAGAGAGAGAGAGAGAGAGAGAGAGAGAGAGAGAGAGAGAGAGGGAGAGAGAAGAGAGAGAAGAGAGAGAGAGAGAGAGAGAGAGAGAGAGAGAGAGAGAGAGAGAGAGAGAGAGAGAGAGAGAGAGAGAGAGAGAGAAGAGAGAGAAGAGAGAAGGACACACTATCAAGCTATTAGATCTACCATAAAAAGATTTTTAAAATTTCCTCCTTTCCACTTGTTTCAACATTGCAGATTATTTACTAGCTTGCATAGATTACTCTTACTTCTTTGCATAATTAGTGTGCCTCTTTCCTGCCTCCCCCTCCCTCCACACATATACAGTGTGTGACTGTATAATGAAGTGAAAGTGAAGGATGAGTGTGAGAGAGTGTGTGTGTGTGTGTGTGTGTAAGGGGGTGGGGTGGAGGTGTGTAGGGGTGGGGTTGTGAGTGTGTGGGGGGGGGTAGGGGGGGGTGGAGGTGTGTATGTGTGGTGGGGGTAAGTGTGTGTGGGGGGGGGAGGGGGGAGGATGGTGGGGTTTGTGTGTTAAAGATAAAACAGCTGAAGCCACTTGGCTACAAAACTCCGATTCTTCCGTGGAGGTGGTATTGACATCGTCTACAAAGACACACTGCATCCAGCTCTTTCTATCTGTCACTCTCTTCCTTTTTCACCCAAATCTTTCGAAGTCTGTGAACTCAACCTCACCTTACCTGGCCACTCTGTTACTTCTGTTGCCTTTACCGTCCACCTCCCAACCGTAGAAACAATTTGACATCTTCAGTTTTCCACCAGGAGTTTCTGACCATTATAGCCTCTCACCCCCAAAACTTATCATTCTTGGTGACTTTAACTTCCACTTCCACAACCAGTCATCTCCTGATGTCAAGCGTCTTTTTCTTTCTTTGTCAAATCACTCTCTTTCCCAGCTGCTAAACGAACCAACGCACAGATAAGGTTACATTCTAGACTGGCTTATTACCGATGTTTCTCAAGGTCTAGTCACATCTCAGTCTGTATCTGTCACTGACGAACTACTCTCCTATCATTCTGCCATTCTTTTCTTCCCCAACATTGCAAAGCCTATCAGAAAGAAGAAGCGCATTACCCGTCACAACCTCAAGGCCATAGATATTCAAACTTTCCTTTCCCCAAGCTGTTGAACGCCTATCACAAACCCCTGACCATTCTGACCCTTCTAAGCACTACAATACCGTCCTCAGCCGACTCCTTGATGAGCATGCACCTCCTACTGACCATCTCCTGCCTGATAGGCCCTGTGCACCATGGTACACCCATGACATCCTGGCCGCAAAACGCAAACGCGACAGCTAGAGCGGCAATGGTGAAAAACTAAAACTGAAATAAACAAACAGCTTCTTCGTAAACAAATCAACAAAGTCAAAACCTTAATCCATTCAGCAAAAACAAAGTATTGCTCTTCTCAAGTTCTTGATGTCACGTCTATGAAATCTCTCTTTTCCCTCACATCCACTCTTCTTGGATCTGCGAAGGCTAGCCCTCTGCCTTCTATCTACAACCACTCTGAACTTCCTTCTATATTTTCTGCATTCTTCCCTGACAAAGTCCGCAACAGTTGCTCTAGTGTGGATCAGACTTCTTTCCAGCCTGCAGCTTTTGATCCCCAATTCTCTGGCACTCCTCTCCTTTCCTTTCATCCAGCAAGCGAGAAAGAAATCGAGATAATTCTCAAAGAAATGAACAATAAAATCATGTTATCTTGATCCCACACCTGCTTCTCTTTTCGCACAGTGCCTGCCACAACTTATACCCACTATCACGAAATAGTAAACTTATCTCTTGTTTCTGGAAATGTTCCTGCAGCTCTAAAAACTGCTATAGTCACACCTCTACTCAAAAAGCATGACCATGACCCTAACATTCTGAAGAATTATAGACCTGTTTCCAACCTACCTTTTATCTCTAAAGTCCTTGAAAAAGTAGTTCTAAAACAGCTCAACCACCACCTTCTCTCCAACAGTATCCTTCCTGCGTTTCAGTCTGCCTATCGTGTCAACCACAGCACTGAAACCACCCTTGTCCACCCTTAAATAGACTTCTACTTGCTTCTGACTCAGGGAAAATATCTACTTCTTACTCTACTCGACTTATTTATCTGCAGCCTTCAACACTATTGACCACTCTATTCTTCTCTCCCGTCTTCAAAAAACGTTTGGTGTTACTAGTACAGCCCTTACCTGGTTTAGTTCATACCTTACTGACTTATTCTAGACAGTCACAGTAAATAAGATCCAGTCAGTACCTGCCAGACTGGAATGTGGAGTTCCGCAGGGATCTGTTCTGGGCCCTGTTCTGTTCAGCCTCTACACTGCTCCATCGCCACATATAATTAATTGTTATCAGATCAACCATCATTTTTATGCAGATGATCAGATTTAAGAAGCGAAACTCCTGGAAAAATCGGGCCTTTCTCTCTTGACAAATATGGCCTACTGCTTTCAAGTTTACCCAAAATTGGGAAATGAACAGAACAAATTACAGTAAATGCAGAATAAAAACGGAAACCATTGCTTGTAGGGTCAAACATAAACTCTCTTCCCATTCACAAAAGCCAAAGAACTGGCAATGATCGTCCCTCTATCTACTGCTGTGAAGTGTCTAGGGGTCATTATTGACAACACACTTTCTATGCAAAAATTCATCACCTTTTCTACATCCAGTCTCCGTGTATTTGCGATTTTGTAATTCTGTCATCTGCTCTCACTGGCACACAATGGCCTGCTCTTACGAAAAGCGGAACAGGATTTAACATGTGTGCAAGATGTTCTGCACGCGTTTGCACATGGGGCTCGGTTTAGAGTCTCATCCGAAGGACTTTTGGAGAGAGTGGAGTCTGCACTGATGTTAACTCCAGGGGAAAATATCCTCTTGAACGGGAATCAAATCCAGGTCGTCAGATTGCGAGCGCAATGTTCTAACCACTAGGCTATCCCGTCCCCTCCTCCCACCCCGGCGTTTATTGCTATTACGGCGTATTAGTGCAATTTGAAAGTACCTGTCCACAGATGCAACATCCAAACTCGTTAGGTCTCTCATTCTTTCATGTGTTGACTATTGCAATTCTCTTCTGGCTGGTCTGCCAGCATCATCAATCCACTCCCTTCAACTGTATACAAAACTCTGCAGCTCGATTAGCCATCAAAAAGAAAAAATCTGAGCACATTACCCCTCTCTTGCGATCTCTCCACTGGCTGCCTGTGCCACAGAGAGTAAACTATAAGATCTGTACCCTCTGTTACAAATGTCTCCACAGAACAGCACCTTCCTACCTCTGTAAATGTCTTCACCTGTACACTCCTTCTCGTTCCCTCCGCTCTACTGCAGATATCCTGTGCTTACGAATACCTAGATTCAACCAATCCACTGTTGGCCATTGCTCTTTCTCTATTTCTGGTCCATTGACCTGGAATGAACTTCCAGTCTCTCTTCGCCCAAACCCTTCTTATGACACTTTAAAATCCAGTCTCAAGACATATTTATTTCAAACCTAAGATTTTCCTCTCCTGCTTCATCTCAGCTTTTCCCTGCCTTCGGCGGCCAAAATTTTATCGCCCTGCCAGTGTGTATGGCCTGTGTGTGTGTGTGTGTGTGTGTGTGTGTGTTTTGTGTGTGTGTGTGTGTGGTTTTTGTGTGTGTGGGGTGTTGTGGTGCGTGTGGTGCGTGCGTGCGTCCCGTGCGTGCGTGCTGCGTGCGTGCGTGCGTGCGTGGGGTGCGTGCGTGGTGTGTGTGTGGGTGTTGTGTGTGTGTGTGTGTGTGTGTGTTGTTTGTGTGTGTGTGCGCGCGTGTGCGTTCGTGCGTGCACTTTTGACTTGTTAGAACTATTAATTGTTACTGGTTGCATGACTGTGTAAGAGTGAGTTGAGTGCAAGCCTTTGATTTGTCTCTGCAAGATAAATCGCTATATATTATAAACTCCATTTATTATTTTTTTTTTTAATTTTTTTTTTTTAATTTTATTAAGGGTTGGTTTGGAGTGGAAGGGATGGTTGTGTTGTGTGTGTGTGTGTGTGTGTGTGTGTGTGTGTGTGTGGTGTGTGTTGTGTGTGGTGTGTGTGTGTGTGTGGGGCGCGCGCGCGTGTGGTGGGGGGGAGGTGGAGTGGTAAGAGTTGGGGTCGGGATAGGGGATTTTGTTATGTTGTATGTATGTGTGTGTGGGGGGGAGGGTTAGGTGGTGTGTGGGTGTGTGTGGGGGAAGGGGCCACTGTGTGTGGGGGGGGGGAGGGGGGGTGGAGTGGTGAGGGTTGGGGTCGAAGTGGGGTGTATTTGCCGTGCGCGCGCGCGTGTGTGTGTGTGGAGAGAGAGAGAGAGAGAGAGAGAGAGAGGAGAGAGAGAGAAGAAAAGAGAGACAGACAGACAACAGACAGACAGACAGAAGACAGAAGACAGCCCAGTTTGTGTATTATGTTTGGGACAGAGAATGAGAGAGAGATAGAGACAGACAGAGAGAAAGAGAGACAAACAGATAGACAGGCAGACAGGCAGAGAAACTTACACAGGCAGACATATATATATATATATATATTAGATACATACATACATGCATAGATAGATTAATAGATGAAAGGATAGATGAAAAGATAGGGAGATAGATTTGATAGATAGAGAGAAAGCGAAAGACATACATACATACATACATACATACATACATACATACATACATACATACATACATACATACATACATACATACATACATACATGCATACATACATACATACATACATACATACATACATACATACATACATACATACAGCATACATGCATACATACTAACATGCATACATACATACATACATACATACAAAAATCCCATACATACATACATACATACATGCATACTTACATACATGCATACATCATACATACATACATGCATACTGCATACATTCATACTCCCATATACATACATGCATACATACATCATGCTTGCATGCATGCGTGCATACTGCATACATTCATTAATTCTAATACATAACATATTTACATACATACATACATACATACATACATACATACAACATACATACTTTACAACATATTACAAAACACATACATACATACAACAACATACAACATACTTACATACATACATACATACATACATACATACATACATACATACATACATACATACATACATACATACATACATATATACATACATAGAGCTGCGTGTTGAGGATTTCACCTAGCTTGTTTATATGAAACTTTAAAATAAAAAAAGAAAGAAAAACAGGATTGTTAACGGAGTTTATTATTAAATAATTCTTTTATTTTGAGGATAATGGAGTTAACATTAGTGCCGACTCCACTTTCCCAAAATGTCCGGATGAGACTATAAACCGAGATCCCGTGTGCGAACGCACGCAGAACATTTTGCGCACACATTAAAACCCGTTCCGCTTTTCGGAAGAGTGGGTCATTGTGTGCCAGTGGGAACGGATAACAAAATTTACAAAACTTCATAGACACGGGGACTGGATGTTTAAAAAACAAACCACAACAACCAGGCACATGAGTGCTTATTCCGTTATCCTCGAAATAAAATAATAAAAGCAACATAAAATTAAACAAAATAAAATATACTAAAATGAATAAAAACAGCATACTTATATATATATCTCTCTCCATATTATATATATATATAATATATATATAAATATATTATATATAATATAATATATAGAGAGAGAGAGAGAGAGAGAGAGAAGAAGAGAGGAGAGAGAGAGGGGAGAGAGGAGAGAGAGAGAGAGAGAGAGAGAGAGAGAGAGAGAGAGGGGAGAGAGAGAGAGAGAGAACAATTTTTTTTTGAACAATTTTTTTTTTTTTCAGAGGTAATAGATTAAGCATGACTTTGGGCTTTTTTACATCCAGCCCTCGGGGGAAAAAAAAGAAAAATAAAATAATAAGGAAAAAAATGTGCATAATGTCAGAATTGCATAGAAAACAATACACACACATACTTGTGCGCGCATCCCGCGCGCACGCACACACACACACACACACACACTGAAAAAGCAAGCAAGATTAAAAAATTACATCAGTAGAGAGAGAGAGAGAGAGAGAGGGGAGAGAGAGAGAGGGGAAAAGAAGAGAAAAGGAGAGAGAGAGAGAGAGAGTTAAGATAAAACATAGAAATGATGGAAAACAAAACAAAATTAATGGGAATGATACTAACAAAATTAACTATACCATCCGGGGAGAAAAACTTATGTGACTAAAACTACAAAGCGGTTCGATCAAAACATTTGTGGTGAAAACAGTGTGACATTTTTATGAGTCATCAGAAAATCATAGAACAGACTTTTAATCTTGAAAACTTTTTTTCATTTTTTAGAAAGGTTGGGAGCCTATTCCAAAACCAGCTCCCCCCTTAAAACTAGCCCTTGATTTGAATAGAGTAATAGCGGGTAAGGGAGATTAATTTTATGTGAGTGTCGAAAGTTGTTTTCGCAAAACCATGCTGCTCAAGGAAGATGGGGCACTACCATGAAGAATTTTATGCATTAGTACACCTTTATTAATAGCAATCTTGTTTTGGAGGAAGGATTTTGACATTTTTGTAATCGGAAATGTAAATGAAGATGACTTATCTATTACTATTTTGACAGCTCTTTTGGGTGTATACTGATTAAGGGTTTGAATAGGTTTTTTACTGGCTAAATTCCCACAATGTAGATGCTAACCCCTCAAAAAGACTGAATAAATGAAAAAAAATATTTTTTCTCGCATGCAGATTCAGAAAGTGTTTGATCTTATTTAACTGGTGGGTTTTGGAGGAAATTTTCTTTGTTAGATTACGTATATGTACAGACCAAGACAATTATTTCGATGGTTATCCCCAAAATTTGTGACTGAAACTTCTTCAATTTTAACACTGTTGACAAAAATAGAAGGTAAGTTTATGTTAAGATTTGACGTTTTGTCTTGTTGATAACAGCATGAATTTTGTTTTACCTGGATGAAGGGCCATTGGTTCATTTGTGTCCAGTTGACAACTATTTGATATTCTCTTGTAAACTTTGACATACTTGGAGAGGGGTTTTGGGTGGCTAGTATCAGAGTTGTATAAACTGCAAATAGTTCATTTTGTACATTTATACTAAATTGGCAGGTCATTTATATACAGAAGAAACAGCAAGGGACCAAGCCTGATCCTTGTGGAACACCAAAGCTATTAAGAAAAAAACTTGAAGACGTTTGTTTAATATACTTTTGAAGTCTGTCAAAAAAATGATGAGATAAGGTGATGGTACTAGGGGATAGTTTGTAGACGCAAGGCTTCCGTAGTAGAAGTCTGTGGTCTTAATATCAAAGGCTTTAGCAAAATCATAAAGAGTATACCTGTTAATTCCTTTTTATTCATATTATGCAACCATCTGTTTGTCATTTTTACAAGGGTAGTGTGGCAGGAATGGTTTGCTTCTAATCCAGACTGGTTAGGGGGTAGCAGATTATAAATTTTTTAAGTGGGCTAGTAAACATTTATGAATGTGCTGCTCTAATGGTTTTGAAAGAGTGGACAATATTGAAATTGGGCTGTAGTTTGATGGTTCTGAGTATTTCCTGATTTATGTAAAGGAATAATTTTTGCCTGTTTTAAGATTCTAGGAAATGTGTTTTTACTTATGCAAAGATTATAAATATATGTAAGTGTTTCAGCTATACTGATGCAGATAGTTTTAAGAATTTTCCCATCTATTCCACAAGTTTCCACGAGTTGTGATTGCTTCAGGACAATTTTTTAAAGCAGTGAAAACCTCGTTAAATGTAAGAAATGTTAACCAATTTTAGATTCAATATTTTTACTATCGCAAAAAGCTTTCAAATTTTTTAAGTCATTGTCTTCTGATTGTCTTCAGAGATTAACTGGTCTGCAACGGTTGAGAAATGAAAATTTAATGCTTCAGCAGTAAAATCACAGCCAACGTTTGACTTTTTATGAAAACTTTTGTTGGTGAGCTGGTTAATAGTTTTTCCAAAACATTTACCTCCCTGTTGTTTTTAAGAAGCTCTCCAAAATACTTTTTTTTCTCAGTTTTGTAAAAGTGAAGTTACATAATTTCTTTGTTTCTTATAATCTTCTCGGGAACCTTTCTTTAATAGGTAATCCCTATGATGTATATTTTTCTGTATTTCGTTAGTAAGCCATGGTGGTTTTGTTTTGTATTTAACTCTTTTAATTTTTAGTGGAGCATGTTTATTATAAACATTAAAAAAGATAGAATACCAATATTCAGTGGCTATAAATTTGGATCGTAATTTGATAAACACACTCAAACGTGAATTCAGAAGGTCCTGTAGAAAACGTGCTGTTAAAGTGTGAGAAATTCCTAAAAGTTTAGTTTTAGGCTAGCTTTAGAATTTTTAATCCTTTTTTGGACCATGTTATACATATAGGAATTTATCACTGCAACCGGAAAGTGGAACATATTTTCTCTATAATAGTGTTTTTATTTGTAACATATATATGATCTTTTAAAGTTTTTGAAATATTTGTAATACGAGTTGGTATAGTTAATCAATTGTTTCAAAATTGAAAGATTCAGTTGTGTGAAACCAATGATTATTAGGTTTTAATAAATCAATATTGAAGTCCCTAATAAAACAATATCATCATAATCTTTATCTATGCTATCCATCATTAAAATATAGTATCAATCCACTCTGCTTTTTTCTTTGGGATTTCTGTAAAGAAAACAAAAAGAATTTGGTCTGGAATTCCTTAGTTTAATTTCAATCCAAATCGTTTCTATATGAAGTTGTTCTAAACTTTTTAACTCTTTTGAACTGAACTGAGTGATGATATAAACAAATATACCAGTTTCTTTAGGAAAAAGGGAATCTCTGCGAATGGTATTTTAGCCTGGACTGAGATGGGCATTGTCTGAAATATGGAGGAAAATGGGTTTCTGTAAAACCAAATACATGGGAAAATTTTTTCCTGAATTTGACATTTTAGAAGTATTTCTGTCATTTTGTGTACTGCATTTGGGTTGTATTAAGATGACCAATTCGCAGGGCCCTCTTTAGATAACCAAAGATGTTTTGATATCCATAGTCAAAAAGAATTGCTTGTATCATACACATCTAATCACTAATTCGTACAGTTATTGAACGCAAATCAGAGTACGTCATCAAATAACACTCCCAAAAAATGGCAATAAAATTTCAACTAAGGAATGAAACAAAATCAAGTAAGCTATATATGAAAAATCCAGGCACAAAAAATTTACAACAGGGAATATGACCCCCCTTTCGTGAAGTGTTACTTTTCCAAAGACTAAAATGTTTAGTGTAATTATACCAACAAAACAAAACAACAACAACAACAAACCCAGCAAATCCCTATAAGAAAAAGGATCAAATTTCAGAAGGAAAAACCTCAAAATGCCAAACCTTGTTTCCGTTACCAATCCGAACAAATGTTTTTCTCTCAGGTTATTCACACAGCCTTGGGCATCTGGAACTACAACATTCAAACACCATCCCCAAAATCATTATTCATTTGAAAATTCTAGACAAAAAAGTAAAGACATGCATAAAAACTTCCCATTTCTATTGTGGGATGGGTAGGGTTCTACCCTGATTTGCCATTATTTTAGAGGCCATGGAGAGCAAGTCTAAAGCATTTGGATGGATATGTCCTCTAAAAGGGGGTGGATGCTAGGGAAACTGACAGATGTTACGAAGCATCTTGTTCTAGAGGAAGGGGAGGTTGTGTGCTTCATGGGATGACAGAGGAGATGGAAAGGGATAGGAGAAACTTCTTCCAAGATTTGTGTAGTTGAATGCAAAGAGGGATGTTTAACAGAAGGGTACTGGGGAAAGGGAGCATTAATATGTTTTCACGTGGCCTTGATCTGAGAGGTGGGTAGTGAAAAAGTGAGGAGGGAGGAGGACTGCTGCATTGCCATTGATGCGTGGTGATCCTGATGGTTGGCATGAGACCTAGACAGAGTTTCTGTAGAATTTGAAGTGTGAGAAGGGGAGAACCTCTGCTGAGGATATATCCTAGGGCCTCTACTTGTCCTACTTTGTTGTGGTCTATAGCTGCTGAACAATGTCTGATGATATCTGTCATCTGTTGATGAACTACTTGGGAGTGAGGTGGAAACATCTCGCCCTATTCGTCTGTTGTGGTAAGCAGGTGGTTGATATACCCTGGTCCCTGAAGAATAACTGTCCTGAAATTTGCCTTGTTGGTGATAATTTCTGTCATTAAGATCATAAGGACGGCCATCAGTTTCATGCATGTTATTTGCATTATTCTTATCAGAATTGCGGTGCTCATGTTTATTCCAGGGAAGCCAAGAATGTTTGCAATTTTTGGGAAATGCCTCTTTCACTGGGGTGAGTAAGATTGAAAAAAGGCTAAACGAGAGATCCAGAACTAGTAGTGAAAGTATTTGTGGATCAATGAATGTGGTGCTTGACTGATTTACAGACTGTTTGAAGGTTTCTGTTTTGGGAAAGGGAAAAATGAAAGTGTTAAGGTGAGTCGACTTAGCGGGATTATGGAACCATACTGATGCAGACGGGGAGGAGGAAAGCATTGTTTGACAAGATCAGTCCATTCTTTTTCTGAAATGACACCAGATTTGCAGCTGTTGACACCAATGTGAACAACTACACATTTAATATTGAACATGATAGGAAGAGAAGAAAACCAAGTTGATAAGTCTGTTATCTTTATTCCAGATACACAGATCTTGAACATGTTCTCACCCCGAGGGGCCAGTCTGTGTGGATCAATTTTCAATGACAGAATCTCCCACCAATAGCATAGTTGTAGTATCTGGAAAAAGAAATCTTTGGACAATATTTCGGGTGAAATTTTTTGGTAGTTCTATGGTTCCAGAGTCCATGATTTTGCTGTACTGGTCTTGATGTTTCCTCCTGTGGGACCTGGCTGTGCCTCTGTTTGCTTTTTAGTTGTAAGGCCAGGATCCACATCAGCCAGTGCCTCAAAGGAATTTTTGACAGGTACAGTGTAGTGTAGTTTGGGGTCTGTGATTTCATGGTCTGTTGCTTTTTGGGGTAGCTGGAAAAGCTGCTCAGTCTGGTGACGAATCTCTGCCTGAGAATGGGTGGATGGTTGGATCAATAACTGAAAATCCTAATTCTTCATGGTTGGAACACCCACTTTGTTTTTTAAATTTAGTGTTTGTTGTATGAAGCATCAGGAAGTTGCTCTGATTGAGGATGGGGGGAAGTCTGAGTGGATGTTGTCTCATTGGTTTCTGGAACTGATTCTTTTCAACTGAGACTGCATCGTTCCCCTCTGAGTTTTAATTGAGTGATTGTCCTTTTCTAGTTTTGCATTTTTTTCTTCCAGGTAATTTATTTTCTTTCTCAAACTGTCCAATTCAAAAAGTAGTGACTCAAGCTTTTCAAAAACATGAACTGGCAGTTCATTTTTCAATGAAACTTTGACGTCTTCAATGGTGAGGCTGTCTTTGATTCATGTTCTTCTTTTGCTGAGGTTAAAAGACTTTATGCAATCTTTAAATTTTTTTTTAATGTTTGTTTACACGAGACAGTGATGAGGTGTTTTTCTATTGGGTTTCAACCCAGAAGAAAAAAGATTTCTTTTTCTTTGGATACGGGGCCTCTTACCGATGGGAGTTGTGTCAAAGTGAGGACTGTCTTTTGACTTTGTAACACTGATTTAGTTTGAATGGATGGTGTAGGTGGAAGGAAAACTGTTTTTTGGTGGTAGATATTGCAGCGTCAGTGACTTCACTGGACAACAATAGATTGGAGTCTGGAGGAGGGGGTTTTACCCTGCACATCAGGGACTGATGGTTTTGGAGTCAAGGTGACAGGATCCAGACAGACTTTGTCTTTGAGGGGGGCTTCCAGAGAAACAACTCCTGGGAAGTTTTTTTAAAGAATAAAAGAGGAGTTTTGAGGAGATGTTTAGTTAATTCTTCATTGTCCTTTGTTTTTACGAAAGCTGAAATAACATGTTTGATTTCTCACACTCTTGATCACGCCACTGCCACACAATCTCTTCCTTGACACACAGGGGCCCCTCCCTGCTGTGGGGAAATACAGAGTAATTGTGACGCTTTTAGAAGATTATGAAAAAGTCTGATCACTGTTTTGGAAAGTTCATGGGGGGGGCAGTAGTGGAACAAACTGAGGCATTGAAGAAATGGGTTTTGTCAATTTGATTGAAGTCAGCCACTGTCACGACGATTGAAATTTTCATTGATCGCGTATAGCGATAAATAAGGGAATTACGCCATGCAGTAAGCTCTTCCAGTCCCACAAGAAAAAACGTTTTTGGATTTCATCCATGGTGGATTTAAGTTTTTTTGTGCCACTTGTGGAATTTTTCCGCCATATTTAAAACAAATCAAAACAAAAGTTATTGACACTCACATGCTGTCATAGTTCCCATCTCCACTTGGCAGGTGCATCAAAGAGTCCAGGCATGCTTTGTTTTCACGTGCACACTGCATCATGACAGCCAGCAGCAAAAAGAAGGGGAGAGTTCATGAACCCAGAAACAAGTTCAATTTCTCACGTGCAGTTTGCATTTTTTCAACGTCCAGTTTGAATACAGAAATGTTGATTCTTCTCGGCAATAGTATGAAAATTAAACCTTATTTGTTAATTATTAATATTTGAAATATAATTTACAGGCTAATTATACAAGAATTCCAATCACTAAAGTCAGATTAGTGATGAGCACACCTGTACAACACCCACCCGCCAAAATTCACTTCAGTCTATGACTAATAACTGCCATAAAAACGATACTTTTTGACAGAGCACAAATACACGTCTGACCACCTCGGGCCGACCCCTGAAGGAGAGAGGAGAGAGGGGAGAGAGAAAAGAGAGAGAAAGGGGGAGAGAGAGAGGGGAGAGAAGAGGAGAGGGGCGAGAGAGAGAGAAGAGAGAAAGAGATAGGTAGATAGATAGATTGATAGATGCATATATACGAATAGGGCACAATAACACATGTACAAATTTTAATGTACCTACATATTATACCTGTACCTGTCCACATGTCTGTTTGTCTGACTTTATATCTCTCTCTCAATCTCTCTCTCTCTCTCTCTCTCTCTCTCTTCTCTCTCTCTCTCTCTCTCTCTCTCTCTCTCTCTCAATCTCTCTCTCTCTCTCTCAATCTCTCTCTCTCTCTCTCTCCCTCTTCTTCTCTCTCAATCTCTCTCTCTCTCTCTCTCTCTCTCTCTCTCTCTCTCTCTCTCTCTTCTCTCTCTCTCTCTCTCTCTCTCTCTCTCTCTCTCTCTTACTGTTTTCACTGTGTGTGTGTGTGTGTTCTTTACATTGTGGAGTTGTTGCGTTTTTTAAGGGGGGGGGGGGGGGGGGGGTATTTTTGTGTGTGTTTTTTTTTTAGGGGGGTGGGGGGTATTTGGGTTGTTGGGTTTTCTTGAGGGGGGGGGGGGGGGGGGTTCGTGTGTTTTTTGTTTTGCGTTTGGTTTGTTTGGGTTTTTGTGAGGGGAGGGACGTTGTTTTGTTTTGGGATTTTTTTGGGGGAGGTTGCCGGTTTTTGTTTTACTGTGTGAGTGTATGGGTAATGGGCTTATTTCATTATCATGATGTATCCTTAAGGGTGGGGACTGGATGTAAAAAGCCCCACATAGGCGCTTATTCATTATCCTCAAAATAAAAGAATTTGTCATTGTCATTGTCCACTCTCTCTCTCTCTCTCTCTCTCTCTCTCTCTCTCTCTCTCTCTCTCTCTGTATCTCTGTCTCTGTCTCTCTGTGTGAATTTTTTCTTTCTCTCAATCCACTTTCATCTATCCAATGTTTGTAGTATTTCCCATATATATTTCCCGTGGACATTCATTTTTCGTGTGTGTGTTTTTCTCCAGATGATCGTTGGCTAAAGCTGTCACATCGAACCTGCATTCTTCCAAGCGTTTCTAATGGTGTGGCCAGAGCACTAAGTTTTGTACGATAATAAACGGCTCTTCTCGATTCTCGTGTGTGGACAGTGCTTATTTTGTCTGCCAATGTCCTGACTTTATCCCTCTCTGTTTCGCTGGGTCTCTGTCTCTGTCAGCCTCTCTCTCTCTCTGTCCTTATCAGTCTGTCAGAGTGTGTGTGGTGTGTGTGTGTGTGTGTGTGTGTGTGTGTGTGTGTGTGTGTGGTGTGTGGGGTGTGTGTGGTGTGTGTGTGTGTTGTGTGTGTGTGTGTATGTGTGTTCTTCAGTTTAACGTCTATTCACATTTAGTGATTTTAGACGGGAAAAAGTAATATAAACAAGAGAATGCAAACAATAACAAAAAGTGTCAATTAACAGTACTTAAAAACTAACTTTAACATACTACAAAAACTGAATTATCGGACTTTTTTCAATCCTAACACAATGTCCAACAGTAACGATGGTTCAGACAAAATCTGATCCAGTGATAAACCTGGTATAGCAGGTAAAAATGCTTTTAAATGTCCACAATCAAAAATAACATGACTATTGGTAATCTTCTCCCCACAAATACAGTTTACATCTTTCACGTACTTTGTCTGAAAGCATTTAGTTTAAATCTGTACATAAGGGATAACATATTTCTACGATTATACCAACCACAGACTTTGTTAGAAATGAAAGCATTTCGAAAATCTATCACATTGCTTGTACAGCCATTATAGAGACAATAGCCAGAATCATATATTTTCTTTCTGAAGTGCTTCCAGCAAGCGTTTTGTAGCAAGCTGTATCCCTCATGCAGAGATAAGGCAACGTTTATTTCACAAGAACTATTTTATTTTCTCGCGCCATATTTTGCAAGACTGTCAAACTTTTTCATTAAAAAAGATACCAGTGTGTGAGGGAAACCCCTGAAAAAAGGGAAAAGCTTTGGGGAAAAGGAGGGGGGTTGGGGGGGGATATAAAGGGGGGGAAAGGGGGGAAATACACCTTAAAATAAAATTTAAATAGTTTTAAAAAAAAAAAAAATTTAAAAACAATTTAAAACCCCCTATACGATACAAATTAAAAAGGGCCCAAAAACCAAATTTGGGACTATCAAACTAAAAAACAATATCATCCCTTTTAAAAAAAAAAACCCAAAAAAAATCCCTTTTTTTTAATTTAGACAAAACCTTTTTAAGGGCAAAAAAAAAAAACCCAAGGAAAAATCATTGAATTTAGGAAAAACAAAGGGGAAAATGAGGGAAGAGGAAGGAGGGAAAGGAGAGGAAAAAAAGAGAGGAAGGGGGAGGAGAGGGGGAGAGAGAGAAGAGAGAGAGAGAGGGAAAGAGTTGGGGAGGGGGGAAAAAGAGAAGGGGAGAGAGAGAGAGGGGGGGAGAGGAGGGGGGAGAAAAGGAGAGGGGGGAGGGGAGGAAAAGGGAGAGAAGAGAGGGGGAGGGGGAGAGGAGGAAGAAAAAGAGAAAAAGGGGAGAGAGAGAGAAGGAAACACTTTTAAAAGCTTTTTTAAAACTCCCCAAAAAAAGTTTTTTAAAAAATTTTCCCCTTTTTTTCCACTTGTTTTAACATTGCAGATTATTTTTTGGGCTTGCATTTTAACTCTTACTTTTTTGGGTTTAATTAGGTCCCTTTTTTCCTGCCCCCCCCTCCCCCCCAACATTTTTAAAAGTTTTGTGCCCTGTAAAATTAAGTAAAAGGGAAAGGGGAAGAGTGTGAGGGGGTGTGTGTGTGGTGTGTTGAAAGGGGGTTTTGGGGTGGAGGTGGGGGTGGGGTGGGGTTGTGAGTGTGGGGGGGGGGGGTTAGGGGGGGGGGGGGGAGGGGGAGGGGGGTTGTATTTTGTGGGGGGGTTTGTGTGTGTGGGGGGGGGGGGGGGGGGGGGGAGGTGGGGGGTTTGTGGGGTTTAAAGTAAAACAGTTTGAACCCCATTTGGGCTAAAAAAACCCCGGAATTTTTCCCTTTGGAGGGGGGAAATTTGAAAAACGTCTCCCAAAAGCCCACACCATCCAGCTCTTTCAAATTGGGTCATTTCTCTTTCCTTTTTCCCCCAAATCTTTCGAAGTCTGTGAACTCAACCTCCCCCCCTTACCGGCCCCTGTTTTTCTGTTGCCTTTTTAAAACCGTCCCCCTTTCCCAAAACCCGTAGAAAAAAATTTTTGGGACATTTTTTCAGTTTTCCCCCCGGGGGAGTTTCTGACCATTATGGGCCTCTCCCCCCCAAAACTTATCATTTTTGGTTTTTTTAACTTCCACTTCCACAAACCATCATCCCCTTGTTTTAAAGGCGTTTTTTTTTCTTTCTTTGAAAAAATCACTCTCTTTCCCAGCTGCTAAACAAAACCAAAACGCACAGAAAAAGGTTACATTCTAGACGGGCCCTTATTCCCGATGTTTCTAAAAGGTCTGGGTCACTTTCTCAGCCCTTTTATCTGTCATGACAAAACTACCCCTCCTATCTTTCTCCCATTCTTTTTTTCCCAACTTTGAAAAAGGAATTTAAAAAAGGGAAAAAAAGCGCTTTTCCCCGTCAAAAACCTCAAGGCCATAGTTTTTAAAAAAAATTTTTCCTTTTCCCCAAGCTTTTAAAACCCCTATCACAAACCCCGGGCCCATTTTTGGACCCTTTTTAAAGCACTACAATACCGTCCTCAGCCAACTTTTGGGGGGGAGCATGCACCTCCAAATGACCATCCCCCTGCCGATGGGCCCTTTGTGAAACCATGGTTTAAAACCCATGACTTTCCTGGCCGAAAACGCAAAAGCAAAACAGCTAGCCCCCGGCTTTGGTAAAAAAACAAAAACTGAAATAAAAAAAACCCAGCTTTTTCGAAAAACCAAATCAAAAAAAAGTCAAAACCTTTAAATTTCCATTCAGCAAAAAAAAAAAGTTTTGGGCCCCTTCTCAATTTCTTGATGTCACGTCTATAAAATTTCCCCTTTTTTTCCCTCCCCAACCCATTTCTTTTTGGGAAATCTGCAAAGGGGCTACCCCCTTGCCTTTATCTAAAAAAACCACTCTGAATTTTTCCCTTTATATTTTTGCATTTTTTCCCCCTGAAAAAGGGTCCGCAACAGGTTGTTTCTAGTGTGGATCAGACTTTTTTCCCCCAGCCTCCCGCATTTGACCCCAATTTTTGGAACTCCTCCCTTTTTTTTCATCCAGCAAGCGGGGGAAAAAAAAATCGAGATAATTCCAAAAAAAATTTTAAAAAAAAACAATAAAAATTCAGGGGTTTTTTTTTTTTCCCACACCTTTTCCCCCTTTTCGCACAGTCCCCTGAACAACTTAAAACCCACTATACGAAATAGAAAACTTATCTCTTGTTTCGGGAAAATGTTCCTGCAGCTTTTAAAAAATGCAAATAGTAACACCTCTACTAAAAAAGCATGCCCATGACCCTAACTTCCTAAAAATTTTTTAAAACCCTTTTTTAAAACCCCCTTTTTTACCCTCAAAAGGCCCTTGAAAAAGTATTTTAAAAAAAACAGCTAAACCCCACCACCTTCTCCCCCAAAACAGAAACCCTTTCCTCCCGTTTCAGTCTGCCTATCGTGTCAACCAAAAGCACGGGAAACCCCCTTGTCCACCCTTAAATAGACTTCTACTTGTTTCCCTTGATTCGGGGAAAATTTTTTATTTCTTACTCTACCGACTTATTTTCTCACCCTTAAACCTATTGCCACTCTATTTTTCCCCCGTCTTAAAAAAACCGTTTTTTTGGTTACTAGTGGGGCCCTTCCCTGGTTTGGGTTCATCCCTTTAAACTGACTTATTCTAGAAAAGTCAAAGTAAAAAAAGATCCAGTCGTACCTGCCAGACGAATGTGGGGGGTTCCGCAGGGTCTTTTTTCGGGGCCCCTGTTCTGTTACCCTTTCCCCCTGCTCCATCGCCACATTTTTTTAAAAATTAAAAAAAAATTTTTAAATCAGATAAAAACCATAAATTTTTTTTGGGCAGATGACTTTTAGTTTTCAAAAAAGCGAAACCCCCCTGAAATCGGGCCTTCTCTTTTTGACAAATATGGCCTACTGTTTCAAGAACCCAAAAAATTGGGGAATAAAATACAGAACAAATTACAGTAAATGCAGAAAAAAAAAAGGAAAAAACCATGCTTTTTAGGGTCCCAAACAAAAAAACTCTTTTTCCTTTTAAAAAAACGCCAATAAAACTCGGCAATGCATCATTTCCCCAAACTACTCCTGTAAAGGGTGTTTTTAGGGGTCATTATTGCCCAAAAACACTTCTATGGAAAAAATTTCTTCCCCTTTTTCTAAAAACCCAGCCCTCCGTTATTTCGATTTTGAAAATTTCTGTCATCTGTTCTCACTGGCCCCCAAAAGGGCCCTTTGCCTTACGAAAAAGGGGAAAAGGGATTTAAATGTGTGCAAGATTTTAATGCACGCGTTTGCACATGGGGGGCTCGGTTTAGATTTCTCATCCGAAAGGCCCTTTTGGAGAGGGGGTGAGGCTCCCACGGGAATTTTAACCCCAAAGGGGAAAAAATACCCTTTCTTAAAACGGGAATCAAATCCAGGCCCCGTCAGATTGCGACCCCCGCAAAGGGTTCTAACCCCCCCAAAAAAAGGGCTATCCCGCCCCCCCCTCCTCCCCCCCCGGCGTTTTTTTATTTAAACGGCTTTAATTAAAAAATTTTTTAAAAAGTCCTGCCAAAAGGGGATGAAACTTCCAAAACCCTGTTGGGTTCTCATTCTTTAAATTGTGTTGACTATTGCAATTCTCTTCTGGGGTCTGCCACCCAACATAAAATCCATTTCCCTTTTCAACTTTTATCCCAAAAAACTCTGCAGCTCGTTTTGGGATCAAAAAAAAAAATTTTTGGACCCTTTTAACCCCTCTTTTTTGCGATCTCTCCACTGGCTCCCTTTTCCCACAGAGAGTAAACTAAAAGATCTGCCCCTTTTTCCCAAATGTTCCAAAAAAAACCCCAAACCTTTCCCTACCTCTTAAATGTTTTTAAACCTTACACTCCTTCTCTTTTCCCTCCGCTCAAACGAAAGAAAATCCTGTTCTTACAAATTTAACCTAGATTAAACCCAAAATCCATTTTGGGCCCCATTGCCCTTTTCTATTTTTTGGTCCAGGACCTGGAATAAACCTTCCAGTCTCTTTTCCCCCAAAAACCCTTTTTCTTAAAACATTTTTTAAAACCCAGTCTCAAGGAAAATTTATTTCAACCCAAAGTTTTTTCCCCCTCCTGTTTCCCCCCCTCAGTTTTTTCCCTCCCTTCGGGGGCCCAAAATTTTATGCCCTGCCAGTGTGTAGGGGCCTTTGTGTGTGTGTGTGTGTGTGTGTGTTTTTTGTGTGTGTGTGTGTGGTGTGTGTGTGTGTGTGTGTGTGTGATTGTGTGTGCGTGGGGTGGTGCGTGGTGCGTTTCGTGGTGCGTGCGTCCCGGTGCGTCCCGTGCGGGGCGGGGCGTGGTTTTGTGTGTTTTGTGGGTTTGTTTTGTGTGGTTTTGTTTTGTGTTTTTTTTGGGGGTTGGGGTTTTTGTGCGCGGGGTTGGGGCTTTCGTGCGTGCACATTTTGACTTGTTTAGAACTATTAATTGTTACTGGTTTGCATGACTGTGAAAGAGTGAGTTGAGTGAAAGGGCCTTTTTTTTTTGGTTTTTTTCCCCAAGAAAAATTGGGCTATATATTTTAAACCCCTTTTATTTTTTTTTTTTTTTAAATTTTTTTTTTTTAATTTTTTTTTTTAAAGGGTTTGGGGTTTTTTGGAGGGGAAGGGTTTGGTTGTGTGTTTTGTTGTGTGTGGGGTTGTGTGTGTGTGTGTTGTGTGTGGTGTGTGTTGTGGGGTTGTGTGTGTTTTTGTGTTTTTGTGCGGGGCGCGCGTGTGGGGGGGGGGGAGGGGGGAGTGGAAAGAGTTGGGGTGGGATAGGGGATTTTGTTTATGTTGTATGTGGGGGTGTGGGGGGGGGGGAGGGTTAGGTGTGTGTGTGGGTGTTTTTGTGGGGGAAGGGGGCCACTGTGTGGGGGGGGGGGGGAGGGGGGGTGGAGGGGGTGGGGGTTTGGGGGGTCGAAGTGGGGTGTATTTCCCCGTGCCCCGCGCGCGTGGGGGTGTGTGTGAGAGAGAGAGAGAGAGAGAGAGAAAAAGGGAGGAGAGAGAGAGAAAAGGAGAGAAAAGGAGGAAGAAGGACAAACGGGAACGGGACAGACGGGGCCCGACGGGGCCCAAGACAGACCAGTTTGTGTATTAGGGTTTGGGACAGAGAATGAGGGGAGGGGATAGGACAAACAGAGAAAAAAGAGAGCCCAAACGTTTGGGACGGGGCAAAACAGGCAGAGAAACTTGACGGGCCCAGACATATTTTATATTAGATAATACATACATGCATTTTAGAAAAATTAATAAAAGGGGATAGATAAAAAAAAAAAAAAATTAGGGGGGATAGATTGAAAAAGATAGAGAGAAAGGGGAAAAGCCCATACAAACATACATAATACTACTACATACATACATACATACTTTACTTTACATCCCATACATACATCCCATACAAAAACATGCATACATACATACTTTCATACTTTAATCCCATACTTACATACATACATACAAACTTTTGCTTTCATGCTTTACATACATACATGATACATACATACATAAATAAAAACAAAACATACATCCCTTTCATACATACTTACAGGGCCTACATACAAACATGCTTCCCTGCTTTCATACATACTTTGCATACATGCATACTTTCATACTTCCTATATACATACATGCATACTTTACTTACAGTTTTTGGCATGTTCCCGTGCATAAAATGCATACTTCATTAATTCAAACATACATACATTTTTACTTACATACATACATAAAATACAAAAAATACATAAAACATACTTTCTTTAAACTACTTACATAATCAAACATCCCATACATACTTTACATACATCCCAACATACAAAACTTTACATACATACTTTACAAACATACATACATACAAATTTCTTTCCCAAAAATACATACAAAACATACATAAAATATATACAAAATTTGGCTGCGTGTTGAGGATTTCCCCTTTGCTTGTTTATTTTAAACTTTTTTTTTAAAAAAAAGAAAAAAAACGGGGATTTTTTAAGGGAGTTTATTATTAAATAATTCTTTTTTTTTTTGAGGATAATGGATTTTAAAATTTAGTGCCAAACCCACCCCCCCAAAAAATTTGCCCGGGAGGGGGACTAAAAAAGGGGGAGACCCCCGGGCAAAACGCACGCAAAAACATTTTGCGCAAAACTTAAAAAAACCCGTTCCGCTTTTCGGAAGAGGGGGGTCTTTGGGTTTTTGTCCCAGGGGGAAAGGGGAAAAAAAAAATTTAAAAAACCCTTCCCATGGGGACAGGGGGGACTGGATTTTTTAAAAAAAAAACCCAAACAAAAACCCAAAGGAAACATGAGTGCTTTTTCCGTTATCCAAAAAAAAATTTTAAAAAGCAACATAAAATTAAACAAAATAAAATTTAAAAAAAATGAAAAAAAAACAGCTACTTAAATATAATCTTTCTCCAATATTTTTTATTATATATATTTTTAAATATATATAAATAAAATATATATAAAAAAAAAATTAGGGGAGAGAGAGAGGGGAGAAAAGAAAAGAAAGAGGGGGTGAAAGAGGGGGGAAGGGGGTTTTAGAGGGGGGAGAGAGAAGAGAGAGGGGGAGAGGGAGGAGAGAGAGGAGGAGGGGGGGAAAAAGAAGGGGGAAAAGGAAAAAAAAAACAATTTTTTTTTAAACAATTTTTTTTTTTTTCAGGGGGTTAATAGTTTAAAAGAAATTGCCCTTTGGGTTTTTTTTTCCCCCAAACCCCCGGGGGGGGAAAAAAAGAAAAAAATAAAATAAAAAGGGAAAAAAAAATTTTCTTTAATGTCAGAATTGCATAAAAAAACAATAAAACCACATATTTTGTGCGCGCATGCCGCGCGCACGCACACACACACACACACACAAAATAAAAAAAGCAACAAGATATAAAATACATCGGGAGGGGGAGAGAGGAGAGAGAGAGAAGGAGGGGAGGGGAGAAAAGGGAGAAGAGGGGAAGAGGGGGGAAAAGAGAGAGGGGAGATTTAAGATAAAACCATGGGAAATGATGGAAAACAAAAAAAAATTTAAATTGGGAATGCATATAAAAAAAATTAACTTATCCCATCCGGGGAAAACAACTTATGTGACTAAAACTACTAAAAGGGTTCGTTTCAAACTTTTTGGGGTAAAAAAACAGTGTGACTTTTTTTAAGGGAGTCATCAAAAAATCATAAAACCGGGTTTTTTTAAAATCTTGAAAATTTTGGGTTTCTTTTTTTTAGAAAGGTTGGGACCCTTTTTTCCCAAAACCCAGCCCCCCTAAAAACTAGCCTGTTTTGAATGGGTTTTATAGTTGGAAAGGGGAGATTAATTTTATGTGGTGTCAAAATTTTTGTTTTGCAAAACCCAATGCGCTCAAGGAAGAGGGGGGGGGACAAAACCCCATAAAGGGAATTTTATGCATTAGTAAAAAACCTTTTTAAAAAATAGCAATTTTGTTTTAGAGGGGAAGGATGTTGTTTTTTTTGGGAAAATGGGAAAATGAAATGAAGAGGGACTTTTTAAAATTACTTTTTTTGGGCCCCAAGCCGTTTGTGTATAATTGATTAATTGGTTTGAATGGGTTTTTTTAACCTGGCAAAAATTCCCCAATGTAGATGCAAAACCCCTCAAAAGGACGAAAAAAATGAAAAAAAAAAATATTTTTCCCCCCCCCCCCCGCATGCAAAATTCAAAAAGTGTTTTTTTTCTTATTTAACTTTTTGGGTTTTGGGAAAGGGCAATTTTCTTTTGGGTTGGGATTTAAACGTTATGAACAGACCAAGAAAAAATTTTATTACGATGGTTACCCCAAAAAAATTTTTTGGTGACTAAAAAATTTTCTTAAATTTTTTAAACATTTTGTTGACAAAAAATAGAAGGTAAGTTTTGTTAAAAATTTTTTGGGACTTTTTTTGGTTTTTTTTTAAAATTAAAAAGCTTAAAATTTTTGTTTTTACCCTTTGGATGAAGGGCCATGTGGTTCTTTTGTGTCCAGTTGACAATATTTTTGGGATAATTCTCTTGTAAAATTTGACAAAAACGGGGGAGAGGGGTTTTTTGGCAAAAAAACCCAAGAGTTTTTATAAATTTTGAAAAAATATTTTCCATTTTTTTACTTTTAAAACTCAATGGCAGGTCATTTATATACAGAAAAAAACACCCAAAGGGCCCAAAAGGCCACTGACCCTTTGGGAACACCAAGAAATTAAAGGGAAAAAAAACAAAAAGACGTTTTTTTTTAATATCCCTTTTTTTAAAGTCTGTAAAAAAGAAGATGAGATAAGTGGGGATGGTATTTGGGGGTGGGTTTTGTAGACGAAAAGTTTCCTTTATAAGAAGTTTCCTGTGGTCTTTAAAATCAAAGGTTTTAAAGCAAAAAAAAAATAAAGAGTAAAACCTGAAAATTTTTTCCTTTTTTTTTCAAATTATGCAACCATCTGTGGGTTTTTTTTTACAAGGGTGTGTGGGGGGGGAATGGTTTGGGGTTTCCTAAATCCAGACGGGTTTGGGGGTTTTTTAGCAGATTAAAATTTTGTTTAAGGGGGCTGAAAACTTTTTTTAATGGGGCGCTCAAATTTGGTTTTTTAAAAAAGAGGGGACAAAATTAAAATTTTGGCTGTAGTTTTGGGGTTTCCCTGAGGAAATTTTCCTGATTTTTTGAAAAGGGAAATTTAAATTTTTTGCCTTTTTTTTAAAAATTCTGGGAAAAATTTTTTTTTTAACTTATGAAAAGATTATAAATATATGTAATGTTTCAGTATAAAAAATTTTAAAAAAATTTTTCCCCTTTTCCCCAAAAAATTTTTTTTTTTTTAAAATTTTTAATTTTTAAATTTTTTAAAAGGGAAAACCCAAAATTTTTTTTTTTTAAAAAGAAAATTTTTTTTAAATTTTTTTTTTTTTTCCCCCAAAAAAAGGGCTTGGCCCCCCGGGGGGGGGGGCCCAAAAAAAAAAAAAGGGGTTTTTTTTTTTTAAAAAATTTTTTCCCCCCCTTTTTTTTTTAAAAAAATTTTTTTTTGGGTTTTTAAAAGGTTTTTCCCCCAAAATTTTTTTTCCCGTTTTTTTAAAAAAATTCCCCAAAAAATTTTTTTTTTTTTTTTTGGGGGTTTTTTTTTAAAAAATTTTTTTTTAAAATTTTTTTTTTAAATTTTTGGGAACCTTTTTTTTTTTTTTAAATTTTTTTTTTTTGGGGTTAAATTTTTTTTTGGGAAAAAAATTTTTTTTTAAAAAAGGGGTTTTTTTTAAAAAAAAAAAAGGCCCAAAACCGGGGGAAAAAAAAGGTTCCTTTTTTTTAAAAAAAAAAAAAAATTAAAGGTTTTTGGAAAAAATTTTTTTTTTTTTTTAAAATTTTTTTAAAAAAAAAAAAAAACCCAAAAAAATTTTTTTTTTTTTTTTTTTAAAATTTTTATAAATTTAAAAAAAAAAAAAATTTATTTATAAATTTTTTTTTGGGGGGTTAAATTTTTTTTTTTTTTTTTAAAAAATTTTTTAAAAAAAAGGGTTTTTAAAAAAATTTTAAAAAAACCCTTTTTTTTTTAAAAAAAAATTTCCCCCTTTTTTTTTTTTTCTTTAAAAAAAAAAAAATTTTTTTTCCCCTTTTTTTTTTTTTTTTCTTAAAGGGAAAAAAAAAATTTTTTTTTTTTTAATTTAAAAAAAAAAAAATTTTTTTTTTTTTTTTTTTTTGGTTTTTAAAATTTTTTAAAAAAAAATTTTTTAAAAAAAAATTTGGGGAAAAAATTTTTGGAAAAAAAAAAATTTTTTTAAAAATTTAAAAAGGGGGGTTTTTTTTTTTTTCCCCCAAAAAAATTTTTTTTTTGGGGTTTTTTAAAAAAAATTTTTTTTTAAAAAATTTTTTTTAAAAAACCCCCCCCAATTTTTTAAAAAATTTAAAAAATTTTTTTTTCCCCCCCCAAAAAAAATTTTTTAAAAACAAAAAAAATAAAAATTTAAAAAAAAAAAATTTTTTAAAAAAAAAATTTTTTAAAAAAAAAAAACCCCCCCTTTTTTTTTTTTCCAAAATAAAAATTTTTAAAAAAAAAAAAAACAAAAAAAAACCAAACCCCCTTTTAAAAAAAAAAAAAAAGGGGAAAAATTTTAAAAAAAAAAAACCCAAAAAAAAAAGAAAAAATTTTTTAAAAAAGGTTTTTTTTAAAAAAAAAAAAAAAAAAAAAAAACCCCCCTTTTCCCAAATTTTAAAAATTTTTTCCCAAAAAAAAAACAAAATTTAAATTTTAATTTTAAATTTTTTTTAAAAAAATTTTTAAAATTTTTTTAAAAAAAAGGGGAAAAAAAAACCCTTAAAAATTTTTTTTTAAAAAAGGGGGTTTTGGGGGAAAAAAAGGGCCAAAAAAAATTTTTTTAAGGGGGGTTTTTTCCGGGGGGGGGGGGGGGGAAGGGAAAAGGGAAAAAAACCCCCTTTTGGGGGGTTTTTTTTTGGGGGGGGGGGGGGGAAAAAAAAAAGGGAAAAAAATTTTTTTCCCCGGGTTTTTTTTTTTAAAAAGGGGGGGGGGGGGGAAAAAAAGGAAAGGGGGGAAAAATTTTTTTTTAAAGGGGGGGGGGGGGGGGGGGGTTTTGTTTGAAAGGGGGGGGAAAAACCCCAAAAAATTTTTTTAAAAAAAAAATTTTTTGGGGGGAAAAATTTTTTTTTTGGGTTTTTTTTTTTTTAATTTAAAAATTTTTTTTTTTGGGGGGGGGGTTTTTGGGGGGGGGTTTTTTTTTTTTGGGGGAATTTTTTAAAGGGGGGAAAAATTTTAAATTTTTTGGGGGAAAAAAATTTTTTTTTTTGGGGGGGGGCCAACCCGGGGGGATTTTGGGTTTTCTTTTTGGGGGGGGGGAAAATTTTAAAAAAGGAAAAAGGGGGGGGAAATTTTTTTTTGGGGGTTTAAAAAAATTTTTCCCAAAAAATTTTTAAAATTTTGGGAAAAAATTTAAAATTTTTTTGGGGGGGTTTAAAAAATTCCGGTTTGGGGTTTTTTTTGGAAAGGAAAAAAGGGGGGAAAAAAAAGGGTTTTTTAAAAAAAAACCCCCTTTTTTTTAAAAAGGGGGGGGAAAAAAAAAAAAAAAATTTTTTTAAAAAAAGGGGGGAAAAAAAAAGTTTTCCCCAATTTTTTTTAAAAAGGGAAAAAAAAGGGGGGAAAATTTTTGGGTTTTTTAAAAAAATTTCCCCCCCGGGGGAAATTTTTGGGGGGCCAAAAAAAAAAGGGGGGGTTTTTTTTTTGGGCCGGGGAAAAAAAAAGGAAATTTTTTGGGGGGGTTTTTTTGGGGGGTTTTTTTTCCCTTTTTGTTTTTTTGGGGGGGCCCCCCGGGGGGGGCCCCTTTTGTTTTTGGGGGGTTTTTTTTTTTTTAAAAAAACGGCCCCTTTTTAAAAGGGGGGGGGGGTTTTTTTTTTTTTTTAAAAAAAGGGGAAAAAAATTTCCCCTTTTTTTTTTTTTTTTTTAAAAAAAAAAATTTTTTTGGAAAAAGGGGGGGGGGGGTTTTTTTAATTTTTTGGGGGGCTTTTAAAAAGGGGGGGGGGGTTTTGGGGTTTTTTTTTTTTTTTTTTTTTTTTCCCGGAATTTTTTTTTTTAAAAAAATTTTTTTTTTAAAAAAGTTTTTTTTTCCCAAAAATTTAAAAACCTTTTTTAAAAAATTTAAAAAAAAAAAATTTTTTTTTTTTTTAAGGGCCCCCCAAAAAAATTTTTTTTTTTTTTTTTTGTTTCGGGGGGTTTTTTTTTTGGGTTTTAAAAAAAAAAATTTTTTTTTTTGGGGGGGGCCCCTTTTTTTTGGGTTTTAAAAAAAAAAAAATTTTTTTTTTTTTTATTCTTTTAAAAAAATTTTTGGGGGGGGTTTTTTTGGGGTTTTTTTTTTTCCCCCCCAAAAAAAATTTTTGGGGGGGGGGGTTTTTTTTTTTTTTTTAAACCCGGGGGGTTTTTTGGGAAAATTGATTTGGGGCCCGGAAGGGTTTCCTTTTCCCCCGGGGGAAAAAATTTTTTTTTAAAAAAAAAAGAAGGGGTTTTGGGGGGGGTTTTAAATTTCCCCTTTTTTTTTTTTAAAAAAAAAAATTTTTTTTTTTTTTTTCCCCTTTTCCCTTTTTCCAAAAAAAATTTTTTTTTAAAAAAATTTTGGGGGCCCAAAAAAAAAAAAAAAAAAAAGGGGGGGGTTTTTTGGGGGTGGGAAAAAAAAATTTTTTAAAAAAAATTTAAAAATTTTTTTTTTTTAAAAAAAAAATTTTTTTTTTTTGGAAAAATTAAAAGGGGAAAAAATTTTTTTTTTTTTCCCGGAAAATTTTTTTTAAAAAAATTTTTTATTTTTTTTTGGGGGGGAAAAACCCCCCCCAAAAAAATTCAAAAATTTAAGGGCCCCCAAAAATTTTTTTTTCCCAACCCCCCAAGGTGTTTAAAAATTTTTGGGTTTTTTTTCCTTCCCCTTTTAAAAAACCCCAACAAAAGGGGGAATTTCCCCCCAAAAAAAAAACCCCCCCCTTTGGGGGGGGGCCCCCCCGGGAAAAAAAATTTGAACCCCGGGGGGGAAAAGGGGGAAAAAAACCCAAAAAATTAATTTTTTGAAAAAAAAATTTTTTTTTTTTGGAAAAACCTTAAATTTTTTTTAAAAAATTTTAAAAAACCCCAAAATTTTTTTTTTTAAAATAAAATTTTAAAAAACCCCTTTTTAAAAAAAAAAATAAAAAAGGGGGGCCCCTTTTAAAAAAGCCAAAAAGGGGGGGGAAAAAACCCCGGGGGGAAAAAGGGGGGAAAGGAAAAAATTTTTCCCCCCCCGGGGGGAAGGAGAAGGGGGGGGGAGAGAAAGAGGGGGAGAAAGGGGGGAAGAAAAAAAGGGAAAGGGGAAAAAAGGGGGAAAAAAATTTTAAAAAAATTTTTTGGTTTTTTTTGGGGGGTTTAAAATTTTTTTTAAATTTTTTTTTTCCCCCCCCTTTTTTCCCCCTTTTTTTTTTCCCCCTTAATTTTCTCTTTTTCCCCCTCTCTCTCTCTCCCCTCCCCCCCCTTTTTTCTCCCCCCTCTCCCCTTTTTTTCCCCCCCTTTTTCCCCCCCTCTCCCTTCCCCCCCCCCTTCCCCCTTCCCCCCCCTTTTTTTTTCCCCCCCCCCCCCCCTTTTTTTTTTTTTTTTTGGGGGGGGGGGGGGGGGGGGGGTTTTTTTTTTTTTTGGGGGGGTTTTTTTTTGGGGGTTTTTTTTTGGGGGGGGGGGGGTTTTTGGGGTTTCCCCCTTTTTTGGGGGTTTTTTTTTTTTCCCCCCCCGGGGGGGGGTTTTTTTAAACCATTTTTTCCCCCTTTTTTTTTTTTCCCCCCCTTTTCCCAAAACCCCCCCCCCCCCCCCCCCCCCCCCTTTTTTCCCCCCCCCCCCCCAAAAAAAAAAATTTTTTTTTTCCCCCCCCCCCCCCCCCCCTCTTCCCCCCCCCCCCCCAACCCCCCCCCCGGGTTTTTTTTTTCTCCCCCCTTTTCCACCCCCAAAACCCCCTTTTTTCCCCCCCCCCTTTTTTTTCCCCCCCCAAAAAAAAACCCCCCCATTACACACAACTTCCCCCCAAAAATTTTCCCCCCATTTTTTTTTTTTTTTCCCCTTTCCCCCCCCCTTTCCCCCCCCCCCAAAAACCCCCCCCTTTTTTCCCCCAAAAATTTTAATAAAAAACCCCCCTTTCCCCCCCCCAATTTTTTTCCCCCTTTTTTTTTTCCCCCTTTTTTTTTTTTTTTTTTCCCCCTTTTTTTGTTTTTCTTTTTAAGGGGTTTTTTTTTAAAGGGGGGGGGGGGGGGGGGGGGGGGGGGGGGGGGGGGGTGGGGGGGGGGGGGGGGGGGGGGGGGGGGGGGGGGGGGGGGGGGGGGGGGGGGTTTTTTTTGGGGGGTTTTTTTTTAAAAGGGGGGGGGGGTTTTAAAAAAAAAATTTTTTTTTTTTTTGGGGGGGGGGGGGGGGGGGGGGGGGGGGGGGGGTTTTTTAAAAAGGGGGGGGGGGGGGGGGGGGGGGGGGGGGGGGGGGGGGGGGGGGGGGGGGGGGGGGGGGGGGGGGGGGGGGGGGGGGCCCCCTTTTTTTTTTTTTTCCTTTTTTGTTTTGGGTTTTTTTTAAAAGGGTTTTTTTAAAAATTTTAAAAATTTTGGGGGGGGGAAAATTTTTTTTTCCTTTTTTTTTTTAACCCTTTTAAAAAAATTTTTCCCTTTTTTTTTTTAAAAAAACCCCCAAAAAGGGGGAAAATTTTTTTCCCCCCAAAAAAAAAATTTTTTACAAACCATTTTTTTTTCCCCCCCCCCCCTTTTTTCCCCCCCCCCCCCCAAAAACCCCCCCCCCCCCCCAAACCCCCCCCCCTTTTTCCTTTCCCTTTTTTCCCTTTTTTTTTTTTTTTTTTTCCCAAAAAATTTCTTAAAATTTTAAAATTTAAAAAAAAAAATTTTTTTTTTTTTGGGGGTTTTTAAATTTTTAAAAAAAGGGTTGGCCCCTTTTAAATTTAATTTTTTTTTTAAGGAGGGCCCCCCTTTTTTTTTTAAAAAGGGGCCCCCCTTTGGGTTTTTTTTTTAAAAAAAAAAAAATTTTTTTTTTTTTTTTTGGTTTGTTTTTTTTTTTTTTTTTTTTTTGGGGGGGGAAAAAGTTTTTTTTGGGGGGGGGGGGGTGGTTTTGGGGGGGGGGGTTTTTTTTTTTTTTTGGGGTTTTTTTTGTTTTTTTTTTGGGGAAAAAAATTTTAAATTTTTTTTGGGGGGGGGAAAAAAAAAAAAAAAAAAAAAAAAAGGGTTTTTTTCAATTTTCCTTTTTTAAAAAAACTTTTTTCCCAAATTTTTTAAAAAAAAGGGAAAAACCCTTTTTTTTTAAAAATTTAAAAAAACCCTTTTAAAAAAAAAAAACCCAAAAAAACCCCCAAAAAAAAAAAATAATTTTTTTTTTTTTAAAAAAAAAAAAAAATCCCAAGGGGCCCCAAAAAAATTTTAAAACTTTCCCAAAAGGTTTTTATTTTAAAATTTTTTTTTTTAAAAAAATTTTTTTTTTTGGGAAAAATTTTTAAAAACCTTTTTTTTTAAAAAAAAAAAAAAAGAATTTCCCCTTTTTTTATTTAAAATTTTTTCCCAAAAGGAAAATTTTTTTAAAAACTTTTCCCACCCCAAAAAAAAAACAAATTTTTTTTAAAAATTTTTTTCCCTTTTTAAAAAAAAAACCCCTTTTTTTTTTTAAAAAAAGGGTTTAAAAAAAAAAAATTTTTTGGGGTTTTTTTTTCCCCAAAAAAACCCCCAATTTTAAAGTTGGGGTTTTTTTTAAAAAAAAAGTTTTTTTTAAAATTTAAAAAAATTTGAATTAAAAAAATTTTTTAAAATTTTTTTTAACCCCCTTTTTAAGGGGGAAAAAAACCAAAACTTTAAATTAAAATTTTTTTTAAAAAAGGTTTTTTGAAAAATTTTTAAAAAAAAATAAATTTTTTAAAAAAAAAAAAAAAACCCCCAAAAAAAATTTTGGGTTTAAAAAAAAAAATTTTTTTTAAAAAGGGGAAAAAAAAAAATTTTTTAAAAAACCCCCCTTTTTTTTAAAAAAAGGTTTACGGGAAATTTTTTTCCAAAAAATTTTTTTTTAAAATTTTTTTTAAAAAAAATTTTTTTGGGGGGGGTTTTTTTTTTTTTTAAAAAATTTTTTTCCCCTTTTTTAAAATTAAAAAGGGGGTTTTTTTAAAAAGGGTTTTTTTTTGGGGGAAAAAAAATTTTTTTAAAAAAAAAAATTTGGGGGGGAAAAAAAATTTAAAAAAAAAAAAACCCCCCAATTTTTTTTTTTAAAAAAAAGAAATTTTTTCCCAAAAAGGGGGGTTTTTTAAAAATTTTTTATTTTTGGGGAAAAAAAATTTTTTTTTGAAAAATTTTTTTTTTTAAAAATTTTTAAAGGGGGAAAAAAAAAAAAAATTTAAAAAAAAATTTTTTTTTTCCCCAAAAAAAAAATTTTTTTTTTTTTTTCCGAAAAAAATTTTTTTTTAAAAATTTTTTTTCCCCCTTTTTTAAAATTTGGGGGGAAAAAAAAAAATTTTTTTTTTTTTTAAAAATAGGGGTTTTTTTTTTTTTGAAAAAAGGTTTTTTCCTTTTTAAAAAAAAAATTTTTTTTTTTGGGGTTTTTTTTTTTTTTTTTTTTTTTTTTTTAAAAAAGTTTTTCCCAAAAAAACCCCCAATTTTTAAAAAAAGTTTTTTTTTAAAATTTAAAAAAAAATTTTTTTTTTTTTTTTTTTTTTAAAAAAATTTTTTTTAAAAAATTTTCCCCTAAAGGTTTTTTTTTTTTAAAAAAAGCAAAAAAAAATTTTTAAAAATTCCAAAAAAAAATAATTTTAAAAAGGGGGCCCTTTTTTAAAAATTTTTTTGGGGGGTTTTTTAAAAATTTTTTTTTTAAATTTTTTTCCCTTTTTAAAAAAAAAAACCCCCCGGGGGGTTAAACCTTTAAAACCCCAAAAAACCCTTTTTTAAAAAAAAAAAAAATTTTTTTAAAAAAGGGGGGCCAAATTTTTTTTTAAAAAAAGGGGGTTTTTTTTGGGGGTTTTTTAAAAAAAAAAAAAGGGCCAAAACCCCCCCAAAAAAACCTTTTTTTGGAAAAATTTTTTTTAAAAAAAAAAAAATTTTTTTTTAAAAATTTTTTTTTTCCCCCAAAACCCCAATTTGAAAAATTTTTTTTTAAAAAAAAAGGGGGGGGGTTAAAAAAAAAAAAAAAGGGTTTTCCCAAAAGGGGAAAAACCCAAAAAAATTTAAAAAAAATTTTTTTAAAAAAAAAAACCCTTTTTTAAAGCAATCCTCTGCCACACGATCAAACTTTATGTCTCAAAAATGGGCAAGTACATTCTTCCTTCGAAAAATTGGTATTTAATTAGGGGTTTTAATTTAATAAAAACAATTAGATCTACCCCTTAAAAAACCTGCCTGTTTTTCTGGTATATTTTTTTTTTATCACAAAATTTCAGTCTTTTTAAAAGAT
>CM054167.1:6384819-6429819 GCA_028751875.1 Rapana venosa | reverse complement strand
ACAGAAGAACTGCTCAAAGGATTGCTCCGAAAAAAAAGAATGTCGATGGTTAGTCAAAGGTCAAATCTCAGCAAATGAGTTCTGTTCTGTATTGTTTTACATCTGCTGTTTGCTCTGTTTATGCCCCCACCCTCCACCCCATCCCCACCCCACCCCCATCCTCAGTACTTTGCTGAAGCCAATTGTTCATAGATGCAATGTTTAGACAAGTTCTTTATCATCATTAGCAAAACTTTTCATCCAATTGTACATTACTTTTTTTTTTTTAAAGCGGTGTATGTGCTACAAAATCTGGCGATATCTTGTTGTATAGTGTTGAATAACATATATGAAGCCATGATCAACCCTCATTTTCGAATGTGCTTTTTTGTCACCACTCTCTGATGGACATGTCGCTCTATATGTCGCAGATTATTGGTATTCTTGTCTTAAGAGTTTTAATTATTATTTATTTAAAAGGTTTTATTTTCATGTTTATGATAGTGTTGCCCTTGTGGCAGTTTTACTTTATGAGAAAATAAAGTTGTCTTGAATCCTGAAATGTTTGTATTTCAAGATACAGAACTCTTTCATTAAGAAATACAAGATACTTAAGTATGCTATCAAACTTTAATAGCACAGCAGTAAGGCAGGAGGAAGCTAAAAATAGCGGTGTGAATTTCCGTTGATGTGAAGGTCACATTCCAGTCTAGCTTCCATATTTCTGTCACTTTGTCCATTTTTGTACTGAAATCATCTACATTTTACCCGGGGGAGAAATCTAGTCAGCGAAGACTTCTTCTACATAACACCAGAGGACGTGGTGAAACCATGGTCATCCAAGTGTTGAAACTAAGTGAAAGGTAGTACTAGTTTGCTGCTTCCCTGCAGCAAATGGCACAGGCCATTACCATTTAAAAAACCCAAACAACACACCTAAAGTGTCTATTTGGGGCGTTTTCTATTTGGAAGGGATAAAAAGCCACGTACATTACAGTAAAAAAAAACCTCGGAGGTAAGTGGTGTATCTTTTTGAGGATGTGTGTTGGGAGGAAAGAGAAGGGCGTCAGAAAATGAGCGAAGCTGGAGAGTCAAACAGACAGAGAGAGACAGAGAGAGAGGAGAGAGGAGAGAGAGAGAGAGAGAGAGAGAGAGAGAGAGAGAGTGTGTGTGTGTGTGTGTGTGTGTGTGTGTGTGTGTGTGTGTGTGTGTGTGTGTGTGTGTGTGTGTGTGTGTGTGTGTGTGTGTGTGTGTGTGTGTGTGTGTGTGTGTGTGTGTGTGTGTGTGTGTGTGTGTGTGTGTGTGTGGTGTGTAGGAGGGGGGGGGGGAGTGCATGCCATCTAAAAAAGAAAATCTGCGTAATACGCGACTGTGTTTCTGGGGGTTGGAACGAGTGCTGTAAACTTGACCTGAAACAGTGAGGATACTGACCACTATCAATTACAGCCCATTAGTGCAGATCGAAAGTACCTGTCCACTGATGCAACACCCAAACTTGTCACGTCTCTTATGTTCTTACATCTGAGCTATTGCAATTCTCTTCTGGCTGGTCTGCCAGCATCATCTATCCACTCCCTTTAGCGTATACAAAACTCTGCAGCTCGACTTGTCCTCAGAAAGAAAAAAAAATCTGAGTACATTACCCCTCTCTTGCGATCTCTCCACTGGCTGCCTGTGCCACAGAGAGTAAACTTTAAGATCAGTACCCTGTTACAAATGTCTCCCCAAAACAGCACCTTTCTACCTCTGTGAATGTGCTTATTATTTGTGCTTATTCCATTATCCTCGATATAAAAGATTTATAAAAATGTATTCACCTGTTTACTCCTTCTCGTTCCCTCCACTTTGCTGCAGTGTGTGTGTGTGTGTGTGTGTGTGTGTGTGTGTGTGTGTGTGTGTGTGTGTGTGTGTGTGTGTGTGTGTGTGTGTGTTGTGTGTGTGTGTGTGTGTGTGTGTGTGTGTGTGTGTGTGTGCGTGGGTGCGTGCGTGCATACATTTGAATTTGTAAAAAACTATTAATTGTAACTGGCTGCATGTGAAAGAGTAGGATGAATGAAAGCGCTTTGATTTGTTTCTTTTGCAAGATATAGCGCTGTATAAATTCCATGTATTATTATTAATATTGTTATCATTAGTAGTAGTAGTAGTAGTAGTAGTAGTAGTAGTAGTAGTAGTAGTAGTAGTAGTAGTAGTAGTAGTAGTAGTAGTAGTAGTAGTAGTAGTAGTAGTAGTAGTATTCCTTTCCTACAAACTATTTACCTTTGCAGAATGGAACCCAGACCCCCCTGTGCTTGCCAGATAGCAACCGTTCCCAGCATCGTCGTCCTCATCGCTGCCATCCTCCTCCTCCTCCTCGGCACCATCAGCATCCCCGTCACCACAGCCGAGGTGCTGGGGACCTGGGCTGAAGCTGATGCTCTGGAAGCCAAAGCTAAGGAAGCGGCCGCATCTGAGAGCGATCTGGAGGTTCTGTCTGCCTGTCTGTCCGTCTGTCTGGCCGTTTGTCTGGCCGTCTGTGTGTCTGTCCGTCAGTGTGTCCATTTTGTCTTTCCGTTTGTCTGTCTGAACGGTAGGTCATCTAGCTGGCTGGCTGGCTTGGCTGGGTCTCTCTCTGTCTCTCTCTGTCTCTCTCTGTCTGTCTGTCTGTCTGTCTCTCTCTCTCTCTCTCTCTCTGTATCTCTCTCTCTCTCCTCTCTCTCTCTCTCTCTCTCTCTCTCTCTCTCTCTCTCTCTCTCTCTCTCTCTCTCTCTCTCTCTCGGCAGTGTTACAACCCCAAGATGTGATTGTGGTCTGACCTGCATCTTCATTTACTTTCCTTTTCTTTACAAAAATGTGTCATTCTTTTTGGAAATATTTCTTCATGGTAAAATGTGCAGAAGAAAAACAAGACATGCAATACATCAAGGTTATTTTACTAACCAGAAAACCCCTAAAAAATGAGATGACGGTTTTTATGATTAGCATAAAAGAATCATAAATTTTTTTTAAAAAACAGAACACAATTTTCGGAGGAAACTATCAACTTATAGCTTATGACAATGACCTCAAAACTCCATTCTACAATGCTTCTTGTGATATTTCTATAAATAATTCAATTCATTTTGATGAACTGAAGTAAAATAAGGACTAATAATATAGGCCTATGACTGACAAGTAACAACAAACACATCAGTTTACAAATTATCCTCAAACATATACACAAGTAACACCACTTTTTAACCATGACACCTTAAATTGATAATGAAATGGCAGCAGTAGAAGAAATAAAACTCTAGGGACAATTTGGATGCAGTAAAGCAGGCGACAGACTAGCCTCCTGAACTGTAAAGTCGTGTTGAACCAGATCCTGAACTGACAGATTGTCTATCACTGTAAACGTACATCTCAAGCAGCTTGTAGCATCAGTTTCAACGCTACCTTTCGAGATAGATCATGTTCTATTTGGATCGTGTTGAAACGGCCAGCTCACACCCACCAGCCAATCAGCACTCAGTTTAAATTAATGGGTCACGTTGTGCTGCCAGCATGTGTGCCTTGTAACTGCCGCTGAAGCCTGGGGGCACACAGTGACCTTTTCACTTGTACACCTTCCAGACCTTTCAAAGGTTTGGTGATGCAGCTTGTCCTTTTCACACTGACAGAATGGAACGAGCAGTTTGTAATGGTCCAGCTGAACTGCAAGATTGAAAAGGACAGTTTGTTACCTGCTTAAGTCTTCAAAGAGGAAGTCTAGTCACCTACCAAATATTTGGGTGGTTACCTTCTTGAGTATAATTTGTACGAACAATAACACAAATAAAAACGCAAACAATAACTATACCCAAACAAAGCCACACACTACCAAACTTGGATAAAAGATTCACATTTTCGACATGTCAGTAAATCAAAACTACAGTGGAAGTGGCCAACCATTAAATTTAGGAACAGCCAAAAGGGATATATAATGCTTTCACGGAATGGGAACGGGAGAAAAGATCAGCAAAACAGAAACAAGAAGAAAAAACAACAAACAAAGAGGTGTCAGAAAACTGCGTGTCTTTTTTTTAATGCAATGATAGGATGGACCAGATAGTCTAGTGGTTAGAGCGTTGCACTCGAGATCGTAGAGTTAACATCAGCACTGACTCCATTATCCTGGAAAACCTTCATATATTATTTGATTATGAACCAAGGTCCTGTTCGTGAACTCAAGCAGAATATCTCGCGCACGCACATGTTAAATTGTATTCCGCCTTTCGAAATATAGACCATTTCGCGCCAATAGGAATGAATGATGATTTGTTTTAAGTGCATGTACACAGGCGTTGTGTTTAGACATCGTCCCTAAAGTTGGAATGCCACTTCCCTATTGGTGGCTAAATGGTCGCATACGCAACATTTCTTCATTGGTGAACGGGAACCTTCAGCTGAGGAAGGAACAAAAACTGTGAGGAGAGGCCTCCTCCAGAAGCTCAACCAGCCCAGCCTTCCTCAGTCCTCCTCCCTGTATCCTTTACTGGGACTGTGTGCAGCAAGGTGTTCACAGACCAGCTGTCAGACTCTATAATTATAGGATTTATCGGAGATCTTTGGAGCATCTGCTGTAGGAGTATTTTTATGGCTTTTCTCCTCTAACATTGGGGACGGGATAGCTCAGTGGTCGGAGCACTCGCTTTCCCCCAGCCAAGTTAAGCAGCGTCGAGCGTGGTTACCAGTTGGATGGGTGACCGATTGCGCGCCTTGGCTTCAGTACAGTTCCCCAGTTCACCCAGCTGTAAATGGGTACCTGCCCTCTTTAGGGTCAGGGAAGGTAAAGCAGCGAGGGAGAGGAGATGGGCGCCGCCCTCAATATGCTGGCCCTAGAGAAGTGAGGTCTTTGACGCCTCGCTCCCCTACGACCTTATAGGTTATGGGACTCCTTTACCTTTCCTTTTACCTCCTCTAACACAAACACACACACACACACACACACGTGGACAGAGAGACAGACAGACAAAGGTCACGTGCTTTTTCAGAACAGAATCGCAGTCATGGGACTCTTCCTGACTCGTGCGCGCGCGCGCGCGCGTGTCTGTGTGCAAGTGCACGCAAACCTGCATCCATACATTCATATAGACGTGACTTTGTTTCTGTGCTTGAGCACGAGCATATACATGCTTAACATATTTTCTGTGCGTGTAGCATTTAGCTATCTACACAATCTGTAGCTCTCACTTAAAAATTTGGTGAAGTGCTTTGAGCTTATTATTTGGAAACGTTTTCTTCTCTGCACTAAATGATTCTCGGACCCTTTTCAATTCGCATACAAAGCCAACAGAGGAACAATGACGCTACAATCGCCTTGCTGCAAGATGCCTACTATCACATAGAAAAACCTGGTTCTTTCCTTCGCATACTTTTCATCGATTTCTCCTCTGCCTTCAGTACCATTCAGCCCCATCTCTTAGCACTCAAACTGCTTCCACTAAACGTTTTTTCTTGGGTCAGTCTTTAGATCAGACATTTTTGCAAATCATACACAGTTTGTATGATTTTAAAGAGCAATATTGAGAGAAAATTCCACTTTTACTGGTTCTCCACAAGGCACTGTTCTTTCCCATACCCATTTCACTCTTTATACCAATGACTGCACTGGCTCCGATCTGCCACCACTGATACCATACTTTATCTGGTGTAAAAGGATTTATGTTACTTAAAATATCAAAAAGACTTACTAAATGTTTGTTGATTTTCGAAAAAACCCATAGCCTGTGCTAAATATTTACAGTGATGGTATGAAAGGGCATGTGAATAACTATGAATACTTAGGAACTATCATTGATGACAGACTAAACTTTACCCCTAATAAAGATGTCATTCATAGAAAATGCCAATCTCCTATCTTCTGTCTTCAAAATCTATGAAGTCTTCAAGTGAATGTGAAGGTTTTGTAGAATTTCTCTCCAGTCTGTGTCATTTCATTTTCTTTGATACGCTGGTATAAAACCCTGAATGTTAACAAGAAAAAATATATTGAACTGAGCAAAACTGTAAATCGATTTAGTAAAACTGTTGGCCGTGGCAAATAAAAGTGAATAATTTGTATGGATACGGTGTGGGAGATAGAGCGAAAGAAATTGTGAGCGATGGTACATATGTGCTAGCTGTACGTGAGTGCGCGTGCATGCCTCGTGCACGTACGCGCACGTGTTTGTCTGTGTGAGTGGAGGGAGGAGGTGGTTGAGAGTTTGTGTGTGTGTGATTTTTAAGATTGAATTTTTAAAAACGTTTTGTGATCAATGTTTTCTGATTATTTTTCTTATATCAATATGGCTTATAAGCTACATGCATGTCCCTGTTGCTGAATTAACAAGGCATTGGTATTGGGCATTGGTAGACCACACAATACTGAATTTCACCAGGGACGTTTTACTTTTTTCGTTGCAGAAGGACTTCAAGATGGTGAGGGAGATGCTTGTTCAACTGTCAAAAGAAAATGAGGATTTAACACAACAGCAACAGTCGCTAAAAAACCTCTTGCGAGATATTCAGACGGTGCGGGATTCGGCAGAGAAGACCATTAACGCCTTAAAGGAAGACGCGGTGCTGTATAAGGAACAGCTTAAAGAACATCCCAAAAAGGAGCTGTGATGAAACTGGCGGGGGAAAAGACCTTTGACTTGTGGGTGCTGTTGTGTTGGGGTTCTGCCGTGTGAAGTATCAGGCATTGTGGATTTTTGCCTGCTTTTTTCTTTAGTTCAGACTGCAGGTATGGTTTGGTTGAATACACTTTTAATGAAAGCTGAACAGTGTGTGGTGTGTGTGTGTGCGTGTGTGTGTGTGTGTGTGTGTGTGTGTGTGTGTGTGTGTGTGTGTGTGGTGTGTGTGTGTGTGTGTGTGTGTGTGTGTGTGTGTGGTGGGGTGGTGTGTGTCTGTCTGTCTTTCTATCTGTCTGTCTGTCAGTCTGTCTGTCTGTGTCTTTGTATGTCTGTCTGAATGTGTGTGTGCATGTAGGTATATACCTGTGTGTGTATGTGTCTGTCTGTCTGTCTGTCAGTCTGTCTTTCTGTGTTTGTCAGTCTGTCTGTCTGTGTCTGTCAGTCTGTCTGTCTGTGTCTTTGTGTGTCTGTCTGAATGTTTGTCATCCATGCTACAGATATATAAGAAAACTGCTACTAGTTTACGCTTTGCCCACGAAAATCAGTGGCTACAGGCAAAGAAGAATGTTACTTAACGTGTAGAATGGTAACTCCTTCAGCCTTCGGTTCAGTGTAAAAAGTACTTTTAAAAATGAAGACAGATGCCACCAAGAACATCAAAAACGAAACTTTTGAAACGGCTTTAAAGGTGAAGAGTGTAGCCATGACAAGTACAGGAATCACAATAGTTAAATCAACTTTGGCAAAGATGGCAACATGTTCAAGGTTTGGGAGGGCAACAGTAACTTTTTAGTTTCACGTTAAAAAATATATCGCTATCATCTCAAAAGGTCTGGCATGTTGAGATTGTTGCTGATGGTTGTGTAGTTCACCAGATTATGAGGCTTCACAGAACCGTCGCTTAAAACAATTGATGGTTAATTGTTCGAGTGAAATAATGTAGCGTACAACGAATGATATGCACACCATAGTATTTTTTTGAAAACCTAAAACGGCTAATGTGGGTAAATATTTACTCTGGGTGAACATGAATTCTGATAGCAAACCAGTTTGAGGACAAAGCTTTTGAAAACTCCAACCATTTGATCACGCCTGGCAGGAGAAAGCATGGAGCCCACTCAATAACTACAACATCAGGCAGAAACTAGGCAACACAGCCCAGCAGCCATATTCTAAACATTCAGAGCCTGTAATTGTGTGGCCCTCTTGGAGAGAGGTTCCATGCCTCACTAGGAAACCATCGCTCTTGTCAAGGTGTTCTTACAGCCCATCATAGACTGACGCACATGAAGATAATTTCAGCACAGTTCACTTTGGAGAACACGGCACTAGGAGCGGGTTTTTTTGCAGATGGCATTGTCAGTCTGGCAGACAGTGAACAAACACTGGCAAAGCTGTAAAAAAAAAAACACGACTGAAATCTGTAATAATAATAATAATGTATGGAATTTATATAGCGCTGAATCTTGTAAAGTAAACAAATCAAAGCGCACCAGGTAGTACCAGGCAGACAATTTAATGACCAGGTAAAGAACTTACAATGATCACTGACCCGAGTGTCTGTGGACAGAGGCTGTTGCTGCTAGTTGTTCCCTTCCATGAAAACCAAGATCTGAACCAAGGACCCGTGTAAAGGGCAAGGATGCCAGCAACAGTACTGTCCACCCTGAAACCTGCTTCAAAGCACGTGAGCTTCTCCACCACTACCACCCCCACCTGCAGACTTCCCTCAATGGCATCGTCAGCTTAGTGATGATAATAATAATAATAACAACAATAATAATAATAATAATAATAATAATAATAATAATAATAATAATAATAATAATAATAATAATAATAATAATAATAATAATAATAATAATAATAATAACGATAATAATAATAATAATAATAACAATAATAATAATAATAATAACAATAATAATAGTAATAATAATAATAATAATGTATGGAACTTATATAGCGCTGAATCTTGTAAAGCAACAAATCAAAGCGCTCAGATTTTTTTTTAATGCGTGTGTATGCGGTTTAAAAAAATTTTGTCATCTGTTCCCACCGGCACACAATGGCCTACTCTTTCGAAAAGCGGAACAGGATTTAACGTGTGCGCAAGATGTTCTGCATGCGTTCGCACACGGGGCCTCGGTTTATAGTCTCATCCGAAGGACTTTGACATTCAGTTCGATTTTTGGATCAAACTGGGAAGAAAGGGCGAGGCTGGGAATCGAACCCAGAACCTCACGGTTTACTTGTTGGCAGGCAAAACGTCTTAACCATCCTGCCACCTTCCTTCACGAAGTGATGAGAGCGCCAGGATGAAGGCGAGCAGAGACAGGGGTCAGCGGGGGCACCACCCCCATTGCAATCAGGAACAACTGCTTTCCACCCATAGGATTGGCTAAAAAGCTGCCCAGAATCTGTATAACAACAAAAAAAGATTCCAGACTTCAAGAAAACCCCAAGGGGCACATGAAATCCAACAAAGCCACAACCAAACTTATAAAGTCATAAAAATAAGCATCTACACATTGTAAAATGGTACACATAGTTGTTACACATAACAATAAGATATTGAAAGAGGGCATTCATTAAAACTTAAGTACAGCCGACAAGCCCAATATAATATTACAGATTTAAAGTATGAATCCTTCATCAGGATACACAACAACTATAACTATAAGCAAAACGATAAAAGGTGAGAGAGACATAGAGAGAGTGTGTGTATGTGTATTTCAGAGATAGTATTAAATATATAATTCTCAAAACAGTACACGATCACCATCAACAATCATTTCTGATTATAATCGTTCAAATTATATGTCATGATAATGAAATAAACTCAATACCCATACACTCACACAATAAAAACAAGAAACAAAAAAGAAGACATCCAAACCTATACAGTCATTGAGAGAGAGAATGTGTGTGTGAGCGTGTGTTTGTTTCAGGGATAATACTAAATATATAATACTCAAGACAGCACAGGATCACCATCAACACTTTTTGATTATACTCATACAAAGTGAACGTCATGATGATAAAGTAAGCGAAATACCCATACACTCACACAATATAGAGGGGAAAAAACCCAATAAAGTCATAAAAAGAACATGTACACATTGTAAGTAAGAGAAACATTCTTTTATTACCAGGATAATGAATAAGTACTCATGTGCTTTTTACATCCAGTCCCCGCCGTAGGGATATATCTTAATAATGAACCCAATACTCATTTGCTCAAACAGTAGAAACAAATGGAAAAACTTTTTTAAACAACAAACAAAAAAACAAAAGAAAGCCCCCAAAACAACCCCCCCAAAACCCCAAACAAACAAACAAATAAAAAACAAAACAACAACAAACACATAAAAGAGAAAACAAAAACAACAACAAACAAACAAAACCCCTTTCTTGGGTTTGTTGTTGTTTGTTTGTTTTTCTTTGTTTTTTTTCTTTTTGTTGTTTTTTTCCTTTTTCGTTTGTTTGTTTGTTTGGGTGTTTTTTGGGTTGATTTTTCGGGGGGAGGGGGTGTTTTTAGTGTTTTCTTTGATTTGTTTGTTTGTTGTTGTTGTTGTTGTTTAAAGGGTTATTTCCCTTTGTTTCTATTGTGTGAGAGTATAAGTTTTGTGTTATTATTAAGATGTATCCCTATGGGCTGGACTGGACGTACACATGAGTTCTTATTCATTATCCTCGAAATAAAAGAATTTGTCACTCTCATTGTCATTGTCTCTCTCAGCACATCACTGGAAAAGCAAAGTCATCCACAAGCACACACACACACACACACACACACACACACACACACACACACACACACACACACACACGCCTGCTCCTGGAACATCGATACGATAAGAGTCACACACACACACACACACACACACACACACACACACACACACACACACACACACACACACACACACACACACACACACACACACACACACACTACTATCTTGGTAAACATCGTTTAATATTTACAGCTGAACTTATTGCAGTTCTTATGACTCTTAACTATATTCTTGATTTTTCATATTCCCTCTTTCATATCTTGCTTTGTGTTGACTCCAAGTCAGTATTGTATGCTATAAAATCCCCAAACTTCAAGGTCTCCGGAATTATTTTTGAAATTAAATATGTCATACACCTCCTAAGTTTAAGAAGTACTCCTGTTTCTTTTTGTTGGGGGCCTTCTCACGTTGGAATTTTTTCAAATGAGTGGGCTGACAGAGCTGCAAAAAAGGGACCAAGACATGATATGGAATCGATAGAACTGGATGTTCCCATATCTCTACAGGAGGGATACCAAATATTAAAACAAACTTCATGGGGTAAGTTTAAAGAATCTGATCAATTCAATGAACGATATTTTAAAAGTTGTCTGACCACTGCCCATATTTCTTGTTATATGGGTCCTTCTCAAACAGACTCACGTTTTATATCCGTGAGAAGGGTTAGTTCGCTATATTTTAGAATGAAGTTAAATGCATTCCTTACAAAATGTTGTAAACATGTCAAATGTCTATGTGGGGATCATATTTCCAACACTCATATCATATTTGAATGCCCTATTGTAAAACATTTTTTACCTACATTTTCTGAACAGTCTCTGGAAAATGTATTTGAAAATCCAAAGCTAGCCTTTGCCATTGCCAGATGTTTATTGCATAGTCCACTTGAATATTTATTGTAGTTACATTATTGTTATTTCATGTTTCCACATTGTTGAGTTTATATTTAGCTCCTGTTTAACAGTATTATCCTTACTTTTCTCGGGTCTTTCTTTTGTTTTTTTGTTTTTTGTTTACAAAAATACCAGCACTGATGCTATTTCTTAACCTTTTCTCCTTCCACTCCTTCCTCTCCCTTCTTTAACTTCCATTACACTTTCTATTTCCTCGTCAAATATCACTTAGAGTGACACAGACGTTAATGAAGACAACAACAACAACAACAACAACAACACACAACACACACACACACACACACACACACACACACACACACACACACACACACACGCCTGCTCCTGGAACATCCACACGATAAGAGTACCACACACACACACACACACACACACACACCTGCACCCACGCAGGCAGGAAGCATTTCCAACAACAGGCCAGGCAAACAACATTCAAACGAAAATACAAAAGTTCTAACAAGGCAGCTGTACCAATGTGAGTTGGATCTTCCTGCTACAAGAGCACAACCAGTACACAGATATGCGCGCACACATGTATGCAAATGCACCGGCACACGCACACACATACATGCGCACACTGGAGTACCCTAACACACAATGACATGGCCATTCAATTCTATACAAACAGAGGAAATCAAATTATCCCTAACATGTAACAAAATGCACAAGTGTCACCTAAAAGATGCATCAAATCAATAGGTTTTCATCATTTCTTTGAAAAATTTTATAACTTTGATGAACAAGGATTTGTTTGTGAAACTAAACAATTCATTGAACTTCCTAACATTTTGGTTTTTTTGATAATATCTTGGGATAAATTTGTTTCTTAACTGCACAAAGAAATAACATTTTAACAGATAATGGAACTCTTCTCCTAGCTCGTTTTCACCACATTTATCACAGACTCTCTCTGCTCTGGGAACATTTCTTATTCTGCCTACTTGGATGGGAAGTCTGTGATTTAACGTTCAAAAATGAATAAAAGTTAATGACAAATTGCGAGGAAGAATCACAGATAATCGTTAAAGTAGCAACACTACAGTCTATAATTAAGAAAGATGTTGTTATCTACATGAGAGAACCCTTGCTGCAAATACTGATCTCGTAAACTACGTGTAACTTTGGCTTTAGCAGCTTATAAACAATATTTGAACACTTAGGCTCACTTCCCATACTAACAAGCTTAAACCAAAAGCAAAGCATCCTTACTTTAGCTGTTATTTCCACAGGAAACTGTCCCAGTTCCCCGTAAACCATTTTACTTGGAGTAGATTTTCCCAGTTTAAGGATTATTTTGAAGAGCTTAAGTTGTAATTTCGAAGCTAATTCACACATTGAGGGTGTCCAGATTTCACATGGGTAAAGCAAAAGTGGAAATACTACTCTGTTAAATAATAATGGATATCAATGGGAAGAAAAAGTCTTCTGCACTTGTTTAGCAGCGGGAACAAGCTACAACATGCTTGGTCATATGTGTTTTTGTGCCAAGTAAAATTTATTGTTATAATTATTGTTCAGGCCAAGACATTTAAATAAAAAACCCACTTTAATTTCTTTGCCACTACATGTAAAACAAGGCATTTTCTTGGATTTTACCTCTTGAAAAAAACAAAACTTTTGTTTTTTCTACATTCATATTAAGTTTCCACTTATGACAATAGTTACACATTGTATTGATAGCTTTCTGCAGGTCTTCTTTTGATTCGGCACAAATTGCCGTATCATCTGCATATAATAAACAAAAACATTTTCAGCAAAAGATTCTCCTTTTCTCTTTCCCACCCTAGTTTCCTGGCTTCCTTTTGCCATTGTAGATAAACCGTTTATTTTTTCCATAATGTAGGACTGCATATCATTCAAGTACAAGGCAAAGAGTAACGGTGACAAGTTTTCACCCTGGTGAACCCCAGCTGAGGTTTGAAAAAATCAGAACACTCATTCCGTCCACTAACACATGATTAAACTTTAGAGTAAATGTCTTTGATAACCATTAATATGTTTCCATTCAACCCATGATTGAACAGCTTCCGCCACAGAAAAGCTCTATTAACAGAGTCCAACGCCTTTTTAACATCTACAAAAAGGCAATAGAGTCGTTCTCTCTTGGCAAGAAACACATCAACCATGCAATGAAGTGCAAACAAGTGGTCAGTGGTGGAAAATCCTGCTCTAAAACCTGCCTGTTCTTGTCCGATAGTCTTGCATTCGTTGAAATATTTTGTCAGTCAGTTGTTAATTACAGAAGTAAATAATTTTCCAAAGCAACTTAAGATAGTTATTCCTCTATAATTATTAGGATCCTCTGAACTTCCTTTATGTTGAAAACTGGCTTAATAGTTCCTATGGACCAGGCATTTAGAGATTTTCCAGAGTGAGGGATAACATGAAACAACTTAGTAAATGTCCCAACCTGGTTGACACCTTTAATAATTCATTAGTGACATGATCATGACTACATATTTTATTTGGTTTTATTTTAGTGATCGCATCCTGTACTTCCTCTTCAGTAAAGGGTAAATTTAGCTCTAGGTTTACAATGGTGTGATCTTCATCAATACTGCAGTTTTCTTCCGTCTCTTCTGTCTCTGAGTATATCTTTTCAAAATGCTCCATAAATGCCTTACATGATATGAGTGTAGCTGGTTTGTCTTTCTCTAAGTTTGTCCCATTAATTATTTTCCAGTATGCCTTGGGATTAGAATTCTTAACTCTTCTAATTTTCTTTACAAGGTTTCTTTTTTATTGTCAGGACTTGTTTGTTGCTGGACAAGGTACAAAGTTTTGCTTCCTCTACAGTGAGCATGCTGATTTACTGCTTTAAAGAAAGCCTTTCCCCTTTGCTCACAACTTGGGTTAAACCATGGCATTTTGTAGTTTTTCTTTGCTGTGATTTTTAGACTTACAATTTCTTTTAACCCATCCATTAGTTACTGCACTGTCTTTCATAATGTTGGTAACATTACAAGCTACACCATCTACAACAGATTGTGAAATTGGCTCTGTGGAGCCTAACAGACTGTTTAATACCTGTTCTACTCTAAAAATGTCCTGATTATCCAATGAAGATATATCATTAATTTCCTTTTCTTTGAGCCACCTTGGCTTACCCTTAGGGAACTCTGAAGCTTTTAGCACACTGTTTGAAGTACAATCACCAGAGGTACAATCCCCCCTTCTAACCTGTGGTTGCAGATCCTTAGAAATGGTTACACATAGAGTAAGCACAATAGGGCAATGTACATCAGAATACAGTTCACAAAAATCGCAAACAACAAAGTCTGAAATAGCAATGATCATATCCACTGATACAATAGTATCTTTTTGTTTGTGTGTGGTGGGGTAGCAGATTTTTTTTCTGGTTTTGAGTGTTTGTGCCTTTTTGTTGTTGCTGTTTGAGTTTTCTTTGATGTGATTGGTTAAAAATCTCCCTGGAGTCTGTGCAACAGTTACAGGGCTAGAAAGAAAGAAAGAAAGAGAATTTTGTTTGATAGTATTTTTCCCCGTTCTTTGTTAGGTTTTTGTGTGTGCTTGTTTGTTTCTTGATATGACTGGCTAAAAGTCTCCCTAGAAGTTGTACAACAATAGCATCTTTTTGTTTGTTTTTTAGTAGTGTTTTTTTGTCTTTCTTTCTGTGTGTGGGTGTTCTGGTGTGTGTGTGTGTGTGTGTGTGTGTGTGTGTGTGTGTGTGTGTGTGTGTGTGTGTGTGTGTGTGTGTGTGTGTGTGTGTGTGTGTGTGTGTGTGTGTGTGTATCTGTGTGCTGTATTTGTGTGCTCTGTGTGTGTGTGTGTGTGTGTGTGTGTGTGTGTGTGTGTTGATGACACCGGTTAAAACGTGCCTGAAATTTGTACAACAGTATTTGTTATTTTCTTTGGTCAGGTAACATCTGTCTGTTTCCTTTCGTTTTATTTGTTCACTCATTTAGTTTATTTATTAATTGATTTCTTATTTTATTTAAAAATAGTGGAATAAGCACTCATGTGCTTTTCTTTTTTTACATACAGTCCCTATGGTGTATGCAGTTTTGTAAATGTTGTCATCCGTTCCCACAGGCACACAATAAATGGCCTACTCTTCCGTTATTATTTGCTGGAGTTTCTGGTGTGTTTGCTTTCTTGCCAGGACTGGCTAGAGCTCCCTGGAATCTGTAAAACAAAGGCATTGTCTTGTTTTGTTTTGGGTTCGGGAATATTTTTTTCTGTTTTCTTTCTTTTTTGTTTGTGTGTGTGTTGTTGTGTGTGTGTGTGTGTGTGTGTGTGTGTGTGTGTGTGTGTGTGTGGTGTGTGTGTGTGTGTGTGTGTGTGTGTGTGTGTGTGTGTGTGTGTGTGTGTGTGTGTGTGTGTGTGTGTGTGTGTGTGTGTGTGTGTTTTCTTGATGGATTGGTTAAAAAATCTCCATGAAATTTATGCAGTAATAGTGTATTGTTTTTTTGTGGTCAAGTAACATTTGTCTTTTCCCTTTCTTTCTTTGTGTGGAGTTTCTGGTATGTTTCTTTCTGTCTTTCTTTCTGAACAGGGTTGGCTAAAAGTCTTCCTGGAATCTGTACAACATTAACCTCTTCTTTTTTAGTCAGGTAGTAGTGTCCTCTTCCCTTTCTTTCTTTGTGTGCGTTTTCTGGGTGTGTTGTGTGTGTGTGGTGTGTTGTGTGTTGGGGTTGTGTGTGTGGTGTGTGTGTGTGTGTGGTAGGTGTGATGTGTGTGTGTGTGTGTGTGTGTTGTGTGTGTGTGTGTGTGTGTGTGTGTGTGTGTGTGGTGTGTGTGTGTGTGTGTGTGTGTGTGTGTGTGTAGTGTGTTGTGTGTGTATTTTCTTGCTATGGTTGGATGCGAATCTCCCTGTAATCTGCACAACAATAGCATCTTTACTTTTGGACAGGTCATATTTTTCATTTCCCTTTCTTTTTCTTTGTGTGGATTTTTGGTGTGTTTTAGCTACACATGTTAAATGAGAAGTAAGGTTCTACAAGATGATCAGCCTAAACAATCTATACAATGAAAACCTTTTACTCATTTGCACATGACAGTCCCAGTCTTGCCACCTGCAATCTATCAGGCATTGCCTGAAACACATCAGAAAAGATTTTACACACCCAACACCCTGGTTTTGCCATACATAATAGAACCCACAATTTGACAGACATTTATGTATGTGAGTTGCCCATGTACTTTTACCACGCTGATCCAGGTTATATAAAACTTTATAAGCTTGTGTAGGTAACCTATGGTTTTCCATTTGCAACACCTTTAGCCAGTAACTCATTTTTCACATAGGAAGTTACATATATTGGGTATCTTCCCAACTCCCTATAAATAAAATAATTTGGCGTCTCTCTGTCTACATGCAAAAACTTCTTCATAGGGAACAGATGTAGTGTTTCTATTTTATGTCCGGCCTCAACCCCCCATATCTGGGCATTCATACTGCACAATTGGTTGTACTTGGCCATCAAAGAGCTTAAAAAGATATCTGTTGACTGACTATCAAACTTACATAGCATACGCATAATGCCATGGCCGCTCTTTTCACTGTATTGAAGTGATCTAGGCATGTGTATTTGAAGCATAATTTTGTTATGAAATTAATTCCAAGATATTTGTACGCATTAACTACAGAATATAAATGTTACCATAGAGCCATCTTTCCTGGCTTCCAGTTATCCACCTTTACGGAATACTATAATGTTTGATTTTTCCGTATTTACTTTAAGTTTTAGTCTAAGTACAGCAGAGTATAAGTGATTTAACTGGTTCTGTAATCATATCATTGTTTCTGAAAGTAGAATTATATTGTCTGCAAACAACAAGATAAATAACTCAACTAAATCAAAGGAAATCCCATGTCTGCCATTTTCAATAATTTCTAGGGCTAGTTCATTGATAAATAAAAAGAACAAAATGGGACTACAAACATCGCCCTGCTTCACTCCTCTCGTACAACTCACAAAATCACTAAGTTTACCCCCACTTCGGATTTTAGCTTAAAAACATTTTGTACATACTGACTATACACTGGTAAACTTTTCCTTTTGTTTAATTTTTTTCTAAGTACTGGCCACAAAAGTTTTCTAGAAATGGAATCAAAGGCTTTTTCAAAGTCTATAAATGTGACATACACTTTCTGATTCTTCATAAATTGCTTCTGGATGACAGTTAATAGGGTAAACATGATCAACATGAGCATACTTTTTCTTAAAGCCTGCTTGGTGTGATATTAGCTAAATCAATCCATTTTAATAGACGCTTATTTATAACTGAACTAAACAATTTACTAGCAATATTACATAGCAAAATACCCCTATAATTGCTTATGTTGTTTAAATCTCCTTTTTTATGAAGTTGCAGTATGATTGATTCCACCCAATCCTCAAGATAATCCCCCTTTCAAAAACAGTTTGAAATAATTTCACTAAAATGCCTATAGCCTGTTGTCCAAAGATTTTGAAAAATTCACTAACTAATCCATCTTGCCCTAGAGCTTTACCATATTTTTAATATTTTATAGCCATTAGGATTTCTTCTTTCTCAGCTGGTCGGTCCAACTTATCTACATAGCTACTAGCTTCAAACTCATCTTCAAAATGAATGTATTTTTCTAAGACGGTTTTGAAATGATTTTGCCACTCTTTAATCGATATGTTGTTCCGCACCTGAGGTTTCTTTTTTGATACTGTGCACAGTGCTTTTCAGAAATCTTGTTGACAATTCACACAATCCACAATTTTCTTAAACATCTGATCACTTTTGTCTTTTGTATTTCTTAACAACAAAAATTATATTCTCTTCTAGCTCTACAAAAAATTAGACTGTCTTTTTATCGAAGCTCTCTTAAAAAGTCTTAAAAGTGTTTGAAATTTTTTTTCTTATAAATTTACATTCTGTATCAAACCAATCATCTGTACCTCAAAATTTGTTTACACAAACATTTTGTTTCATGCACTCTGCAGCTTCTTTGATAATATCATTCCACTTTACATTGTCATCACTCTTTTCTTGTGCAACTAGCAAGTCTCCAGAGATTGCCTCAGAAAATTAATCAGACCAGAAAAAACATTCAGCATATTCACTTTTCCTAATTAATTTTTCCACATATTCACGTTTACAATATTCAACAGTCTCACATTCATTCCAGTTTTTCTCGTGCATATACAACTCTAATGGATGTGATCAGATTCTAATTTGTTGCCAGCGAAAAGATTACACTAAGAAGTAATGAAATCATACAAATCAAATGACCAAACAAAATAATCTTTTAGGCTATTACCTGAATCAGATATGTATGTGAAGCTACCAGAGTTGTCGTCATTACTACATACTCTGTTGAGAAAATACAGCCCTAAGGCGTTATCATCATCAATGCCTTTGTGCCTTATTGACACATAGGGCAGCTCTGTTGAGAAAATACAGCCCTGAGGCGTTATCATCATCAATGCCTTTGTGCCTTATTGGCATGTAGGGCAGCAACAAATGTTCTCCACTCCTGTCTGTCCTGGGCCAGCTTCCGAATGGTTCCCCAGGTATGTTGGAAGGTCTTCAGCTCTGTTTCGACAGTCCGACGCCAAGTGTTCTTGGGTCGTCCTCGTTTGCGTTTTCCCTCTGGTGTCCAGTGGAGGGCTGTTCGGGCGATGTTTCCCTGTTCCCGACGGCAGATATGCCCTATCCATCTCCATCGCCTAAGGTGTTATACATGTTATAAAATAACTTACGATATGAATTCAAAACTCTGCTCTCTGAATGTCTGATAATCTCAGCAGAATTGCTTTCATCTGGAAAGAAATGTGAAAGGTTATCATCCTCATATTCAGGGAAACTGTTAGCAGTCCTGGCATTGAAGTTCCCATACAACAATATTGACAAATCGTGTGTTGTTATCATAATGTCAACTAAGCAGTCTTCAAGCTGATTGATACCATTGTCTACATCAAACATGGAATAATAAGGAGACTGTTCGTGAGGAATGTAAGCCCACAAAAAAAAACCATTTTTTGAAAACTGAAATAGTTTTTTATCAATAACAAACAACAAAAGTTCCCAACATCAACAGGACGCTGGTTTACATTTGAAACAAGATTATTTCTAATCAGACAAATCACACCTCCTGCAAGCGGTTCCCTGTCAGTGAAGTTTACTGCTGGTTTAACAAAAACTGTGTGCTCAGTAAAGACAGTTGTTTTCAACATTTTCGTAAAAAGCTTCTACAAGGCACACAGAATTAAATGAAGATACATATGAAACAAACTCACAATCCGAAATCTTAGAAAGTAAACCATTAACATTCCAATGTAGGAATGAAAATGGTGTATTAAGATTGGTACCTGTGTTAGTAGCAAAGCATGATGTTTCACCATTAGCATTATGATTGTTATCTAAATCGCATTCATTTTCCTGATTGTGTGTGTGTGTGTGGGTGGGGGGGGGGAGAACAAATCTGCTCACTTCCCAGTAAGACCTACATTTTTTGCTCCTGTTAAAAGTACAACAATCAGTGATTGGTAACAGTGTACAGTCTCACACAGTGTACCAGATACTGATTAAGTATCATGCCAGAAGTAGCACTGGCCTTTCAGGCAAGATGTGGTGGCTGTCTGGCCATCTATATCAACTTCATGTACCGCCATGCAAAGGAACAGTTTGCAATGCTGAGTGGGACATTGAAGGCAAGATTCCCACGTGAGGGTGTCGATTGCTCCTCGCCCTGATTTTCTTCAGCGATTTACTGATGCCGTGTGGTGACGTGGAGCTGAACCCTGCCCCCTACCCTCCCCCCCTTCCCTCCCAAGAGTACCAGACAGACAGGCCTGTCCACCAGCAGCAGCAGCAGTGGGAGGCTGGGCAGGATTCTGGAGCCGGCAGTTGGAAGTCAGGAAGTCCTCAAGTAAGAGGTGAGCCTGTATGTGATATTTCCTTGCCTGGCATCGCTGCCAGATTAGACTGTCTTGTTGCCAGATTTGAAGGTTTTAGAGAAGAGCTGAAGGGAGTGCATGAAACACTTTCTGATCTAAAGAATGAAACTGAAAATTTAAAGAAAGAGGCCGCGTCTCTCAGACAAGAAAATGAAATATTGGCACAAGAAAAAGAACATCTAAAAAGAAACCAGTGGAAAAGTGAGAAACAAAGACAGATGAGTGAGAAAACAGATCAAAACGAAACAGCATCATAGTCCATGGCATCCCTAGACACACAAAGGAGTCTAGTGAGGACTGTGGACACTTGCTGAAGGACTTGTTTACAAACACACTGGAATTAAGTGGGAACGTGCAATTTGATAGAGGTCATCGGGTTAACTCCAAGGAAAACTCCCCCATCATTGCTGGATGCATCTTTCACAAGGAGAAGATCTAGATTTTGAAAGCAAAGAAAAAGCTGCAATGTCTTCATAGGCGAGGACTTCTCCCAGCGTGTCAGGTCTGTGAGGAAATGTTGTCCCTGTTCCTGAAGGAGGCCAAAGCTAAAAAGAAATTTTGTAAAAGGGCTACGATGATCTTCGACCACCTCCTTGTTGGTGGAAAAAACTGCATCCTGAATGGAGATGAGTCTGGCAGGGAAGAGGTGCCCTAGAGATCTGGCCCGCCCTTCAGTGCAAAGAAACACTTGTCCTCCAAAATTGATAGTGGGGATAAATGTAAAGGTGGGGACAGAAAAAATGTTGCACCTAGCGCCTTGGGTTACGGACTGGAAGCTGGCAGGTTCGATTCCCTTAAGAGTCAAAGGGATTTTTCGGACTCCGGCCGGCTCCTACCCAGAGTGAGTGTGCTGTGGGCTCAGTGGGAAGACTGGGACCACACAGTCGAGCTTCATTCTCTTAACAGATGCGAATTTGAGAATCTTGTTCAAATTACCTGACCAACACTCTCTCTCTCTCGACCTGGTTGACGCTGGGATATATTATGATAGTAAGGGTAGAGTACAACTCTGTCAAGTAGTCTCAAAGCATATGCACTTCCACAGCAGCAGCATTACGTCATCCTCATTGTTATTAATTGTCATGCAATAAAAAAAAATTGCCTCTGAATCGTTGGTCCCAGTTGCTCTGGTCTCATGGTGACCTCAGATTCCGTTTGCCCATACACTTCTGTGCCTGTGTTGATTATGTGTCAGGGCCTTTGGGGTTGGAGGTTCACGGGGGACGGTGGTTGGAGGGACGTTGTGGTGGTTGCCACCTCGGGTGGGCAACTCACACAGTCTGGCTCCCGCATGAGCTAATACTGTCGTTAGTAAGGGGCTTAGTGGGTGGTGTCCTACATATGTTAGGCCAGAACAAGCACCACTGAACACCATGAAAGTGACCCAGCAGCAGTGCAGGGCCCCTCTGGCTGACTGTACCTTTGACTTTGTGTGTGTAGTAGTAGTAGTTCTTCAGTTTAACGTCCTTCCACTAAATAGTGATATCAGACGGGAAAGTGTGTGTATGTGTGTGTGCGTGCGTGTGTGTGTGTGTGCGCGCGCGCAAGTGCTTGTGTGTGTGTGTAGGGGGTAGGGGTAAAAACAACAACAACAACAACAACAACACCCAACAACAACAACAAAAAACAACCAACCCCAAAAACATCAAACAGCAAAAATACTAACTTTCCAATTCATATTACTTGAAGCTATCCTTATATCAGAGGAATCTGAAAATAGGAATATGGCTTAATGACAATACAATTTCTTTCATTAATGGAATGTCTTTAAGAATTTGCTGTAAGCTACGGACTGGGAAGGCAGGTAAGATGTTTTTCAGATCTCTGCATCGTAAAAGAATGTGATCATAGGTAAGATTTTCACCACAGATAGATGTTGCTTTTTTAAAAAAAATTGTTCTAAAAGCATTTAGCTTAAACCTGTATATAAGAGATACAACATTTCTATATTCATGTAAATTGTGATATTTGATCTTATCAAAAGATAATATATGGGCTACATCATCACTCCAGGAATAACCAGTACTTTGTAGTTTCTTTTTAAAGTGTTTCCAACATGCATTTTGTAACATGCTATAGCCCTCATGGATGGATAAAGGAACACGTATGCTGCAAGACCCATTGATGTGCTCAGCTCCACATTTTGCTTTTCTGACAACTTTTTCATTAAAGTAAATACCACAGTGTGAGGGTATCCAGCAAAAGGTAACACCAGTGCCTCGTATCTTCAGAAAATGAATTAGATGATTAATCTCAATTATGAGATCTTGTCCCACTTTTGAACTGTTTCTCAGGGCAAGTAAGACTGACCTGGAATCAACACAGAAAAGCATTTGAAATATGTCTTTAGGAAAATCTAGAAGATAATATAAAGCCATCAAAATAGCAGACAATTCAGCTGTAAAAAATAGATCGATTTTTTCCTACATAAAATGATCTCTCTATTTTCAAAGATGGTATGACAAACGCTGCACCCACCTCATTATTTGTTCAAAAGGGAACCATCTGTGTAGATTTTTAAATGATTTGGATATGTAGTTTGTATATATTCTTTTACTGATGCCTAAGAATAGTTTCATAACCTTTTTTCGTTAAAGAGGAATAATTTAAGTCAAAATTAGCTCTCTTAAGGTCCCATGGGGGACAAGGCGAGGAGTGAATCTTCGATTTAGCTATTTTTGTGGGAATTACATCTGCTTGATCAAATAATTGAGAAGTATAGGTTCTAGCTGTGGTAACAGAGCAAATAGAATGTGCTCTTTTAGGAAAGTTGACATCAGATCTTATACTAATTTCGTTGTCCACATTGGTTTCTTGTGTTGAACAACATACGAGATATTTAGCCACAGCCAGTTGTCGATATTTGTCTAATGGCAAAATTCCTATCTCCTTATAGGTACCCATGGACGATGCATGAAAAGGTACCCCCAGAGCTAATGGGGGTGTGTGTGTTGTGTGTGTGTGTGTGTGTTGTGTGTGTGTGTGTGTGGTGTGTGTGTGTGTTTGTGTGTGTGTGTGTGTGTTTGTGTGTTTGTGTGTGTGTGTGTGGTGTGTGTGTGTGTGTGTGTGTGTGTTTTGTGTGTTGTGGGGTGTGTGTGTGTGTGTGTTGTGTGTGTGTGTGTGTGTGTGTGGGGTGTGTGTTTGTGTGGTGTGTGTGTGTGTGTGTGTGGGGGGGTGTGTGTGTGTTTTGTGTGTGGTGGTGTGTGTGGTGTGTGTGTGTGGGTGTGTGTGTGGTGTGTGTGTGTGTTGTTATGGTGTGTGTGTTGTGTTGTGTTGTGTGTGTGTGGTGTGGTGGTTTGTGTGTGTGTGTGTGTGTTGTTGTGTTGTTGTGTTGTGTTGTTTGTTTTTTGTTGTGTGTGTGTGTGTTGTGTGTGTGTGTGTGTGTGTGTGTTGTGGGTTTTGGTGTTGTGTGTGTGTTTGTGTGTGTGTGTGTGTGTGTGTTGTGTGTGTGTTGTTTTTCTTGTGTGGTGTGTGTGTGTGTGTTGTGTGTTTGTGTGTGTGGTGTGTGTGTGTGTGTGTTTGTGTGTGTGTGTGTGTGTGTTGTTTAGTGTGTGTGGGGTGTGTGTGTGTGTGTGTGTGTGTGTGTGTTTTGTGTGTGTGTGTGTGTTTTGTGTGTGTGTTTGTGTGTTTGGTTTGTGTGTGTGTGTTGTGTGTGTGTGTGTGTGTTTGTGGTGGGGTTTTGTGGGGTGTGTGTGTTGTGTGTGTGTGTGTGTGTGGTGTGTGTGTGTTGTGTGTGTGTTTGTTTTTTTTTGTGTGTGTGTGTGTGTGTGTGTTGTGTGTGTTGTGTGTGTGTGTGTGTGTGTGTGTGTTGTGTTGTGTGTGTGTGTTTGTGTGTGTGCGGGTGTGTGTGTTTTGTGTGTGGTGTGTTGTGTGTGTGTGTGTGTGTGTATTTGTGTTGTGTGTGTGTGTGTGTGTGTGTGTGTGTGTGTGTGTGTGTGTGTGGTGTGGTGTGTGTGTGTGTGTGTGTGTGTGTTGTGTGTGTGTGTGTGTGTGTGTTGTGTGTGTGGGGTGTGTGTGTGTGTGTGTGTGTGTGTGTGTGTGTGTGTGTGGTGTGTTGTGTGTGTGTTGTGTGTGTGTGTGTGTGTGTGTGTGGTGTTGTGTGTGTGTTGTGTGTGTTGTGTGTGTGTGTGTGTGTGTGTGTGTGTGTGTGTGTGGTGTGTGTGTGGGGTGGTGTGTTTTTTGTGTGTGTGTGTGTGTGTTTTTGTGGGGTGTGTGTGTGGGGGTGTGTGTGTTGTGGTGTGTGGGGGGGTGTTGTGTGTGGTGTGTGTGTGTGGTTGTGTGTTGTGTGTGTGTGTGTGGGGGGTGTGTGTGTGGTGTGTGGTGTGTGTGGGTGTGTGTGTGTGGGGTGTTTTGGTGTGTTGTGGGGTGTGTGTGTGTTTGTGTGTGGTGTTTGGTGGTGTGTGGGGTTTTTTGGGGGGGGGGTGGGGGGGGGGGGGGGGTGGGGGGGGGGGGGGGGGGGGGGGGGGGGGGGGGGGGGGGGGGGGGGGGGGGGGTGGGGGGGTGGGTGGGGGGGGGTGGGGGGGGGGGTTGGGGGGGTGGTGGGTGTGGGGTGGGTGGTGGGGGTGTGGGTTTTGGGGTGGGGGGGGGGGTGGTGGGGTGGGGGTTGGGGTGTGGGGTGTGTGTGGTGTGTGTGGTGGGTGTGTTGTGTGTGTTTGTGGTGTTTGTTTTGTGTCGGGTTGGGGGTTTTTGGTGGGGTTTGTGTGTGGTGTTTGTGTGGTGGGTGTGGGGGGGGTTTTGGGGGTGTGGTGTGGGGGGGGGGGGGGGGGGTTGGTGGGGTGTGTGGGGTTGGGGGGGGGGGGGGGGGGTTGTGGGGGGGGGGGGTGTGTGGGGGGGTGGGGGGGTGGGTTTTTTTTTGGGGGGGGGGGGGGGGGGGGGGGGTGGTGGTGGTGGGTGGGGGGGGTGTTTTGGTGTGGGGTTTTGGGGGGTGTGGGGTGGGGGGTGGGTGTGGTTGGTGGGGTTGGGTGTGGTGGGTTGTGGGGTGGGTTGGTTTTGGGTGGGGGGTTTTTGGTGGTGGTGGTTTTAGGGTCCCCTTCCATCACCGTTTTCCCCGCTAGGATTGGCCCCCTTTTCCGGTGGCCCCGGGGCTTTGGGGCCTGCCCCAGTCTCTTTTGGGCCCTAAAATCTCTGAGAGGCCTGACCCCCTCTCTGAGATGACCGCCCCCCAGTCCGTTTTTGAGCTCTGAGTTGACCTGACCCAGTCTTGATGTTGAGCCTGACCCCCGTCTCTGATGATGAGCCTGACCCCAGTTTCTGATGATGAGCCTGACCCCAGTCTCTGATTTTGAGCCTGACCCCAGTCTCTGATGATGAGCCTGACCCCCAATCTCTTCCTGCTCAAGAGCAGGCCCTAGCAAGTGCTTTGCATTGGACCATACCTAGTACAGTTCCTGTGCAGGTGAGTCCCAGTGTGTATGAGTGCACACGCATTAGTGTGTGCATGTGTGTATGAGTCCATGCATGCGCATGCATGTGTGTGTGCATGCATGTGTGTGTACGTGCATGTGTGTGTGTGTGAGCTCGCGTGTGCGTGCACAAGGTAGTTAAATAATAATGTATGGAATTTATATAGCGCTGAATCTTGTAAAGCAACAAATCAAAGCTCTCAGATGCCTTTTTTTTTTTTTAATCGAGGATAATGGAATAAGCACTCATGTGTTTTTTACAACCAGTCCCCGTGTGTTGCGGTTTTGTAAATTTTGTCATCTGTTCCCACCGGCACACAATTGCCTACTCTTTCGAAAAGCGGAACAGGATTTAACGTGTGCGCAAGATGTTTTGCATGCATTTGCACATGGGACCTTGTTTCATAGTCTCATCTGAAGGGTTCTTTCCCATGGAGCTAACATCAGTACTGACTTCACTGCCCTGAATGTCCATGCAATAAACACTATAAAACAAAATATAACCAAACATTGATGCATTTGGTGCACAACATATCTCTATAAAACAATTTTATATGGTAATTTTGTATTACATAAAAGCAGACGTGTTGAGAGCAATGTTTGTATTAATGATTTCCAGTTATAGCCACTTTGAAATTGTGGCAAACTTTTTTTTTTAATGACATCATCTTGTCAGGAGATGAACACTTGCCGCTGTAACTTGAAAACACCTTCAGCTGACTGTACCCCCTGCATTTTCAGGATAGGGGCACACCCCTTCGGCCCCTGACCCCAAAATTCTGTTGTGAGATTCTTAAAGGTTGGCAGATATGCAGACATAGTATTGACTTTGGGTGTGTGCATGCACCACATTCACCAGAAAGCCTGAACCAGAACTTGTGTCTGCTGAACCTGGGCCACTGAGGAGCCTGATCTACAGCCTGTGCCTGCTGAACCTATGGCCACTGAATAGCCTGAACTACAGCCTGCTGAACCTATGGCCACTGAATAGCCTGAACCAGAGGCTGTGGCTGTTGTGGAGCCTGAGCCTCTTCCTTTGAAGAACTGGAACCAAAGCCTGTGGCTGTTGTAAAACCTGAGGCAAAGCCCATCTTAATTCTCCTGCTAATAAATCTCAACTTAACTATAGCACACATGAAGAGAGAGAGATATTGAGCTCGGAGATATGGGACATTCTGAAGGCTACCTATTATTAGTTGAAACTGTGTTCAATATTTTTGATAGATGAGAGTATGTATGTCATTGATATTTGTTTTATTATACACCTATTTGCGTTGTATTTTAAAGTGCGTGTGCATGCTATTATATTATATAAATTGTGATTTATGTTATGGAAATGCATGGGTGCGTTTCCCCTGTGTGTTATATATCATGTTTATATGTGTAACAGAGTGGATAAGTTCTATGTCCCATCTCTACACAAAACTTCAGGTACAAACTATAGTCATACAGATAGGATATGTCCTTTACAAAGAGGACATTTCACCATGCAGGAAAAGTAAATGCACTGGAAAGCTTTCAATTACCACTTAACAAAACTGGGCACTGCACAATTTGCAGGTGTGTCCCAATATAGTAACACGTTGCTCTGATCGCATGGGAGGTAATGTAATTACTGCATCATCATCACACATGTTTATTGCTTTTATGTATGGCTCATGACCCACCTGAATTTCTCTGTCTCTGAGATAATGAAGTGTTTGAATTTGTTCGCACACGGGACCTGGTTTATAGTATCATTCGAAGGACTTTGGGGAGAGTGGAGTCGAAAATCCTCTTGAAAGAGAATCTGATTAGGGCCCACAGCCACCTTCACAACAAAGCCTGCTTGTTCTGCTCTGTTGTCCTCTTTATTTACGTCATATTCCAAGAAGCCCTCTACTCCAGAACTAAATGACTAGGACAGAGATCGTTGAGGAGATAGCAGAGGCAGCTGGTAGATCTGGCGGGACAAGTAGCCCTGGCTTGAGAACAGTGAACATGGCATGTGGAAGGCGGGCGGGCCCGCTATTGCACGGCCCGCTATTGTGGGGCCCGCTATTGCACGGCCAGCTATTGTGGGGCCCGCTATTGCACGGCCAGCTATTGTGGGGCCCGCTATTGCACGGCCAGCTATTGTGGGGCCCGCTATTGCACGGCCAGCTATTGTGGGGCCCGCTATTGCACGGCCAGCTATTGTGGGGCCCGCTATTGCACGGCCAGCTATTGCGGGGCCCGCTATTGCGCGAACGAAGAAGCGGAAAAGTTCATTTTGTCCAGGTTTTCGGAAAATGCGAAAAATGACTGGCATTTCCTTATGTATTAATTTTGTTCTTCCAAGTTACTTTAGTTATTTTTTTATTGAGAAGTTGAGAAGACGAAAGATGATTTCAGGATGCCGTGTTATGTTTTGAATTTATTTTCAAGATTCGAATGAATGCAATATCAACATTTTCTTTGCCAGTTTATTTGTTGGTATCATATTATGACCACCTGAGATTTGTTTATAAGGTAGTGGTTTTGAGCTCGATGCTTTGAATGTTGGGATTGCAAAAGTGATTTTGTGGAATAAAAAAACTGTGACACCTCTTTATTTCCCTTTATTGTTTAAAAATATGCATTGTCTTTGCCATGAAGATTAGCAGCCTAAAGTATAAAACTTCAGTGTTGCCTAAGGTATAATATACGTTGCAGCCTTACTGCATGGTACGTACGCTGCAACGTTTACTACACCTTAGGCGGCCCTATACCTTAGGCTGCATCGCATATTAGTGTCAGTACAGTATTCCCCAGGCTGCGTCTACACTGTCGCGCAATAGCGGGCCCCGCAATATCGGCCCGTGCAATTGCGGGTCGACCCCGAAGGCTATGGGCTGTGTATCAAATAATGGAAAGAAGGATGCAGTCACTGAAGGAGATTTCGTCAATTACAGAACATCTTGGGGTGGGGACGAAACAAGACTTTGATATTGGTTTTAACTTATGTAGATGTAGATCTCTGTGAATGTATAAATACAAATTTGCTCTCTCTTCTCTCTCTCTCTCTCTCTCAAAATCTCTGTCTCCCCCCCCCCCCTCTCTCTCTCTCTCTCTCTCAGTGTATCATCTAGGCAAGTAAAAAAAATCTTTGATATTGGCTGTTACATCTAGTTTCATCTAGTTCTATCTCCCCAACTTTGGAAATACAAATTTGACCCCCCCCCCCCCCCCCCCCCCCCCCTCTATCTCTCTCTCCCTGTGTTCAAAGCGGGAGGGAAGGAGAGTATGTTTACAGTTCGAAAAAAAATTATCAAACTTGGAACAGACAAACGACATTGTGTCTGTGCGTGTGTCTGTGTGTACACGCTTCTGTGTCTGCCAGGAATCTGCCAGTGCCCGGATGACCATGACGTGACGCAGACAAGGGCAAATGCCGGAAGCGGAAGTTGGTGGGGGAGACGTGCAAGGGAGGTCAGTGGGCACAGCACTGACGATGTTCCAGTTTCTTTGGCAGCGTGTGTCAGTGTGTGCGGGGCTTTTTCCAGGACAGTAGGACGTGAGGTTGAACCTTTGATCAATTCAATTAAAAAATTCCCCTGAGGGCATGCCTGGGGCCTGTCAGTGTGAATATCATCCCCACATTCTCGAAATCCTGTGTCAGAAATTCCATCTTTTCTATCACTCTCTTTGTTTTTACCTTGTTCCTTTTCTTCCTGTCACCTCTTTCTTGTTTTTGCCCTGCCTTCTTGGTCTATTCTTCTGCCTTTTATCTAGAAAGACTTAAAAGATAACAATTTTATCTTATGGGGAAGTTGGATGGTTGGGCCTGAGTTGTCAGGCGCTTAACGGCAGCGCGACGCATTTTCGCTCATATAACAGACACAAATCGGCTAACTGATTTCTGAACGTTCCTCCACGAAGAAGAAAATCCATTGAAAATAACTTGGATTATCTTATGAAGGGCAATTACAGAGTACAGGACTTGACAGACACGTAGGTATGGTAGTAATGATTCACTAGCTAGCAAAAAGCCATGAAAATGTTATTTAGTATTTGTTTAAACATTCAAAGACAGTTTTTATTTCAAATTAAAATTGCACGCACTTTTACGGGCGGGCATGCGCGAACAAATGCACACACACACACACACACACAACACACACACACACACACACACACACACACACACACACACACACACACACACACACACACACACAGAGTGGTCAGAACATTGCATACAGCCTAGTGGTCAGAACATTCCACTCGCAATCTGACGACCCGGGTTCGATTCCCGTTCAAGGGGAATATTTTCCCCTAGAGTTAACATCAGTGCAGACTCCACTCTCCCCAAAAGTCCTTTGGATGAGACTATAAACCGAGGCCCCGTGTGCGAACGCTCGCAGAACATCTTGCGCACACGTTAAATCCTGTTCCGCTTTTCGTAAGAAAAGGCCATTGTGTGCTGGTGATGACAGAATTTACAAAACTGCATACACACGGGGACTAGATGTAAAAAAAGCACATAAGTGCTTATTCCATTAGCCTCGATATAAAAGAATAAAATAAATAAATAAAAACACATACATACATACACACATTTGCCGCACGCATACACACACTCACTCACACACACACACACACACACCACACACACACACACACACACACACACATCACAAGCTTTGGCAATCTTTCTGTAATCCTTTGATTATGTTAGAGGGCAAGCAAAGGTTAAGCACAAAATAATTTGATCTTGTGACAATCCGAGGGGAGCTACTAGGGTACTTAAGTTATTCTCCTAGTTAGAGTTATTTCCCATTTATTTTCATTTATATTTCATTTATACCACTTTAAGTCACGAGATTTCTCTGCGTGAAATTTGGGCTGCTCTCCCCGGGGAGAGCGCGTCGCCACAAGAGCAGCGCCACCCTTTTTAAAAAAATTTTTCGATCTGTATTTGTTTCCCTATCAGAGTGGCTTTTTCTAAGAATTTTGCCAGGGACAACTCCCTTGTTGCCGTGGGTTCTTTTGCGTGCGCTGAATAATTTTGTGCAACACACGGGACCTCGGTTTATCGTCTCATCCGAAAGACTAGCGCCCAGACCACCACTCATGGTCTAATGGATGGGGGAAAAGTTTCGGGCCCAAACGGGATTTGAACCACCGCACACTTCCGACCCGGACTTTTCGCTTTCTAGACAGGTGCGTTACCTCTAGACCACCGATTCACTATTCATCGACCATGAACCATGTATAAACAAATGGTGTACATACAATTAATTTTTTTAAAGCTTCAGTAAGAAGACAGTTGTCCCTAGAAAAGTCACTGTATAAAAAACAATCACACACACATACAGACAGGGTGTGTGTGTGTGTGTGTTTGTGCGTGTGTGTGTGCGTGCGGATGTGTACGTGCACACGCATGCACACGTGCGCACGTACACACACGCAACACACACACATACGTGCGCACGCATGCACACGTGCGCACGTATGTGTGTGTATGTGCGTGCGTGTGTGCGTGCGTATGTGTGTGCGTGTATGTGCCCGTGTGTGTGTGTGTGTGGTGTGTGTGTGTGTGTGTGTGTGTGTGTGTGTGTGTGTGTGTGTGTGTGTGTGTTAACGTGATGGGCCACAGCACCTACATGTATACCTGTGCTTTCTGGCTGTTTGTCACTATCAAGTTGTTAGTTTTCTCACATGGTTAGTTTTCTCAAGCACATATGATTGCCGTGCCCGTCTTCTTGTATTCACATGTGTGCGTGTGTGCGCGCGTGCACGCACGCGTTTGTATGTGTGTGTGCATATGTGTGTGCATGTGTGTATAGGGCATGCGTGCATGCATTTGTGCCAGTGTGTTTGTGTGTGGTGTGCTCATGTGTGTGTTTGTGTTTATTAACTTTATTTTGTTTTATCGTTTATTTCGAGGATAATGGAACAAGCACTCATGTGATTTTTGTATATCCAGTCCCCATGTATATGCAATTTTGTAAATTTTGTCATCTGTTTTGTGTGTGTGTGTGATCTTTGTGTCTGCTTCTTTCTTTGATGTCAAAGGCCTATGTGCAGTTTGTTCTTTTCTTCACATCACGGAAGTAGATACGTTTTTGATCACAATATTTTGTACAGTGTCAGACACATCAGTGAAATGATAATTGGAGTCATTTGCGAGCTATTTTTGCCTGATGACAGTAGGATACTGACAAGACATCTTTTTCTACTGTGTTCTCGGGGCTATAGTTATGAGCTGTACTGGAAGTGGTTCATGAACAAACCTTGCTGTAGCAAGGCTACTGCTAAAAGCTGATGAAACAGTGGGCTGTGTGTGTACGTGCCGTATCGCCTGACCATGCAGTAGGCCTCGTGTTGGTAGTGAAGCCAGATAGGCTAGCCCAAACTAATGACTGCCAGACTCTCACCACACGCTCTCCATCACCCTGCCTCTCGCGGGGTCTTGTAGATTGGGGGGGGGGGGGGGGGGGGGGAGCGGAGTTTCCAGCACAATCGGGGATCGACCCAGATTGAACCCAGACTGTTGGATTTCTGTGCAGGTGCCTTACTTCTAGACCACTGATCCACCAGGTACGAAAATGTCCATTTGACTTTGACTTTAAAACCACCAGGTACGGAAATGTCCATTTGACTTTGACTTTAAAACCACCTAGGTGTGGGAAATACACATTTGACTTTGACTTTAAAACCACCTAGGTGCGGGAGCAAACTTGACTTTGAATTAAAAACCACCTAGGTGTGGGAATGCAAACTTGACTTTGACTTCACCAGCCGCCATGGCGCAGTGGTTAGCGCATTGGGTTACGGACTGGAAGCTCACGGGTTCGATTCCCGTAAGAGTCATAGGGATTTTTCGGACTCCGGACCGCTCCTACCCAGAGTGAGTGTGCTGTGGGCTTAGTAGGAAGACTGGGACCACACAGTCGAGCTTCATTCTCTTAATAGATGCGAATTTGAGAGTGTTGTTCAAATTACCTGACCAACACTGCAGGTGTCTGTATCTCTCGGATCCGGTTGACGCCGGGATATATTATGATAGTAAGCATAGAGTACAACTCTGTCAAGTAGTCTCAAAGCATATGCACTTCCACAGCAGCATCATTACGTCATCCTCATTGTTATTAATCATCATGCAATATTTTTTTTTAAATTGCCTCTGAATCAGTGGTCCAAGTTGCTCTGGTCTCATGGTGACCTCACATTCGGTTTGCCCATACACTTCTGTGCCTGTGGTGAGTTTGTGTCAGGGCCTTTGGGGTTGGAGGTTCGCGGGGGAACAGTCGTTGGAGGGACGTTGTGGTGGTTGCCACCTCGGGTGGGCAACTCACACAGTCTGGCTCCGCGACTGAGCTAATACTGTCGTTAGTAGGGGGCTTAGTGGGTGGTGTCCTACATATGTTAGGCCAGAACAGGCACCACTGAACACCATAAAAGTGACCAGCAGCAGTGGGGGGCCCCTTTGGGCTGACTGTCCCTTTTTGACTTTTGTGTGTGTGTAGAAAGTAGTTCTTCATTTTTTAAACGCCCTTCCCCCCTAAATAGTGATATTGACAGGAAAGTGTGTGTATGTGTGTGTGCGGCGTGGGGGTGCGGGGCCTGTGTGTGTGTGTGCGGGGCGGCACTTTGTTGTGGTGTAGGGGGGTGGGGGGGTAAAAACAACAACAACAAAAAACACCCAAAAAACAACAACAAAAAAAAACCAAACCCCCAAAAACACCCAAACAGCAAAAATACTAATTTTCCAAATTTCATTTTTGAAGCATCCTTATATCAGAGGAATTAAAAATAGGGGTATGGCTTAATGACAATAAAATTTCTTTCATTAAGGGGAATTTTTTTAAGGGTTTTTGCTGTAAGCACAGACGGGGAAAGGAAGGGTTAAGATTTTTTTCAGATTTTCTGCATCGTAAAAGTTGTGATCATAGGTAAGTTTTTCCCACCACGTTTCCCAGGGTTGTTTTTTAAAAAAAAAAATTGTTCTAAAAGCATTAGTTTAAAACCCTTTTGTTTATAAGAGTTTACCCATTTCTATATTCATGTAAATTTGATATTTGATCTTATCAAAAGAAAATATTTGGGCAACATCACCCTTCCAGGAATAACCGGTACTTTGTATTTTCTTTTTAAAAGTTTTTCCCAACATGCATTTTGTAACTTCCCTTTTGCCCTTTTGGATGGATAAAGGAACACGTATGCTGAAAGACCCATTGATATGTCAGCTCCCATTTTGCTTTTTTGTCAATTTTTAAAATTTAAAATAAAAAAACCACAGTGCGAGGGTATCCAGGGAAAAGGTAACACCAGTGCCTGTATCTTTAGAAAATGAAATTTGATGAAATTTAAACTCAATTTGAGATTTGTCCCCCCTTTTGAAATGAAAGTTTCTAGGGCAAGTTTGGCTGACTGGACTAAAAACAGAAAAAACATTTGAAATAGTTTTAGGAAAATTTTAAGAAGGTAATATTTAAAACCATCATAAAAAGCGAAAAATTCAGCTGTTAAAAAAAAAGATCGGGTTTTTTCCACATTTAAAATGATCTCTCTTTTTTTTCAAAGATGGTATGACAACCCCTGGCCCCCCCCCTCATTTTTTGTTCAAAAGGGAACCATCTGTGTTTGATTTTTTTAAAGGGTTTGGATATGGAGTTTGTATATTTCTTTTAATGATGCCCCTAAGAATTTTTTTCATAACCCTTTTTTTTGTTTAAAAAGGATAATTTTTAAATCCAAAAATTAGTTCTTAAGTTCCAATGGGGGGGCAAGGCGAGGAGTGAATCTTCGATTTAGCTTTTTTTGGGGAATTAAATTGCTTTATTTAAATAATTGGGGAAAATATGGTTCTGCTGGGGTAACCCGAGCGAATTTGAATGTGCCCTTTTTGGAAAGTTTGAAAAATAAAATTCCCTTTTTCTAATTTCGTTGTCCACATTTGGTTTCTTGTGTTGCCCAAATACGGATATTTAAACCACAGCCGTTGTCCCATATTTGGGCTCCAAAGGCCCCAAAAATTTCCCTTCCCCTTTTAGGTTTTCCCCTGGACGATGCATGAAAAGGTACCCCCCCGAGCTAATTTTGGTGTGTGTTGTGTGGGTGTGTGTGTGGGGGCCCCCATGCCCTTCCCTCCCCGGCTCTTTCCCGCCCTGCTCTTTAGGGCCCGAGCCTTGGCCCCCACCCTTTCCGAAATAGAGGGCCCAAAGGGGTGATGATGAGCCGGGCCCCAGTCTTGAGATGAGCCTGAAACCCCGTTTCTTCCTGCCAAGGCGTTCCCCAGCAAGTGTTTTGCAAATTGGGGCCATACCCAGGACCGTTCCTGTTGGAAGGGGCAAATCCCCGTGTTATTGAGTTTCCCCACCCTTAGGGTGTGATGTGTGTATGAGTCCATGCAAAGCGCTTTCGTGTGTGTGTGCATGCTTTTGTGTGTACGTGATGTGGGGGTGTGAGGGGGAGCTGCGTGTGCGTGCAAAAGGGGAGGGTTAAAAAAATAAAAATTAAAAATGTTTTGGGGAAATTTATACGCTGAATTTGTAAAGCAAAAAAAATCAAAGCTCTCAGATGCCTTTTTTTTTTTTTAAATCGAGGTAATGGAATAAGCATCATGTGTTTTTTAAAATAGTCCCGTGTGTTGGGGGTTTTGTAATTTTGTCATCTGTTCCCCCCGGCACACAATTGCCTACTCTTTCGAAAAGCGGAACAGGGGTTTAAGTGTGCGGGAAGATGGGGTTTTTTATGGTTTGCACCCCGGGACCTCGTTTCATAGTCTTTTTTGTTCCACTTTTTCCCATGGGCTAAAATCAAATATGACTTCACTGCCCCGAAAGTCCATGAATTAAACAACATTAAAAAAAAAATTTTAAAACCCAAAAATTTATGCATTTGGTGTAAAAACATATCTCTATAAGCAATTTTATTGGTAAAATTTTTTATTTCATAAAAGGAAATGTTGAGGCAAGTTTTTATTAATTTATTTCCCGTTTGGCCGCTTTGTTTGAAAATTTTGGCAAACTTTTTTTTTTAAGGAAAAATATCTTGTCAGGGGGATGGGAAAAAAATTGGGGCTGTTTAATTTAAAAAAACCTTCAGTGCTGTGCCCCCCGATGTTCAGGATAGGGGCACACCCCCTTTGGCCCCTGGAAACCCCCAAAATTTTGTTGGAGATTCTTTTAAAAGGGTTTGGAGATTTGCAGACATAAATATTTGGGCTTTGGGTTTTGTGCTGCACCAATTCACCAGGGCCTGAACCAAGAATTTTGTCTTTCTGAACCGGGCCACTGGGGCCTGATCTACAGCCTGGCCCGTGAACCTTGGCCCCTGAATTTAACCCAAAGGCCCTGAATTAAAAGCCCGTGGCTGGGTGTGGGAGCCGGGGCCTCTTCCTTTGCAGGGAATGGAACCAAGCCCGTGGGTGTTGTAAAACCGAGGCAGAGCCCCTCTTAATTTTTCCTGTAAATTTAAAAATTTAACCCCAAACCCATTGCAAAACATGAAGGAGATATTGTCTCGGGGATATGGGTTTAAATTTTTAAGGTTCCTATTATTAGTTTAAACTGTGTTCCCAAAATTTTTTTATAGGGTGGGGGGAGTTTGAAATTTTATTTGGTTTTTTGTTTTATCATACACCCATTTGTGTTGTATTTTTAAAAAGCGTGTGGATGCTTTTTATATTTTATAAATTGTGATTTTGTTTTGGGAAATTTCATTTTTCCCCCGTGTGGTAGTGTGATATATATCATGTTTATATGGGTTAAAAGAGGGGTATGTTTATGTCCCATCTCTGCACAAAAAATTCAGGTACAAAAAAATAGTCATTTACATAGGATATGTCCACTACAAAGAGGACAATTTTTACCATAAAAGGCAAAATGAATGCCTAGAAAATTTTTTTTAATTTCCAATTAACAAAACTGGGCACTGCACAATTTGCAGGTGTTTTCCCAAAAAAAGTAACACGTTGCTCTGATCGCATGGGAGGTAATGTAATTACTGCTCATCATCACACATGTTTATTGCTGTTATGTAGGCTCATGACCCCCCGGATTCTCTGTCTCTGAGATAATAAAGTGTTTGAATTTGTTCGCACACGGGACTGGTTTTATGTATCATTCGAAGGACTTTTGGGGAGAGTGGGGTCGAAAATCCTCTTGAAAGAAAATCTGATTGGGGCCCCACAGCCACCTTCACAACAAAGCCTTTCGTCCTGCTCTGTTGTCCTCTTCATTTACGTCATTTTCCAAGAAGCCCTCTACTCCAACTAAATGACTAGGCAGAGATCGTGAGGAGATAGCAGAGGCAGCTGGTTAGATCGGGGGGACAAGTAGCCCTGGCTTGAGGAACGGTGGAACATGGCATGTGGAAGGCGGGCGGGCCCGCTTTGCAGGGCCCAGCTATTGTGGGGCCCGCTTTGCACGGCCAGCTATTGTGGGGCCCGCTATTGCACGGCCGCTATTGTGGGGCCCGCTATTGCACGGCCAGCTTATTGTGGGGCCCGCTATTGCACGGCCAGCTATTGTGGGGCCCGCTATTGCACGGCCAGCTATTGTGGGGCCCGCTATTGCGCGAACGAAGAAGGGAAAAGTTCATTTTGTCCAGGTTTTCGGAAAATGCGAAAAATTACTGGCATTTCCTTATGTATTAATTTTGTTCTTCCAAGTTACTTTAGTTATTTTTTTTTGTTGAGAAGACGAAAGATGATTTCAGGATGCCGTGTTATGTTCTGAATTTATTTTCAAGATTCGAATGAATGCAATATCAACATTTTCTTTGCCAGTTTTATTTGTTGGTATCATATTATGACCACCTGAGATTTGTTTTTTAGGTAGTGGTTTTTTTTTGCTCGTTTCTTTGAATGTTGGGATTGCAAAAGTGATTTGTGGAATAAAAAAAAATGTGACACCTCTTTATTTCCCCTTTTTTGTTTAAATATGCATTGTCTTTGCCATGAAGATTAGCAGCCTAAAGTATAAAACTTCAGTGTCGCCTAAGGTAAATATACGTTGCGCCCTTTCTGCATGGTACGTAAAGGGTGCAACGTTTTTCACACCTTAGGCGGCCCTATACCTTAGGCTGCATCGCATATTAGTGTCAGTACTATTCCCCAGGTGCCTCTACACTTTCGCGCAATAGCGGGCCCCGCAATATCGGCCCGTGCACTTGCGGGCCGACCCCGAAGGCTATGGGCTGTGTATCAAATAATGGAAAGAATCAGTACGGGAAAGGGGATTTCTCAATTACAGGGATCTTGGGTGGGACAAACAAGACTTTGATGTTGGTTTAAATGATGTAAATCTTGTGAATGTATAAATAAATTTTTTTTTTCTCTCACTCTTTTCTCTCCCAAAATCTCTGTCTGTCTCTCCCCCCCCCCCCCCCCTCCCCCCCCCCCCCCCCCCCCCCCCCCCCCCCCCCCCCCCCCCCCCCCTCCCCCCCCCCCCCCCCCAAACCCCCCCCCCCCCCCCCCCCCCCCCCCCCCCCCCCCCCCCCTCCCCCCCCCCCCCATTTTCATGAAAAAAATTTTCAACTTAACAGAACGACATTGCGGGTGCAATTTTCGGCCTTCTGCTTACACTTCGTCTCCAGATCTCATCCCCTCCCCAACGGCAATCAAATTGGGGGAAATCCCCCCCCCTTCCCCCCCCCCCCCCCCCCTTCCCCCCCCCAACCCCCCCCCCCCCCCCCCCCCCCGCACAATCATAAAAATTTATTTGTCCAAAAGGGTATTACAGAAAATGAGGATCGGTGGTCTGGGTCGCACCCTGCCCCAGAACGAAAGCGGTCAGATTTTGCGGGGTCGTCCCCTGGGCCCCAAAATTTTCTTCCCCACCCTTAGACCCTTTGTCTGGTACCCTTTTTTTTTGGCCAAAAAAACCGCCAGACCCCCAAACAAACCTTGGGGTCCCCGTTTCCAAATTTTCCCCAAAAACCTATGTTTGGAAACACCAATAAACATTAACCCAAAACAGGAACACAATCCACCCTTGGAGCTTTGCAAAATTCTGTTTTTTAAAAAAGCTACTCTGATAGGGAAACAAATTACAGCTGCAGAACGAAAAAGAAAAAATAGTGGGTGGGGCTCTTTGGCACTAGGTCTTCCTGGGGAGAGCAGCTTGAATTTTCACGCAGAGAAGTCTGCCGTGACTTAAAGTGATATAATTTGTTTAAAGGATTCAGGCATTGGAGAGGAGATGCTTTGGCCAACTCCTGGCCACTGTGCTGCTGATGCCTGCCCCTGCGTGGTGGACGAGAAACGAACTGTACAGGTAGTAGAGAGAGGAAAGGTCAAGGCGGCCCATCACCTGTGTGGGCGTTGGGGAGCCAGGCATCAGAGACCTCAGCTTCTCTAGGGGCCAGCATATTGAGGGTGGCGCCCATCTCCTCTCCCTCGCTGCTTTACCTTCCCTGACCCTAACGAGGGCAGGTACCCATTTACAGCTGGGTGAACTGGGGGAACTGTACCGAAGCCAAGGCGCGCAAACGGTCACCCATCCAATTGGTAACCACGCTCGATGCTGCTTAACCTTGGCTGGGGGAAAGCGAGTGCTCTGACCACCGAGCGATCCTGTCCCCTTAGTAAATGAAAGAGTATCAAGCTAGTGCTTCATAATAATAATGATGAATGGAATTTATATAGCGATGAATCTTGTAAAGCAACAAATCAAAGGCTCAGATGACTTTTTTTAATGCCTGTGTATGTGGGTTTTTTTAATCCCGCCACCTGTTCCCACCGGCACACAATGGCCCACTCTTTCGAACAGCGGAACAGGACTCCACGTGCGCGCAAGACGCCCCACATGCGCTCGCACACGGGGCCTCGGTCTATAGTCCCATCCGAAGGATCTCTGCACAATACCCCAGGTAAATAGCACAGTCTTATAGTCAGGATGTGGCCTCTTAAAAAGAGGCTGCATACATTCTAGGTTATGTAGGCGAAGCGTATCAGACAGATGTGTATCAGACAGATGTGTATCAGACAGATGTGTGTCAGACAGATGTGTATCAGACAGATGTGTATCAGACAGATGTGTATCAGACAGATGTATATCAGACAGATGTGTATCAGACAGATGTATATCAGACAGATGTGTATCAGACAGGTGTGTATCAGACAGGTGTGTATCAGACAGATGTGTATCAAACAGATGTGTATCAAACAGATGTGTATCAGACAGATGTGTGTGTGTGTGTGTGTGTGTGTGTGTGTGTGTGTGTGTGTGTGTGTGTGTGTGTGTGTGTGTGTGTGTGTGTGGTGTGTGTGTGTGTGTGTGTGTGTGTTTTCAGTTTCTGGGATTTGGTTATGTGAGTGGTAGGGATCAGTCAGTGTGACCTTCCTGATTCTTTGTTTGTTTGGGGGGAGGGGGGGGGAGGACAGGTGCTGCTGTTCCTTCCTTTCCCTCCTCACCTTCCTAATATCCCCTCCCCCGTACCTAGCTTCCCCATCTCTCCCATCCCCCCAACATCTACCCTCCCTCCCCCCCCCCCCCCCCCACCACCCCTGACTTAAACTTTCTACAACCTCTCCTTCCTCCGTCCTCCTAGCCACCCCCTCCAACCCTCCCACCTACTCTATCCCTCCCACCTACTCTATCCCTCCCACCTACTCTATCCCTCCCACCTACTCTATCCCTCCCACCTACTCTATCCCTCCCACCTACTCTATCCCTCCCACCTACTCTATCCCTCCCACCTACTCTATCCCTCCCACCTACTCTGTCCCTCCCACCTACTCTGTCCCTCCCCCTAGTTACCCCCTCCCCTCCCTCTGGGGATCTGGGGGCCTGTCGGTGTTTATAAATAGCATCCCCACCTTCTGGAAATGATGTGTTAGGGACTCCCTCTTTTTCTATCCCTCTCTTTGTTTCTGCCTTGTTCCTTTTCTTCCTGTCACCTCCTTCTTGTCGACTTTCTGCCTCTTTTGTCCATTCTCTTTCCTTTTTCCAGAAAGACCTCTATCTATCTATCTATCTGTCCCGTAGTCTGACGACCGTGGGGGCACCCTCAAAGACTCAGCAACCAGTTCCCTCCATTCTTCTCTCTGTTCTGCCTTTCTCAGGGTTTTGTTGAGTTCTAGGCCTGTCCATTCACTGATGTTATCCTCCCAGCTCTTCCTTGGTCTGCCTCTTCTTCTTCCTCCTTGGACAGTGCCTTGCCAAAACTGTCTTTGTAATTCCTTGGGATCTTGTGACATGCCCATACACTTAATTTTACGCTTTTCACGATCGTTAGAAGGTTCTCATAGGGTCCAATGGTTTGCTGGATTCTGTTATGCACGCTTTCGTTGCTTATGTGGTCTTTGTAGGAGATGCCAAGGAGTCTCCGAAAGCATCTCATCTCCACTGCCTGTACTCTTCTCTCCAAATCTGCAATCAGGGTCATGATTCACAGGCATACAGAAATATGGATATGACAAGGGAGCGCATTAGTCTGATCTTGGAGTATAGTGAGATATTCTTATCTCTCCAGATGGTGTTTAGTTTTGACAAGCTGTTATTGTCTGTGCAGTCCTGCATACTACTTCTGGCTTGGATCCCTGGTCGGATACAATGGCTCCAGGTACTTGAAGCTTTGAAACTGTTTTCCAGCTTCTGGTCATTAACCCTGATATCAGTGCTAATGCCGTTGGTGTTATTAGTCATCAGTTTGGTCTTCTCTGCACTGATTTCCATGCCGTATGTTTTGGAGGCCTTATCCAAGTGTTCTGTTAGGCTGGCAAGCTCTTTTTCTGATCCTGCTATTCCATCAATGTCATCTGCGAAGCGGAGGTTTGTGATCGTTCTGCCACCAATGCTGACTGATCCTTCATGATGTTCCAGTGCATCAGCCATGATTCTCTCAAGGAAGATGTTGAAAAGAGTGGGTGAGAGTAGCAGCCCTGCCTTACTCCAACTGTTGTTCGAAACCATTCTCCAATGTTGTTGTTGTAGTACACTGCACTGGTGGCCTCGCTGTACAGCTGTTTGATGACTCTGATCAGGTTTACATTGATGCTGTACAAGTTCATGGTTGCCCACAAAGCTGCATGCCACACCCTGTCAAATGCCTTCTTAAAATCGATAAATACGTGGTATAGGTCTTGTTGATGTTGAAGGTACCGCTCACATAGTATTCTGAGGTTGAATATCTGTTTGTTGTGCTGCGCCTGCTCTGAAACCTGCTTGTTCCTCAGCAATGATGGTCTCTGCTTGTGGCTTCAGTCTATTCAATATTATCTGCAGCATGACCTTGCTTGGGTGACATATGAGGCTGATTGTGCGGTAATTATGGCATTGTTGTAGATTTCCTTTCTTGGGGAGGGTGATGATGAGTGACTGCGTCCATGGTGTTGGCCATTTTCCTGTCTGCCAGATCTTGTTGCAGATTCTTAGTAGGGCGCTGATGATGGCTTCCCTCCAGCTTGGACCAACTCAGCTGGAATGTTGTCAGCCCTGCTGACTTCCCTTTTTCAGCGATCTGACTGCTGTTTCCACTTCTTCTCGGAGGATAGGGTGACTGTCTGTGTCTTTGCTTTCGGGTACATTAAGGACTTCTGGATCTCCTGCGGTTCTATAGTTATACAGGTCGGAGCAGTTACTCTGTCCATCTGTTCAGAATATCCTGGTCGTCAGTGAGACACTTCCCATTTTTGTCTTGGATTGTTAAACCTTTTCTCTGTTTCGTGCTAGTCAGGTCTTTCACAGCTGATATGCTTTCTTGCTATTGTTTTTCTTGATGTTCTCTTCAATGTCTTGGCACTGTTCACCGATCCATTTTCTTTTGCCTCCGTCATGGACTTCCTGATTCTTTTGTTGACTGCCCTATATTGTTCTGCTCTTTCTTTTGTTTCATTTTTCTTTTTCTTCAACTCTCTACGCTTGTCGCATAGTTGTAGGATGTTAGGTGTGACCCATGGTTTTTGACTGGTCGGCGTTTGCCAAGAAGCTCGTTTGCTGTTTCAGTCACTGCTGTATTGAAACTATTCGTCAGTGTTGTCTATGTCTGAGTCTAACACAGTGAGTGCTGCAAACTTTCCACCTATCCTTGCTTGAAAAATTTCTAATACCTCTGGGTCCTTCAGCTTCTCGAGGTCAAAATTTGATCCTGATGTTGTTCGCTTGTGGATTTTCTTTAGACGTAGTCGGAAAGTCATCATCACAAGATCATGATCACTCCCTATGTCTGCTCCTGGAAAACTTCGTGTCTGTGCAATGTTAACGCTAGACTGAAACCGTCTTTTCACCATGATGAATCTATTTGGTTGTGGTGTTCTCCATTTGGGCTATGCCATGTCCATTTTCTGGATTTCTTGTGTGGGCCAAGTGTATTCACTAGCTGGAGGTGGTTGTTACTGGCAAACTCCAGGAGTCTCAAGCCTCTTTCATTTGATTGGTCATTACAATGTGGCCCACAAACGCCCTCCCAGTCTTTCCATGCATCTTCTCCTACCTTGGCGTTCCAGTCGCCTTGCACAACGAGGATGTCTTTCTTGGGTGTTTGATTCAGAACCTCTTGTAGCTGGTCATAAAATTCTTCTACGGCTTCATCTGTGCAGTCTGATGTAGGGGCGTATGCCTGTACTATAGTTATGTTAAAGGGGGTTGCTCTCAGGCGGATGGTAATAAGTCTGCTGGACACAGGCTGACAGCTCATGACGGTGTTCACGGTGTCTTTGTGAACGAGAAAACCCCACGCCGTGTTCATGTTTATCCTGTTTTCCACTGTAGTATAATTTGTGGTCTTCCTGGGTCGTTGTTTCTCCATGTTTTTCCACCTGACTTCGCAGAGCCAAGGATGTGCCAATGATATCTGGACATCTCATGTGTCAGTTCTTCCACTTTGCCTGCAGCTCTTAGTGTCCGTACATTCCATGTGCCAATGATGGTGTTGTGTCTGGCACGAATTTTGCTGCGTTTTTACATCAGTAGCATACTTTCGACATCTGTCCTGATGAGCAACAGAAGGCGCGGTCCTTGGTAACCCGGGCGACGACCGATCCGGTATGGAGATTCTGGCTGTCTTTGTCATTGGTGTATCTTGGGCAAATCAAACCTGGCGGAGCCCATCCCTCTCCAGGTCGGATTTTTTGGTTGGGTTTACTCCCCACATGTGGCAGGTGGTACTGGGTTACATGGTTACCAGTAGCAGAGGGAGTCTCTGACCTGACCTGTAAAGAAAGACCATGAACAGGAAATAACAATTCTCTCCCATGCCCAATTCGGATGTGCTGGTCCTGACTTGTCCAACGCTTAACAGCAGCGTCACGCATTGTCGCTCCTACGACAGACAACAGTAGGTGTTCCGTTCGATGACGACGAAGAAGTAGGAGGAGAAAAAGAAGAAAGAGGAGAAGAAGAAGAAAAAAAAAGAAGGGGGGAGGAGAAAAAAGAAGAAGAAAGAAGAAGAAGAAGAAGAAGAAGAAGAAAGAAGAGAAGAAGAAGAAAAAAAGAAGAAGGGGGAAGAAAAAGAAAAAGAAGGACGAAGAAGAAGAAGTAGAAAAAAGAAGAAGAAAAAAGGAGAAGAAAAAAGAGAAGAAGAAGAAAAAAGAGAAGAAGAAGGAAAAAGAAGAAGAAGAAGAAGAAAGAAAGAAGGAAAAAAAAAGAAGAAGAAGAAGAGAAGGAAAGAGAAAAGAAGGAGGAAAAAAAAAAAGAAAAGAAGAAGAGAAAAGAAAAAGAGAAGAAGAAGAAGAGAAGAGAAGAAGAAAGAAAGAAAAGAAGAAAAAAGAAAAAGGAAAGAAAAAAAGAAAAAAAAAAAGAAAGAAAAGAAGAAAAAAAAGAAAAGAAAAAAAAGGAAGAAGAAGAAGAAAAGGGGCTCAGAATAAAAAAGTGTTGTGGGGTGACGATCTGCCGGTGCCGACAGGTGTGACAAAAAAGGGACAAGTCCACAGAGATAGAGGCTGGAGAACAATGTGCCCGGTCTGGATAAGGATCTGGTTTTGTCTGTTCCCCTCTGTTGTATGTCGCCCCGTCGGTCTGTCGTTGTCTGTCTGTTTTTGTTTGATATTGTCTGTCGTCTTTTCTGTTTGTGTACTATTGTGTGTGATTTGAGCTTTTTACTTGTGTGTCTGTTTTGTTTACTCAGTCTCTTGTGCCCCCTAGTACGTGGATTTGGGTGGGGTGCAGTAGGAGTGTATAGCAGGGGCCGATCAACCCTTTTTTGTGAGGCTGTGAGGCACCCAAAGGGGAAGGATCAAAGTAAAGCGGATGAGAAGTCGAAGGTGGTGATCCCCTTTTAAAAAAAAAGTTTTTTATTAGTATTTGCGGCAGTACAATCATAAAGCTAGAAGGGGAAGGGATAACCGAAAGAAACGCTGTATAAAAATTTAAAAAAAAAAAGTATTTTTTTTTTTAATATTTTGTTCGTATTTTTTTGACTAATTTTAAAGAATGACAAGGATCCTCCATTCGTAAGTCCTAGAACCCCTTCGCGGTCCGAGACCTTGATAGGGTTTCTTAAAA
>CM054167.1:6344725-6384319 GCA_028751875.1 Rapana venosa | reverse complement strand
CAGAAAATGTAGACACTTGTAACAAAAATTGAAGATGATTTCATTAACTTGTTGAATTGCATTTTCTATATGAACTCAGAAATTAATTTGTTATTAAAAATCAAAACGAAAGACAAAGAACGCAAAAACCATGTGTACATTAAATTAAGTGACATAATCACAGTTGAATATATATCAAGCAGATATCATCAGATCTGTGAATGAGAGTGTTTTTTGAAACGAGGAAAAAATAAGTAAAATACAAACATGTTTTTGTGTAACATCACAGTTTAGCCAAAATAGATAATAAATTATAGTTGATGTTTTTGTTGTGGCCAAATAAGTTTACAAGGGATAATAAATGGCAATAAAATATTTCTCTTTCTGAATCTCTGAATCATACGTGCCACGCATGCACACGTGCGCACGTATGTGTGTGTGCGTGCGTGTGTGCGTTGCGTATGTGTCGTGTATGTGCCCGTGTGTGTGTGTGTGTGGTGGTGTGTGTGTGTGTGTGTGTGTTGTGTGTGTGTGTTTACGTGATGGGCCCACATCACCAACATGTATACGTGGTGCTTTCCCTGGCTGTGTGTCACTATCAAGTTGTAGGTTTTTTCACATGGTTAGTTTTTTCTCAACACCATGTATTGCCGTGCCCGTCTTTCCTGGATCACATGTTGCGTGTGATGCGCGCTGCACGCGCGTGTTTGTAAGTGTGTGTGCATATGTGTTGGCATGTGTGGTAAGGGCATCCTGCATGCATTTGTGCCAGTGTGTTGTGTGGTTCTCATGTGTGTGGTTTGTGTTTAGTAACTTTATTTTATTTTATCTTTTATTTCGAGGATAATGGAACAAGCACTCACATGATTTTTTTTATATCCAGTCCCCCATGTGTATGCAATTTTGTAAATGTTGTCATCTGTTTTGTGTGTGTGTGGGTGATCTCTGTGTCTGCTTCTTGCTTTGATGTCAAAGTGTAGGACTATGTGCAGATGTTCTTTTCCCTCACATCACTGAAGTAGATACGTTATTGAATCACAATATTTGTACAGTGTCAGACACATCCGTGAAATAATAATTGGAGTCATTTGCGAGCTATTTTGGCCTGATGACAGTAAGATAACGGACAAAGACATTGGTTTTCTACTGTGTCTCGAGCTAGGTTATGAGCTGTACTGGAACTGTCCATGAATAATCCTTGCTGAGCAAGGATACATCTAAAAGCTGATGAAACATGGCTGAGTGTGTACGTGCTGTGTCGCCTGCCCATGCAGTAGGCCTCGTGTTGACAGTGAAGCTCAGATAGGCACCGACACTTTTGACTGCCGGACTCTCACCACACCTCTCCATACCCTGCCTCTTCGCGCGGCCTTGTAATTGGGGTGGGGAGGAGTTATCACACAATCGGGGATCGAACCCAGATTTTAACCCAGACTGTTGTATTTTCCTGTGCAGGTAGCCTTACTTCTATAACCACTGATCCACCAGGTACGAAAATGTCCATTTGACTTTGACTTTAAAACCACCAGGTACGGAAATGTCCAATGACTTTGACTTAAAAACCACCTAGTGTGGGAAAAACACATATGAACTTTTGACTAAAACTACCTAGGTGTGGGAAATACAAACTTGACTTTGAAATTAAAAAACCACCTAGGTTGGGAAATGCAAACTTTGACTTTGACTTGAACCAGCCGCCATGCGCGTGGTTAGCGCTTGGGTTACGACGGAAGCTCACGGGTTCGATTCCCGTAGAGTCATAGGGATTTTATCGGACATCCGGACCGCACCTACCCAGATTGATTGAGCTGTGGGCTTATAGGAAGACTGGGACCACACATCGAAAGCTTCATTCTCTTAACAAAGATGCGAATTTGAGAGTGTTGTTCAAATTACCTGACGCAACAACACAGCAGTGTCAGAATCTCTCCCTGTTGACGCCGGATAATATTATGATAGTAAGCATAGAGTAACAAAAAAAAAAAAAACTCTGTCAAGGAGTCCTCAAAGCATAAGCAAACCTTTTCCACAGAGCACAGCATTACTCATCCTCATTGTATTAAATAATCATCATGCAATATTTTTTTTTAAATTGCCCTCAGAATCAGTGGTCCAAGTGCTCCTGGTCTCATGGTGACCTCAGATACGTGCCCATACACTTCTGTGCCTGTGGTGAGTTTGTGTCAGGGCCTTTGGGGTTGGAGTTCGCGGGGGAACATCCGTTTTGGAGGGACTTGTGTGGTTTCCACCACGGGTGGGCAACTCACACAGTCTGGCTCCGCGACTGAGCTAATACTGTCGTTAGTAGGAGTGCTTAGTGGGTGGTGTCCTACATAAGTTTAGGGGCCAGCAAAAAGAACAGCACCACTGAACACACCATGAAAGTGCCCCAGCAGCAGTGCAGGCCCTCTGGCTGACTGTACCTTTGACTTTGTGTTGTAGTAGTATAGTACTTCAGTTTAACGTTCCTTCCACTAAATAGTGATATAAGACAGAGAAAGTGTGTGTATGTGTGTGTGCGTGCGTGTGTGCGTGCGTGTGTGTGTGTTCGCGCGCGCACGTGCTTGTGTGTGTCGGGTGTAGGGGTTAAAAACAACAACAACAACAACACCCAACAACAACAACAAAAAACAACCAACACCCAAAAAACATCAAACAGCAAAAATACTAAACTTCCAATTCATATTACTTGAAGCTATCCTTATATCAGAGGACATCTGCAAAATAGATATGGCATTAATGACAATAACAATTTATCTTTCATTAATGGAATGTCCTTTAAGAATTTGCGTAACTACAGACTGGGAATACAGTAAGATGTTTTTTCAGATCGCTGCATCGTAAAAGAATGTGTATCAAAGGTAAGCTTTTCACACACAGATACATGTTGCTTTTTAAAAAAAATTGTTTCTAAAAAGCATTTAGCTTAAACCTTATATAAGAGATACCAACATATTCTATATCATGTAAATTGTGATATTTGATCTTAACAAAAGGTAAAATATGGGCTACAATCATCACTCCAGGAAATAACCGGTACTTTGTAGTTTCTTTTTAAAGTGTTTCCAACATGCATTTTGGGTAACATGCTAAGCCCTCATGGATGGATAAAGGAACACGTATGCTGCAAGACCCATTGATATGCTCAGCCCACATTTTGCTTTTCTCCTGTCATCATTTTTCATTAAATAATATACCACAGTGCGAGGGTATCCAGCAAAAGGTAACACCAGTGCCTCGTATCTTCAGAAAATGAATTAGATGATTATCTCAATAAGAATCTTGCCCACTTTTTGAACTAAGTTTCTCAGGGCAAGTAAGACTGACCTGGACTTCAACACAGGAAAAGCATTGAAATATGTCTTTTGTAAAATCTAGAAGATAATATTAAAGCCATCAAAATAGCAGACAATTCACTGTAAAATAGATCATTTTTTTTCCTACAAAATGATCTCTCTATTTTCAAGATGGAAATACAACGCTGCACCCACCTCATTATGTTCAAAAAGGGGAACCATCTGTGTAGATTTTTTAAATGATTGGATAGTAAAGTTTTGTATATAATCTTTTACTGATGCGCTAAGAATATTTTTCATAACCTTTTTTCGTTAAAGAGGAATAATTAAGTCAAATTAGCTCCTCTTAAGTTCCCATGGGGGACAAGGCGAGGAGTGAATCTTCGATTTAGCTATTTTTGTGGGAATTACATCTGCTTGATCAAATAATTAGAGTATAGTTCTAGCAGTTGGTAACAAGCGAATAGAATTGAGCTCTTTTTTGGAAAGTTACATCAGATCTTATACTAATATCGTTGTCCACATTGTTTCTTGTGTTGAACAACATACGAGATATTTAGCCACAGCCGTTGTCATATTTTGTCTAAAGGGCAAAAATTCCTATCTCCTTATAGGTTACCCATAGGACGAATGCATGAAAAGGTACCCCAGAGCTAATCGTGTGTGTGTGAGTGTGTGTGTGTGCAGGCGCATGCCCTTCCAACACCGTCCCTCTCCCTGCCTCTCATGAGCTGAGCCTCAGGCCGCAAACCTCTTCCTGAAGAGACCCAGGCTGAATGATGACCATGGAACCCCAGTCCACTGATGATAGCCTGACCCCAAGTTTTCTTCCTGCTCAGGAGCATCCCTAGCAAGTGTTTTGCATTGGACCATAACCCTAGTACAGTTCCTGTGCAGTCAGTCCCCATGTGCATGAGTGCACACGCTTAGTGTGTGCATGTGTGTATTATCCTGCACGCATACGTGTGTGTGTGCATGCATGTGTTGTACGTGCAGTGGGGTGTTGTATGTGTGAGCTCGCGTGGTCGGGCAAAGGTAGTTAAATAATATTAATAACTAATGAATGAATTTAATAGCTGAATCTTGTAAAAAGCCACAAATCAAAGCTCTTCATATTCCTTTTTTTTTTTATTTAAATCGAGGAGAATGAATAGCACTCATGTTTTTTTTTTACAACTAGTCCCCGTGTGTTGCGGTTTTGTAAATTTTGTCCATCCGTTCCCACCGCACACAATTGCCGCATCTTTCGAAAAGCGAACAGGATTTAACGGTGTGCGCAAGATGTTTTTGCATGCGTTTGCACACGGACCTCGTTCATAGTCTTCATTCTGTTCCACTTTTTTCCCATGGAGCTAACATCAGTACGACTTTCACTGCCATGAATGTCCTGCAATAAACACTATAAAACAAAATATAAAAACCAAACAGTGATGCATTTGGTGTACAACAATTCCCCCCCCTTTCTATATTCAATTTTATATGGTAATTTTGTATTACAAAAAAGCATACCGTTGAAGCAATGTTTGTATTAAATGATTTCCAGTTATGCCGCTTTGTTTGAAATTGTGGCAAACTTTTTTTTTTAATGACATCATCTTGTCAGGAGATGAACACTTGCTGCTGTAACTTGAAAACACCTTCAGCTGACTGTGCCCCCTGCATGTTCAGGATAGGGGCACACCCCTTCGGCCCCTGACCCCAAAATTCTGTTGTGAGATTCTTAAAGGTTGGCAGATATGCAGACATAGTATTGACTTTGGGTGTGTGCATGCCACCACATTCACCAAAGAGCCTGAACCAGAAACTTGTGTTCTGCTGAACCTGGGCCACTGAGGGATCCTGATCTACAGCCTGTGCCTGCTGAACCATATGGCCAACTGAATAACCAATGGCCCCTGTATATAAAGACCTGTGGCTGCTACTGTGGAGCCTGAGCTCTTCCCTTTGCAGAACTGAACCAAAGCCTGTGCTGTTGTAAAACCTGAAGGCAGAACCCATCTTATACTCCATGCTAAAAAATCTTAACTGAACTATAGCACACATGAGAGAGATATGAGCATCGGAGATATGGGAAAATTTGAAGGCTACCTATTATTAGTTGAAACTGTGTTCAATATTTTTGATAGATGAGAGTATGTATGTCATTGATATTTGTTTTATCATACACCTATTTGTGTTGTATTTTAAAGTGCGTGTGCATGCTATTATATTATATAAATTGTGATTATGTTATGGAATTGCATGTTCCCCTGTGTGTGTATGTGTGATATATATCATGTTTATATGCGTAACAGAGTGGATATGTTCTATGTCCCATCTCTGCACAAAACTTCAGGTACAAAATATAGTCATTCACATAGGATATGTCCACTACAAAGAGGACATTTCACCATATAGGCAAAGTGAATGCACTAGAAAGTTTTCAATTACCACTTAACAAAACTGGGCACCGCACAATTTGCCAGGTTGTCCCTCCAAATATAGTAACAACGTATAGCTCTGAGCGCATGGGAGGTAAGTAATTAACTGCATCATCATCACACATGTTTATTGCTTGTTATGTATGGCTCATGACCCACCGGAATTTCTCTGTCTCTGAGATAATAAAGTGTTTTGAATTTGGTTCGCACACGGGAACCCATGTTATGTATCATTCCGAAGGACTTTTGGGGAGAGTGGAGTAGAAAATCCTCTTAAAAGAGAATCTGATAGGGGCCCCACAGGCACCTTCACAACAAAGCTGTTCGGTCCTGCTCTGTTTCCTCTTCATTTACGTCCATATTTTCCACAGGAAGCCCTCTACTCCACAACTAAATGACTAGAAGAGATCGTTGGAGGAGATAGCCAGTCAAAGCTTGTAGATCTGGCGGGACAAGTAGCCCAGGCTGAGAACAGTGAACATGGCATGAGGAAGGCCGGGCGGGGCCCCGCTATTGCACGGCCAGCTATGTGGGGGCCCGCTATTGCACGGCCAGCATTGTGGGGCCCGCTATTGCACGCCAGCTATTGTGGGGCCCGCTATTGCTACGGTCCAGCTATTGTGGCCCGCTATTGCAACTGCCACTTATTGTGGGCCGCGCAATTGCAACGTCCAGCTATGTGGGGCCCTCTAATTGCGCAACCGGAAGAAGGAAAAGTTCAGTTTTTGTCCAGGTTTTCGTGAAAATGGCCGAAAATTACTGGGCATTTCCTTATGTATAATTTTGTTTCTTCCAAGTTATTTAGTTATTTTATTTTTTGTTGAAGAAGACGTAAAGAATGATTTCAGGATGCCGTGTAATGTACTCTGATATATTTTCAAGATTCGACATGAATGGCAATATCAACCTTTTTCTTTCTGAGTTTATTTGATTGGTATATCATATTTGACCATACCTGAATTTGTTTATAAGGTAGTGGTTTTGAGCTCGATGCTTAGAATGTTGATTGCAAGAAGTGATTTTGTGGAATTATAAAAACTGTGACACCTCATTATTTCCCTTTATTGTATAAAAATATGCATTGTCTTTGCCATGAAGATTAGCAGCCTAAAGAATAAAACTCAGTGCCGCCTAAGGTATAATATACGTTGCAGCCTTACTGCATGGTACGTAGGCTGCAACGTTTACTACACCTTAGGGGGCCCCTATACCTTAGGCTGCATCGCATATAAGTGTCAGTACATTATTCCCCAGGCTGCCTCTACACTTTCGCGCAATAGCGGGGCCCCCGCAATATCGGCCCGGCACTTGCGGGCCGACCCCGAAGGGCTATGGGCTGTGACAAAAAATGGAATGAAGGATGCAGTCATTTGAAGAGATTTTCGTCATTACAGAGATTCTTGGGGGGACGGAAAAAAGTTTTGATGTTGGTTTTCTGAGTAGATCTCTGTGAATGTAAAATACAAATTTTCTCTCTCCTCACTCCCATCTCTCCCAAATCTCTGTCTGTCTCTCCCCCCCCCCCCCCCCCTCCTCTCTCTCTCAGTGTATCATCTAGCAAGGAAAAATTTTTGAATAGGGGGCTTTACATCTATTTCATCTAGATCTATCTCCCCAACTTTGGAAATACAAATTTTGACACTCCCCCCCCCCCCCCCCCCCCCCCCCTTCTCCTCTATCTCTCTCTCCCTGTGTTCAAAGCAGGAGGGAAGGAGAGTATGTTTACAGTTAGAAAAAAATTATCAAACTTGGAACAGACAAACGACATTGTGTCTGTGCGTGCACGTGTGCGCGTGCGTGTGTCTGCGTGTACAGGCTTCTGTGTCTGCCAGGAATCTGTCAGTGCCCGGATGACCATGACACAGACAAGGGCAAATGCCGGAAGGGAAGTTGGTGGGGGAGACGTGCAAGGGAGGTCAGTGCGCACAGCACTGGCGGTGTTCCAGTTTCTTTGGCAGCGTGTGTCAGTGTGTGCCGGGCTTTTTCCAGGACAGTCCACAGTGTGTAGGAGGTGAGATTAAACCTGTGATCAATTCAAATCGATTGAAAAGAATTGGGATTAGTCCATAAAGGGTATTTACAGAGTATAATGATGGATCGGTGGTCTAGAGGTAACGCACCTGCCTAGAAAGCGGAAAGTCCGGGTCAGATTTGTGCGGTGGTTCGATCCCCGTTTGGGCCCCAAAACTTTTCTCCCATCCATTAGACCATCAGTGGTTGTCTGGGTACTAGATTTTAGATGACACCATAAACCGAGGTCCCGTGTGTTACACAAAACTATTTAACCCACATAAAATAACCAACAGCAACAGAAGAGTTATCCCTGGCAAAATTCTGTTTTAAAAAAAGCTACTCTGATAGGGAAACAAATACAGCTGCAGACAGAAAAAGAAAAAAATAGTGGGTGGCGCTGCTCTTGTGGCACTAAGGTCTTCCTGGGGAGAGCAGCTTGAATTTTCACGCAGAGAAGTCTGCCGTGACTTAAAGTGATATAATTTGTTTAAAGGATTCAGGCATTGGAGAGGAGATGCTTTGGCCAACTCCTGGCCACTGTGCTGCTGATGCCTGCCCCTGCGTGGTGGACGAGAAACGAACTGTACAGGTAGTAGAGAGAGGAAAGGTCAAGGCGGCCCATCACCTGTGTGGGCGTTGGGGAGCCAGGCATCAGAGACCTCAGCTTCTCTAGGGGCCAGCATATTGAGGGTGGCGCCCATCTCCTCTCCCTCGCTGCTTTACCTTCCCTGACCCTAACGAGGGCAGGTACCCATTTACAGCTGGGTGAACTGGGGGAACTGTACCGAAGCCAAGGCGCGCAAACGGTCACCCATCCAATTGGTAACCACGCTCGATGCTGCTTAACCTTGGCTGGGGGAAAGCGAGTGCTCTGACCACCGAGCGATCCTGTCCCCTTAGTAAATGAAGCTAGTGCTTCAATAATAATAATGATGAATGGAATTTATATAGCGATGAATCTTGTAAAGCAACAAATCAAAGCGCTCAGATGACTTTTTTTAATGCCTGTGTATGTGGGTTTTTTTAATCCCGCCACCTGTCCCCACCGGCACACAATGGCCCACTCTTTCGAACAGCGGAACAGGACTCCACGTGCGCGCAAGACGCCCCACATGCGCTCGCACACGGGGCCTCGGTCTATAGTCCCATCCGAAGGATCTCTGCACAATACCCCAGGTAAATAGCACAGTCTTATAGTCAGGATGTGGCCTCTTAAAAAGAGGCTGCATACATTCTAGGTTATGTAGGGCGAAGCGAAAACAACCCGATGTGTATCAACAATGTGTATCAGACAAGATGGTGTCAACAGGATGTGTTACAGACAGAAGTGAACATACAGATGGTTATCATACAGAAGATATATCAGAACAGATGATATCAGCCAATGTAAATCCGACAGGATGTGAAATCAGACAGTTGTGTATCAGACAGGTGTGTATCAGACAGAAGTTTATCAAACAGATGTTTAATCAAACAGATGATGTATCATACAGATGTTTTGAGTTGTGTTTTGTGAGAGTGTGTTGTGTGTGGTGTGTGTGAGTGTGTGTGTGTGTGTTGTGTGTGTGTGTGTGTGTGTGTGTGTGTTGTGTGTGTGTTTTCAGTTTCAGGATTTGTTATGTTGAGAGGTAAGGGATCAGACAGTGTGACTTCCTATTCTTTGTTTGTTTTGGGTGGAGGGAGTGGGAGGACAGGGTGCTGCTGTCCATCCTTTCCCTCCTCACCTTCCTAAGATCCCCCTCCCCCGTACCTATCTTCCCCATCTCTCCATCCCCCCCGACATCTACCCTGCTCCCCCCCCCCCCCCCCACCACCCCCTAGACTTAAACTTTCTACAGACCACTCCTTCCTCCTTCCTCCTAGCCACCCCCACCAAACCCTCCCACCTACTCTATCCCACCCACCTATCTCTATCCCGCCACCTACTCTATCCCTCACACCTACTCTATCCCCCAACCTACCTCTATACCCTCCCACCTACTCTAATCCTCCACCTACTCTATGTCCCTCACACCTACACTAGCCTCCCACCCTACTCTGTCCACCCACCCTACTCTGTCCCCCCCCTAGTTACCCCTCCCCCGCCCCTCCCTCGGGGACTGGGGCCTTTCGGTGTTTAATAAAATAGACATCCCCCACCTTCTGGAAATGATGTGTTAGGAATCCCTCTTTTCTATCCCTCTCTATTGTTTCTGCCTTGTTCGCTTTTCTTCCGTCACCTCCTTCTGTCGACTTTCTTCAGCTCTTTTGTCCCTTCTCTTTCCTTTTTCAGAAAGACCACTATCTCTCTATCTATCATTCCCCGTAGTCTGCGAACGTGGTGGCAACCCCTCAAAAAGTACTCCGCAACCAGTCCCCCACCATTCTTCACATCTGTTCTGCCTTCACAGGGTTTTGTTGAGTTCTAAGGCCTTTTCCATTCACTGATGTTATCCCTCCCAGCTCTTCCTTTGTCTGCCTCCTTCTTCTCCCCCTTGGAACAGTGCCCCAATCCAAAACTGCCTTTGTAATTCCTTGGATCATGTGACATGCCCATACCAACTTAAGATACGCTTTTTCAGATCGTTAGAGAGTTTCTCAAGGGTCCCATGGTTTGCTGGATTCTGTTATGCACGCTTTCGTTGCTATGTGGTCTTTGGAAGGAGATGCCAATGAGTCTCCGAAAGCATCTCATCTCCCACTGCCCTGTAATCTTCTCTCCAAATCTGCAATCAGGGTCCATGAATCACAGGCATACAGAAATATGAGCTGAAAGGGAGCGCATTAGTCTGATCTTGGAGATACTGAGATATTCTATCTCCCAGATGGTGTTTATTTTTGACAAAGCTGTTATTGTCTGTGCAAGTCCTGCATACTAGCTTCTGGCTTGATCCCAGACGGATACAAGGGCTCCCAGGTATTGAAGCATTGATACAGTTTCCACTCTGGTCATTAACCCTGATAATCATGCTAATGCCAGATGGTGTGTATTAATCATCAGTTTGGTCTTCCTGCACTGAATATTCCATGCCGTATGTTTTGGAGCCTTATCAATTGTTCTGTTATGCTGGCACTCTTTTTTTTCTGATCTCTGCTATTCCATCAAATGCATCTGCGAAGCGAGGTTTGTGATCGTCGCCACTTACAATGGCTGACTGATCCTTCATGAATGTTCCAGTCATCACCATGATCTCCTCAAGAAGGATGTTGAAAGAGTGGTGAGAGTACCAGCCTCTGCTTACTCCAACTGTTGTTCAAAACCATTCTCCCAATGTTGTTGTTGTAGTACCTGCACTGGTGGCCCGCTGTACACTGTTTAGGACTCTGATCAGTTTAACATTGATGCCTGTACAAGTTTCAAGTTGCCCACAAAGCTGGCATGCCACACCCTGTCAATGCCTTCTTAAATCGTTAAATACGTGTATAGACTTGTTGATGTGAAGGTACCGCTCACACATAGTATTCTGAGGTGAATATCTGTTCGGATTGTGCGGCGCCCGCTTAAACCTGCTTGTTCATCAGCAATGATGTCTCTGCTGTGGCTTCCATCCTATTCAATATTTATCTGCAGCATAACCTTCTTGGGTGAATATGAGGCTGATTGTGCGTAATTATGGCATTGTTGGTAGATTTCCTTCTTGGGCGGGTGATGATGAGTGGACTGCGCCATGGTGTTAGGCCTTTTTCCTGAACTCCAGATCTTGATGCAATTCTAGTAGCGCTGATGAGGCTTCCCCTCCAGCCTTGACCAACTCACTGAATTTGTCAGCCCCTGCTGACGTTCCTCCCCTTTTTCAGCGATCTGACTGCTGTTTCCACTCTCTCGGAGATAGGGACAGTGCTGTGCTTTGCTTTTCGTACATAAGACTTTCTGGATCTCCTGTGCGTTCTATAGTTAACAGGTCGGAGCAGTACTCGTCCATCTGTCAGAATATCCTGTTCTCAGTGAGACACTTCCCATTTTGTCTGATTGTTAAACCTTTTCTCTTTTCGTGCTAGTCCCAGGTCCTTTCACCACGATTAAGCTTTCTTGCTATTGTTTTTCTATGGTTCTCTTCATTTCTTGGCATGTGTCACTCGATCCATTTCTCTTTTCCTCCGTCATGGACTTCCGATTCTTTTGTTGCTGCCCTATAATGTTCTGCTGCCTTTCTTTTGTTTCTTTTTTCTTTTCTTCAACTCTCTAGCTGCTTGTCGCATAGTTTTTGTATGATGTTAGGTGTGACCCAGGGGGTTTTTGACTGTCGCGTTTGCCAAGAAGCTCGTTTCGGTTTTCTAGTCACTGCCGTATTGAAACTATTCGTCAGTGTGTCTAAGACTAGTCTAACACAGAGATTGCTGCAAAAACTTTCCACCTAACCATGCATGAAAAATGTTCTAATACCTCTGGTTCCTTCACTCTCGAGTTCAATTTGATCCTGATGTTGTTCCGCTTGTGGATATTTCTTAGACTAGTCGAAAGTCATCATCCCGAAGAACATTATCACTCCCTATGTCTGCTCCTGGAAAACGTTCGGTGTCTGTGCAATGTAACGCTAGACTGAAACCGTCTTTCACCATGATGTAAACTATTGTTGTGGTGTTCTCCATTTGGGCTATCCATTCCATTTTCTTTCTGATTTCGTCGTGTGGCCAAGTGTATTCACAAGCTGGAGGTGTTTTGTTACGGCAACTCCAGGATCCACAAGCCTCATTCAATGATTGGTCATTACAATGTGCCCACAAACGCACTCCCAGTGCTTTCATGCATCTCACCTAACTTGGCGTTTACCGAGACGCCTTGGCACAACGAGGATGTCTTTCTTGGGTGTTTGATTCAGACCTCTGTAACTGGTTCATAAAATTCCTTCTACGGCTTCATCTGTTCAGTCTGATGTATGGGCGTAGCCTGTACAGATAAGTTATTTTTAAAGGGGATACTCACAGCGGATGGTATAAGTCTGCTGGAAACAGGCTGACAGCTCAGAACGGTTGTGTTCACCGGTGTCTTGTGAACGAGAAACCCACGCCGTGTTCTGTTATCCAGTTTTCCACTGTAGTAAAATTTTTTTTTTTTTTTGGGGTGGTCGGCCTGGTCGTTTGTTTCTCCCATGTTTTTTCCAACCTGACCTTCGCAGAGCCCAAGGATGAGCAAGATATCTGGACATCTCATTGTTGTCAGTTCTTCCACTTTTTGCCTGCAGCACTTAGTGTCCGTACATTCCATGTGCACTGATGGTGTTTTGTCAGGCACGAATTAAGCTGCGTTTTACAGCAGTAGTCATACTTTCGACATCTGCTGTCCAGATGAGCAACAGAAGTGCGCCGCTGTCCTTGGTAACCCGGGGCGAACGACCGATCCGGTATGGAGATTCTGGCTGTCTTTGTCAATGTGTATCTTGTGGCAAAACCAAACCTGGCGGAGCCCATCCCTCTCCCCGGTCGGATATTTGGTTTGGGTTTACTCCCCCCCATGTGGCAGTGTACTGGTTACCATGTTACCAGTACAGAGGTAAAAGAGTCTCTGACCAGTCACTGTAAAGAAAGACCATGAACAGAAATAACAATTCGCATCCCATGCCCAATTCGGAGTGCTGGTCCTGACTTGTTCCAACGCTTAACAGCAGCGGTCACGCATTGTCGCTCCTACGACAGACAACAATAGGTGTTTCCCGTGCGATGACGACGAAGAAGTAGGAGAGAAAAAGAAGAATGAGGAGAAAAGAAGAAAAGAAGAAGAAGGAGGAGAAAGAAGAAGAAGAAGAAAAGAAGAAGAAGAAGAAGAAGAAAAAATGAAGAAGAAGAGAAGAAGAAGATAGAAGAAGAAGAATGAAGAAGAAGCCACAAGAAGAAGATGTAGAAAAAGAAGAAGAAGAAGGAGAAGAAGAAAGAGAATAAAAAAAAGAAAGAGAAGAAAAAGAAGAATAAGAAGAAAAGAAGAAGAAGAAGAAAAAAAGAAGACGAAAAAAAGAAAGAAGAAGGAGAAGAAGAAGAAGAAGAAGAAGATGAAAATAAGAAAAGAAGAAGAAGAAGAGAAGAGAAGAAAGAAAAGATGAAGAAAAGAAGAAAGATGAAGACAAAAGAAGATAAAAAGAGAAGAAGAAAGAAAAAGAAGAAGAAGAAAAGAGATAAGAAATGAAAGAGACGCAGCAATACCACTTAATTTTTCGCTTTCACTCGTTAAAGGTTCTCATAGGGTCCAATGGTTTGCTGGATTCTGTTATGCACGCTTTCGTTGCTTATGTGGTCTTTGTAGGAGATGCCAAGGAGTCTCCGAAAGCATCTCATCTCCACTGCCTGTACTCTTCCTCTCCAAATCTGCAATCAGGGTCCATGATTCACAGGCATACAGAAATATGGATATGACAAGGGAGCGCATTAGTCTATCTTGGAGATAAGTGAGATATTCTTATCTCTCCAGATGGTGTTTAGTTTGACAAAGCGTTATTGTCCTGTGCAGTCCTGCATACTACTTCTGGCTTGGATCCCTGGTCTGATACAATGGCTCCCAGGTACTTGAAGCTTTGAACTGTTTCCAGCTTCTGGTCATTAACCCTGATATCAGTGCTAATGCCGTTGGTGTTATAGTCATCAGTTTGGTCTTCTCTGCACTGATTTCCATGCCGTATGTTTTGGAGGCCTTATTCAAGTGTTCTGTTAGGCTGGCAAGCTCTTTTTCTGATCCTGCTATTCCATCAATGTCATCTGCGAAGCGGAGGTTTGTGATCGTTCTGCCACCAATGCTGACTGATCCTTCATGATGTTCCAGTGCATCAGCCATGATTCTCCTCAAGGAAGATGTTGAAAAGAGTGGTGAGAGTAGCAGCCCTGCCTTACTCCAACGGTTGTTCGAAACCATTCTCCAATGTTGTTGTTGTAGTACAACTGCACTGGTGGCCTCGCTGTACAGCTGTTTGATGACTCTGATCAGTTTACATGATGCTGTACAAGTTCATGTGGTTGCCCACAAAGCTGCATGCCACACCCTGTCAAATGCCTTCTTAAAATCGATAAATACGTGGTAAAGGTCTTGTTGATGTTGAAGGTACCGCTCACATAGTATTCTGAGGTTGAATATCTGTTCGGTTGTGCTGCGCCCTGCTCTGAAACCTGCTTGTTCCTCAGCAAGATGGTCTCTGCTTGTGGCTTCAGTCTATTCAATATTATCTGCAGCATGACCTTGCTTGGGTGGCATATGAGGCTGATTGTGCGGTAATTATGGCAGTGTTGTAGATTTCCTTTCTTGGGAGGTGATGATGAGTGACTGCGTCCATGGTGTTGGCCATTTTCCTGTCTGCCAGATCTTGTTGCAGATTCTTAGTAGGCGCTGATGATGGCTTCCCCCTCCAGTTTTGGACCAACCAGCTGGAATGTTGTCAGCCCCTCCCTGAACTTCCCCTTTTTCCAGCGATCTGACTGCTGTTTCCACTTCTTCCTCGGAGGAATAGGGTGACTGTCTGGTGTCTTTGCTTCGGGTACTTTAAAAGGATTTCCCTGGATCTCCTGCGGTTCTATGGGTTAAAACAGGTCGGAGCAGTCTACTCGTCCATCTGTTCAGAAAAATCCTGGTCGTCAGTGAGACACTTCCCATTTTTGTCTTGGTTTGGGTTAAACCTTTTCTCTGTTCGTGGCTAGTCAGGTCTTTTCACCAGCTGATAAGCTTCTTGCTATTGTTTTTTTTTTGATTTTCTCTCAATGTCTTGGCACGTTCCCCCGATCCATTTCTCTTTTGCCTCCGTCATGGACTTCCTGATTCTTTTGTTGATTTGCCCTAATTTTCTGCTCTTTCTTTTTGTTTCATTTTTCTTTTTCTTCAACTCTCAAACGCTTGTCGCATAGTTGTAGATTTTTAGGTGTGACCCATGGTTTTTAAACTGGCGGCGTTTGCCAAGAAGCTCGTTTGCTGTTTCAGTAAACTCCCTGTTTTGGGAAACTATTCGTAGTGTGTCTATGTCTGAGTCTAACACAGTGAGTGCTGCAAACTTTCCAACCTATCCTTGCTTAAAAATTCTAATACCTCGGGGGTCCTTCAGCTTCTCGAGGTCAAATTTGATCCTGATGTTGTTCCGCTTGTGGATTTTCTTAGACGTATCGGAAAGTCATCATCACAAGATCATGATCACTCCCTATTCTGCTCCTGGAAAACTTCGTGTCTGTGCAATGTTAACGCAAAGACGAAACCGTCTTTTCACCATGATGTAATCTAAATTTGGTTGTGGTGTTCTCCATTTGGGCTATGCCATGTCCATTTTCTGGATTTCTTGTGTGGGCCAAGTGTATTCACTAGCTGGAGGTGGTTGTTACTGGGAAACTCCAGGGGTCTCAAGCCTCTTTTTATTTGATTGGTCATTACAATGTGGCCCACAAACGCCCTCCCAGTCTTTCCATCTTCTTCTCCTACCTTGCGTTCCAGTCGCCTTGCACAACGAGGATGTCTTTCCTTGGTGTTTGATTCAAAAACCTCTTGTAGCTGGTCATAAATTCTTCTACGGCTTCATCTGTGCAGTCTGATGTAGGGGCGTATGCCTGTACTATAGTTATGTTTAAAGGGGGTTGCTCTCAGGCGGATGGTAATAAGTCTGCTGGACACAGGCTGACAGCTCATGACGGTTTTTCACGGTGTCTTTGTGAACGAGAAACCCCACGCCGTTTTCATGTTTATCCTGTTTTCCACTGGGAGTATAATTTGTGGTCTTCCTGGGGCGTGTTTCTCCCATGTTTTTCCACCTGACTTCGCAAAGCCCAAGGATGTGCCAATGATATCTGGACATCTCATGTGTCAGTTCTTCCACTTTGGCCTGCAGCTCTTAGGGCCGTACATTCCATGTGCCAATGATGGTGTTGTGTCCCGGCACGAATTTTGCTGCGTTTTACATCAGTAGCATACTTTCGACATCTGTCCTGATGAGCAACAGAAGGCGCGGTCCTTGGTAACCCGGCGACGACCGATCCGTATGGAGATTCTGGCTGTCTTTGTCATTGGTGTATCTTGGGCAAATCAAACCCGGCGGAGCCCATCCCTCTCCAGGTCGGGTTTTTTGGTTGGGTTTACTCCCCCACAAGGGGGGCAGGTGGTACTGGGTTACATGGTTACCATAGCAGAGGGAGTCTCTGACCTGACCTGTAAAGAAAGACCCTGAACAGGAAATAACAATTCTCTCCCATGCCCAATTCGATGTGCTTGGGCCTGAAATTGTTTCCCAACGCTTAACAGCACGTCACGCATTGTCCCCTCCTACGACAGACAACATAGGTTTCCCTTTGTGACGACAAGAATAGGGGGAGAAAAAAAAGAAAGAGGAAAGAAGAAGAAGAAGAAAAGAAGGAGGAGGAGAAAAGAAAAGAAAAAGAAGAAGAAAAAGAAAAAAGAAAAAAAAAGAAGAAAAAGAAGAAGAAGAAAAGAAGAAAAGAAGAAAGAGAAGAAGAAGAACAAAGAAAAAAAGAAAAAGAAGAAAAAAGGAAAGAAGAAAGAGAAAAAAAAAGAAAGAAAAAGAAGGAGAAGAAAAGAAGAAAAGAAAAAAAGAAGAAAAAGAAAAGAAAAGAAAAAGAAAAAAGGGAGAAGAAGAAGAAAAGAAGAAGAAGAAAGAGAAGAAGAAGAAGAAGAAGAAGAAAAAGAAAGAAGAAGAAGAAGAAGAAAAGAAAAAAAAAAAAGAAAAGAAGAAGAAAGAAAAGAAAAAAGAAGAAAAAAGAAAGAAAAAAAAAAGAAAAGAAGGGACTCACAACTAAAAAAGGATTGTGGTGCTGACAGATCTCCGTGCCAACAGTGTGTACAAGAAAAGGGGACAATTCCCAGCAATGAGGCGGGAGAACAATGTGCCTTCGGGATAAGGATTGCGATTTTGTCTGCCCTGTCGTCTGTATGCCCCTGTCGGTCTGTCTGTCTTCTGTCCTGCTTTTGCATACTGTCTGTCTTTGTTGTTGTGTCTTTTGTTGTACTTTTTGCTGCATTTGGTGTCTGTTTTGTTACTCACGTCCTCCTGTGACCCCCAGAGTACGTGGTTTTTGGGTGGGTCAGTAGGAGTAGTATAACAGGGCCGAACAACCCTTTTTTTCTGAGGCTCGTGAGGCACCAAAGGGAAGGAACAAAGAAAGCGGATTAATCGAACGTGGTGATCCCCCTTGAAAAGAAAAGTTTGTTATTGTATTTACGGCAGATACAATCGAAAAGCCTGGGGGAAGGGGATAAACCGAATAGAATCGCTGTATAAAAATTTTAAAAAATAATATTTTTTATTTAATATTTTTCGTATTATTTAGACTAATTAAAGAATACAAGAGATCCCCCCTTTGCTAAGTCCTAGAACCCCTCGGGGTCCAGACCTCATAGGGATTCTAAACTTCCCCAAAAGCACCACGTGGAGGTCAGGATTTGGCTTTCCAAAAATGGTTTAAGCACACCTTTTAAATGAACATAAAAAAAAAATTTTGGGTCATTTTCATGATATTACACATCATCCGGGTCTTTAACGACAACAACAACAACAAAAAAGAAAAAAAAGGAAAAAATTACATTGGGGGGTAGGGGGGGGAAACCCGCCGAATCGACTAGCTTTGATATAGAATTGAAAGGGATTTTCTGTTTTTGGTATAGGGAACATTTTTTTAAAACCATCGGGTTTTGAAACCTCTTTTGGTCCCAAACCCCCCTCTCCTTATTCGAAGCCCCTTTTGATAAGTGTCTATGGGGAAAAATTTGTGTCTTTTGCGATCCTTTGCAACTGATTTTTCTTCCTTATTCCCAACGGGAAAAAGGTTTTCGAAAAAAGACCCAAAAGCTCTTCGATTTTCCTTTTTGAACAGACCCGGGTCCTTTTTTTATCAAACAGAACCGACAACGCGTCTGACAAGGTAGGGCCCCAAAAGACCCCTTCCCCTACCCGCTTTGAAAAAATTTCCCGCTTGTTTCTACGCAACCTTTCCGAAACCACATTGTTTTCCCCTAAAAAACTGCTCAATCAACTCGGCGGACTGCTTTTTTCGAACCCTCGCCGCAAAATGAAAAGTAAAGCGATCCATCCTTTTCCCAAGAGTTGAAAATCATTTCGCATAAAAATCTGTCCCAGAAAATCTAGTAGAATTTTGCACACCCATTTTGGCGTTTTTGGAAACAAAGTAACCAATCTGAAAGGGAAGCGCCCTTTGATTTTTTTTTTTGGAATTTAAATTTCGACTACATCTTCCCCAAAGGCTCATTAGTTTCTAAACTGGGATTCTTTTGATCAGTTGTTGTCCCTGACGGGGTAGACTTGGGGGAAGTCTCTGTGTTTTTGTCAAATTGAAAATTTTTACCATAAAGGAATTTTCCCCAAATTGAATTCTCACCAAAAGGCTTAAAGAACGGGGCCCCTTTTCTTTTTTGCCTCAGATACCTTTTTCCCAAACTTTTTGAAAACAACCCTTAGGTGGTATTCAATAACTATGTGCTTTTTCTACAACCATCCGGTTCCAAAATTTTAGAAGGGTTTTTGTTTCCAAAAAGAATCTTTTTTCCCCCAAAACTTCCCCCCAAAAGTACGCTGGTTGTGTTAAAAGTTTAAATTTCTTTTAGCATATTTCTCTCATAAGTCCCAATGCATCTTTTCCAAAATTTAGGGTTTTTTTGAAAAGGGGCTGAAACTCACAAAATGATCCGAGTTGATCCGGAACACGAAATCGCTTTTCAACGAGCCCAAACAGACTGCGTTTTTGACCGCCTATACACCCCTTTCTTTTTAGGGGTACTTTTTTCAAAGGGTTTTAAGGTAGGAAAAAACGGCTTTGTAAAACGGTAAAATTTCCCATTGAGGTTTTTTTTCATTTGCCATTCACACTCCCACATTTCAAACACATCTCCCCACACCCGAAGAAGCGGTACGTTATGGTGTTTTCTCTGATCCGCCAGAGATTTGTCATCACGGGTTCTAGCAGACCCGGGGTAATACACAGTCGTTCGTGAAAGAGACAGCCGGGAAGGGGTAAACCCCGGTTGGTTGTCATGCCAACCGTCAACGCGGATACGTCTCCGCCCAAACTCTTTATTTACCGTTGAATTTGTAAAAATTTGAATTTTTTTGCGTATGCATTATCCCCTAACCATTCCTCCCTCCGACCATATACACCGTTTCTTTCCGGGGCCTAAAGCCCGTTTCGCATTTGGTATGTGGGATTTCTGTTGGCATTGGCTGCGGAGGCCCGAAAAGCCCGGTTAGCACAAACCCCTGAACGGACTTACAGCTTTTTTCCTTTTGAAACGAATAAAGGTTTCTCTTTTTCGTATACAGAAAATGGGGGAAGGGCCCCCCACGATGTTTTTTTCACATTTTATTCCTTTTTTTTCATTAACAAGAGAAATAAGTGTCAGAGGAAAAGTCGGGAAAAGATTTTTTAATGTTCCTGAAGGGAAACCCCGTCTTTTAGAAGGTCGATGCTATCTGAATACTATTGATCGGGGCTTGAAGAGCAGCAAAAGGGAACTAAAACCAGATTTTTGTCCCAGACAAGGAAACCTTCAATTGACATTCATTTTCTTTCCTATTTGTTACAAAAGCGTATTCTCATTTTAATGTTTTTTTTTTGTTTTTGCTTTAGAAAGCCGATGGGGGGGAAGAGTGTTTTTTTCAGTTTGTCCAACTGGTGACATATTCAAAACAAAGAAGCCTTTTTTCTTTTATTCCAAACCTTTGAGATATTTGGAGAACTAAAACCAGGGGCTAAAAACTAAAATATCCAAAAATTTTTTTTTTATGGCGATACACAGTACTCTTTTTTCGCTTTACAACAAATTTTAAGTTTTTGTTTCTTTTTTTTTTCATTCTCCTCTGATAAGGGGAATGACTTAAAGTTAAATCACATCATCATCATCATACCGTTGGGTTTCCACCCACTTCGGGCCTTCGTAATCCTCTAGCCCTCAACACCTACAAATTTTTTCGAATTTAAAAAGCGTTTATAAATTTATGTCGATCTGGAAGAATTTAAAACCCCCACCGAAAATTCGTGTAGGGAGTCTTTCCCTTTTTTCTTTTAAAACCCCTTTTCAGGAATGTGGAGTCTGTTAGCTCTTCATTTTTCATTAGGGCTTCTAATTCAAAAATGGTCCAAACTGTTCGTGAAGGAAAGAAAATGACCGCGAAAAAAATTTTTCCCAATTTAATTTTTCCATGTCGTTTTTCAAGTTTTTTTAGAGTTTCCCCGTTACAAAACAAACGAGGGGTGTTCGAATCCCTTTACTTGGAAGCGCAGAGACAGAAAGGGGGGGTGCTAGCGGGTAATGGTGCCAGAGCATGACCGTTTTTCCGGTAGATCTCCCTTTCGAAATAAACCTCAAAATCAAAAAGTTCCCGTAAGGATATACAAAATCAGAATCCACAGAAAAGCCATAACACAAAGTCCTGAAAAAACAATTCCGGGGGATTTACACCCTCCTTTGACTTTCCTTCACGCCTACCTCGACCGGGTTTCATGCTTTTCAGTTTTCTTAAAGTACCCCAATTTGTCGCATTTCTGCAAGCCAAAGCGTGTCCTAACTGTCAAAATTCAGGGGTGTACAAAAATGCGGTTTACAAACCCCGAGATTTTTCGTATTGTAGTCACTACGCCCAGAGGGGAAAAACAAGGTGATTTTTCTTGGTCTCAAAAAAAACGGGAAAAAAAGCTACATAACCTAAACTTTTTTTTTAACAGAAACGAGTTTAACAAGTGAGACCGGGAAAAACTTGCGGGGGGGAAAACCCCCAACCATTTTTGGTAAGATTTTAAACGGGGTTTTTTAAAAAGAATGCTGGAAAAACCCCCGATAAAGAGCCAAAAAACAAAAAAAAAAGCCAAACGATTTTATGAAACCGTTGGCATCTTTTTTAAAGTGAAAAGGAGGATTGTTGGGTAATATCAGGCAATTTTCACAAGCGCCCCCCGCATCCCATAGGATAATTTACGGATACAGTAAAGACAAACCAAGCTGACGAACAAAAACCGCGAGTTGGCCCTTCCTTTTGTACTTGGTCAAGAATGTCCCGTTATTTTTTCTCGGAAAGAAAGGCAAAAAATCTTCTTTTTAATTGATCATCTGGGGGTTTCAATCCGCCAAAGATTGTTAAAGAAGCGTGAAAAAAGGAGAGATCACCCATTCTTTTTTCTTTAAAAGAAAGGAATGGGGGAATATTTTTTTGAAGCGTTTTTTGTTTTTGAAACATAGCAATCGCTTCTCATCCCAATCCGGATCATAATGGTTTGGGTTTTCCCGAATCGAAAAACTGACGATTTTTTGCCGGGCCTTTTTTGCGTTTTGAAAGAAGCCATGCTTTTCGTACATATTTCTTTCCTTTCTGGGAAATGACTCAAAACTTTTTTTTTGTTTTCTTTATACGTAGCTTTAACGTTTTTTTGTTTTTTTTCGAAAACACTCAAAAGGGGATGGGGTTCAAGACGGGAAACCCAGTTTCAGAATAGGGCCTTTTTCCTTTTTTTTTTTGCCTGGTTGGGCTTTGGCCTATGTCTTTTTAAGTTGGACATCTGGGAAAGATTTTTATAAACATCCCCGCAAAGACAAGGTTTTTGTCTGCGTGAACGTTCCCCGACATGTCTTTGTAGAATAAAAAAAACCCCAGCGAATCTTTTACCGCACTGGGGCAGATATTTTTTTTGTAACACAATAATTTAATAAATTGTATTTTCCATCTTTTTTTTTTTCCCCCTCCTTCCACAGTTTTTTTTTAACAAAAGAAAACAAACCCCCATCCCTATTGCCCGGGTTTTTTTTTCCGTATTATTAATAAAAACATCAAAATATAAAAAATTTTTTACCGTTGTTTAACGTTTGCAAACGGTCATCACCCCTGAAGCCATCGCAGCCGGGTGGGTAGGGGAATTTTCTTCTCTTTTTAAAAAAAACTGGGAAAAAAAAAAAAAAAATAAACACCTTCTTCATGAATTTTTTTTTTTTTATAACCTCGTTTTTTTTTTTTTTGTTGTTTTTTTTAAAAACTGTAGGATGCTGATTGATGGAAGGTAAATGGGACAAAAAAAATAATCCTGGATTCCCTTTAAACTGTAACCTTTTTTTTTTTTTTTCCCTTTTATCCTTTGTTCTGTTTTAAAAAAAAAATTGTGCTTTCGAAAATTTAAAAAGTTTTAAAAGACAGTCCCCAAATAGAACAAACAAAAAAATTTAACACACACGCAAAAATAGTTTCAAACAACGTACAAAACTCCATCAACAATAAACAGAAAAACAACGAGTCAGAGTAGATCAACAACAACAACAAAAAATTTGCCAAAAAAAAAACTGTTTCAAACAACGACAAAACCCATCACAATAAATAAACCTGAAAACCGGAATGAATCCCAAACACCACATTTTTTTTTTAAATCCCAACACAAAAGTTTTGCAATATATTATATATGCCCAAACCAATTTTTTTTTCTTGCCCAAAAACCCAAACCCCCAAAAAAGAAAAAAAAAAAAAAAACCTCACACCGGTTTTATTGTTTTAACTGAACAACACTTAAAAAAAAATAAAGGCAGGTATTTACTGAACACTCAACATTAATTATAAAAAACTTGCAACTTACCAAAAAAACACAAAAAAAAAAATTATTAAAGCTAAACAAAATTAACTGTTAAAGAAGCCCCGCAAAACATCACTCACCACACCCAATTTCATCTGTTTTATCCACCAAAAGAATGCAAAAAATAATAATAAAATTCAACCAAAACCTAATTTTTACATCAAAACGTTTTTTTGTTGTTGTTTTTTTTTTGGTGCTATTACAATTCTAAAACACGCGCACAAACAACACCCTGCTACGGAATCACCCCAAAAAGACCGACAATTAATTTTACACACTTGTAACTTTTTCCAAAAAACAGTTTTTAAAAAGCTAAAAAACAAAAACTGTTTAAAAAAGACACCCGCAAAACATTCACAATCACTACACCAATTACTATCTGCTATGGCAGCGCTAAAAGACATTGGAAAATAATAACGACAACGGCCAATATTAGAAGAAGAAAATAATAATGAAAATTCAACCAACACCTAATGTCACATCAAAAAGCAGGGGTTTTTTTTGCTACTCACAATTTCTGAAACATGCAGGCGTGCGCACTGGAATAACACACCTCATTCGAACACCCCAATGATTATTCACTACCAGACTGACCAGCCCTTTTTTTTCTTATCATCATCATCATCCCCTACCACAGCAACACTCTTTCTCTTCCCTGGTTTATTCCTGAGTACAGCCACAGCTGCTTTTTCATCGATCAGCATGAAAAAGCAGCTGTGGCTGTACTCAGGAATAAACCAGGGAAGAGAAAGAGTGTTGCTGTGGTAGGGGATGATGATGATGATAAGAAAAAAAAGGGCTGGTCAGTCTGGTAGTGAATAATCATTGGGGTGTTCGAATGAGGTGTGTTATTCCAGTGCGCACGCCTGCATGTTTCAGAAATTGTGAGTAGCAAAAAAAACCCCTGCTTTTTGATGTGACATTAGGTGTTGGTTGAATTTTCATTATTATTTTCTTCTTCTAATATTGACAGTTGTCATTATTATTTTTCCAATGTCTTTAGTGCTGTCATAACAGATAGTAATTGGTGTGGTGATTGTGAATGTTTTGCGGGTGTCTTCTTCTAACAGTTAATGTTGTCATAGCATATAATACCTGTTTTTAGTAAGCTTGCAAGTGTGTATAATTAATTGTCAGTCTGTGGTGTTATTCCAGTAAGCAGGCGTGTATGTTTGTGCGTGTGCTTTAGAAATTGTCAACAACACAACAACAACAACAACAAAGGGCTTTGATGTGAAATTAGGTGTTGGTTGAATTTTCATTATCATTTTTCTTCTTCTAATATTGGCCGTTGTCGTTATTATTTTCCAATGTCTTTTAGCGCTGCCATAGCAGATAGTAATTGGTGTAGTGATTGTGAATGTTTTGCGGGTGTCTTCTTCTAACAGTTAATGTTGTTATAGCATTTAATAACTGTTTTTTGGTAAGCTTACAAGTGTGTATAATTAATTGTCGGTCTGTGGTGTTATTCCAGTAAGCAGGCGTGTATGTTTGTGCGCGTGTTTTAGACATTGTAAGTAGCACCAAAAAAAAACAACAACAAAAAAACGCTTTTGATGTGAAATTAGGTGTTGGTTGAATTTTCATTATTATTATTTTGCAATTCTTTTAGTGCTGTGATAACAGATAGTAATTGGTGTGGTGATTGTGAATGTTTTGCGGGTGTCTTCTTCTAACAGTTAATTTTGTTATAGCAGTTAATAACTGTTTTTTTGTTGTTGTTTTTTGGTAAGCTTGCAAGTGTGTATAATTAATGTTGAGTGTTCAGTCAAATACCTGCCTTTATTCTTTTTAAGTGTTGTTACAGTATAAAACATATAAACCGTGTGTGAGTGATTTTTGTTGTTTTTTCTTTTTTGTGTTGGTGTGACAAGAAGAAAAAATTGGATTGTGCATATATAATAATATATAGCAACAACATTTGTGTAAACTGGGAATTAAAAAATAAATGTGGTGTTTGGGATTCATTCCGGTTTCAGCTTGATTTATTGTTGATGGAGTTTGTGTCTTGTTTGAAACATTTTTCTACTTGTCTAACACTTTTTGTTGTTGTTGTATCTACTCTGACTTGTCTGTTATTTCTGATTTATTGTTGATGAGTTTTGTACGTTTTTTTGAAACAATTTTTGTGTGTGTGTCTAACACTTTTTTTTGTTCTACTGACTCGCGTTACTTTTTAAATATCGCACGCACATTTTTTTTTTATAAAACAGAACGAAGGATAGAAATGAAAAAAAAAAAAAAAGTACAGTGTGAAGAGATCCAGGATTATTTATTTTGTCCTCATTTACCTTCCTCATCAATCACGCACCCTACAGTTATTCTAAAACAAACAAACAAAACAAAAAAACCGAGGCTTATAAAAAAAAAAATTTCATGAAGAAGGTGATTATTTTTTCTTTCTTTTTTCCAGATTATTTAAAAAGAAGAAGATAATTACCCTAGCCCACCCGCTGCGATGGCTTCCACGGGTGATTGACCGTTTGTCACACGTTGAACAACAGGTAAAAATATATATATATTTTGATAGTATCTATTATTAATAATACCGGAAAAAACCAGCAATAGGATGGGGCTTTTTGTTTTCTTTTGTTAAAAAAAAAACTGTGGAAGGAGGGGGAAAAAAAAGATGCGACAATACAATTTATTCAAATTATTGGTGTTACAGAAAATATCTGCGCCAGTGCGGTAAAAGATTCGCTGGGTTAATATCTACAAAGACATGTCCGAGAAGTTCACAGCGGACAAAAACCTTGTCATTGCGGGGACTGTCATAAAATCTTTGCCAGACTGTCCAACTTGAAACGACATCAGGCCAAAGTCCACACAGGCAAAAAAAGAAAACTGGAAAAGGACTATTCTGACCAACCTGGGCCTTCCCGTCTTGAACCATCACCCTCTTTTGAGTGTTCTTCGAAAAAAACAAAAAAACGCTTAAGCTCACAGTATAAAGAAAACAAAAAAAAAGTGTTGAGTCATTTGCCAGAAGATGTAAGAAATATGTACGAAAAGCACTGGTCTTCTATCAAAACGCATAAACGGCCCGGCAAAAATCAGTCAGTTTATATGTATTCTGGAACCCAACCATAGATGATCCGGATTGGGATGAGAAGCTGATTGCTAATGTTCACGAACAAAACAAACGCTTCAAAATCAATTATTCCCATTCCTTTCTGTTAAAGAACAAAGAATCGGGTGATCTCTCCTTTTTTCACGCTTCTTCTAACAATCATTGCGGATTAGAAACACCCAGACTGATCAATTCAAAAGAAGATTTTCTTGCCTTTCTTTCCGAGATAAATAACGGAGACATTCTTGACCAAGTACAAAAGGAACGGCCCAACTCGCGGTTTTCTGTTCAGTCAGTCATGATTATGTCATTCTACCTGTATCACCTGTCAGATAATCCATCGGATGCGGGGGCGCTTGTGATAAGTTGCCTGACTATATAGCCAACAATCCCACCTATACACTCTTCAAAAAGATGAACACAACGGTTCATATACAACGATGGGCTTTGTTTTTTTCGTTGTTTGGCTCTTCATCGAGGGTTTTCCAGACATTCATTACAAAAACCCGCTAAAACTCTCTACCAACAATGGTCTGGGCGTGTTTCTCCCCCGCCAAGCTTCCCGGTCTCACCTGTTACAACTCGATTCTGTTGAAAAAAAGTTTAGAGTTAATGTAGACATATTTCAGTTTGTTGATGACCAAGAAAATCCACCTTGATTAGTCCCGCTAGGCGCAGTGACTACAAATACGAAGACACTCTCAGGGTTCTTTGCTACAACCGACATTTATGTACATCCTGAATATTGACAAGTTAGGACACGCTTTGGCTTGCAGTAAATGCGACAAACTATGGGGTACTTTAAAGCACTGAATAAGCATGAAACCTCGTGTCGAGGTAGAGCGTGCAAGGAAACGTACAAAGGAGGCGTGTACACTCCTCCGGAATCTGTGTTACAGGAACTTTGTCGTTATGGCATTTCTGTGGATTCTGATTTGTATATCCTTACAGGCAACGTTTGATTTTGAGGTTTATTTCGAAACGGAAGATCTACCCCGGACAAAACGGTCATGCTCTGGCACCACTTACACCGCTAGACACATCCCCCTTTCTGTCTCTGTCGCTTCCAACGTACAAGATTCGAACAGCCTCGATGTTTTGTAAACGAGGAGACTCCAAAAACTTGTAAACGACATGGTAAATTACTTGGAAAATATTTCAGACTGTTTCATTTTTCTTTCCTTCACGACATTTGCTAGACCCATATCTAAATAAGAAGCCCTACATGCAAAATGAAGGATGCTAAACAGACTCACATTCCTGCAAAGAGTTAAAGTCAAACTGGAAACTCCACACGAACCGTATAGGATTCAATTCTTCAAGTAGTACACATCATGTTTCAAACCTATTTATTCGAAAATGTAGTATTGATGACTCAGAGATTAGAAGGTCAACAAGATCGTTCGAATCAACCGGAATGAATAAGAGATGAAAAAATCTAAGTCATTCTGCCTTATCAGGCAAAATAAGAAAAAGAAAACCAGAAAACCATCAAATTTGTTTGAAATGCAACAATGATAATGTTACTCCACATACAACTAAAATTTTTGGATATGCATTTTTGCGCCTGTTTTAGTACTCCAAAATCTCAAAGACGTTTGATAAAAAAGCAAAAGGCTTCTTCTGTATTAATATGCACCAGTCTGACAAACTGAAAGAAACACTCTTCCCCCTCACTCGCTTTCACAGCAAACTTCAAAAACACAAACATTACAAATGATGAATACCTTACTGTCACAAATTTGGAAAGAAAATGACATGTCGACATTGAGATTCCTTGCTGGTACAATAAATTGGTGTAGTTCCTCTTGCATGCTCTTCAAGCACAGATCGATAGTATCCAGACTAGACATCGACCTTCTAAAAGCGATTTCGCCAGAATCACTCTCAATATCTTTGCCAGACTTTACCAACTGACTTATTCTCAGTCATGAAATATTTAAATGACTCATACACTGATGCTAACAACATCGTGAGGGCCTTCCCTCATTTTTCTATCGCTATCACGAAAAGAGAAACCTTTTTCTTTCACAAGGAAAAGCCTGTCATCCGTTCAAGGGTCGATGCTAACGCCTTCCCGGGCCTCGCACCATGCAACAGAACATCCTACCATACGCAATGCGAAACGCTCTAGGCCGGTAGACGATGGATATGGTCGCAGGCGAGAGAAGGAAGTGGATATGCATACGCAAACATCACATTCTTCACAATTCAACGGTAAAGAACAGATTAGGGGGAGACGTATCCGCGTTGACGTTGCATGACAACCACACACGTCTACCAACCACGCTGTCTTTCACGGGACACGACTGTTATACCCGGCTCATAGCAACCCCGGAATGACAAATCTCTGGCAATCAGAAAACACCATAAACGTGACAGCTACTTCGTGAGATGTGGATGACGTGATAGAAATGTTGGGGGTGTGAATGGCAAATGAAAAAGCCTAATGGGCAAATTGACCATTTTCTACAAAGCGTTTACCCTACCCTTAAACGTTTGAAATACGCACCCATACAGAAAGAGATTTACTAAATGCGTCAAAAACGACAGTCTTATTGGCTCGTTGAATGCGATATTAGTTCCGGACATACTCCCCAAGATCATTTTAGGATTACAGCCGTTTCAAAAAACCTATCGAGAGATGACATTGGTTATCATAGAAGATAATGCTGAAAGAATAATTTTAACAACCACGCCCGTACTTTGGTGGAATTTTTAGGAAAAAGATTCTTTGTGCAACACCGCTTCTAAAATTACTTGAAACACGACGTTTGTAAAAGTAACTAGATTATTGAATACACACCTAAGCTGTTTTCAAAGTTGGGATGAGGAATACTGAGCAAGAAGAAAGGACCTCGATTCTTTTCAAGTCCATTTGGCTGAGCAGCAAACTTCGGGAAATTCCTCTATTGTGTAAAACCATTTGACAAACACAAACTCAGAGACATTCACCATGGACTCACCCGACTGGCACAACAACTGACAACGAATCCCATGTTAAAAACAACTGACTCGGGGAAGAGAGTCGAAATTGAAATGTCCAAAAGAAATCAATTGGCAATTTCCCCTAAAAGAGTTAACTTTGTCACCAAACGCCAACAGCGATGCTGCTGTTCTACATATTCTGAGACGATTGTATGCAGAAATGAATTTTCAACTCTGGAAATGGATAGCGGACACGCTCTAACTTTGCCTTAGCGGCGAGAGGTTCGAAAACGCAAGTCCGACCGAGCTGAATGAGCAGTTTATAGAGGATTCAACTTGGGTCCTGGACAGCTGCGATTAGACATCAAGCGGATTTCTCAAAGCGGTAGAGACAGGCAGTCTTGGGACCCCTCACCTTGTCCAGACTGCGTTAGTCGAGTTCGTTTGATAAAAGGACACCGGGTCTGTTCAAAACGGAATACTCCGGAGACGCTTTTGTCGGGCTTTGTTCGAAAACCTTTTCTTTTTCGGGAAATAAGGAAGAAAAAGTCAGTTGCAAAGGACTCAGCAAAAGACACAATAATCTCACCATAGACACTTATCAACGGGTGCTTCGAACTAAGGAGAGTGGGGGTGGCACCAACGTAGGTTTCAAAACCGATGGTAAAACAATGTTCACCTATACATACAAATCTAAATCCCTTTCATACTCTATTCAACGCAAGTCCGACGGACGCGCCCCCACCACTTCCCCTTTTTGTTGTTTGTTTCCGTTAAAGCTGGTGTGTGTGTTAGTCGTTAAAGACCGATATGTTAATCATGACAAAATGACCCAACACTTTTTTTTAATGTCATTCAACGGTGATGCTTAAACCAATTTTGGAAGCCAACATCCTGACCTCCGAGGGTTCTGGTAAGTCTTAGAATCCATCAAGGTCTCGTACCGCGAAGGGGTTCTAGGACTAGCGAATGAGGGGTCTCTTGCATTCTTTAATTGTCTAATAACGAACAAAATATCTTAAAAATAGCTTTTTTTCCTATTTTTTATTTTAAGGGGCAGCCCTTCGACTTCTTATCCCTTTCCCTTTTATTCTTACTTGTTCTCCGCAAACCTATAACAAACGTTTCCTTTAAGGATCACTATCGTTGATCTTCTCAGCCGCTGTATGTTGTTGCGTTGTGTGTCTGATGCTTCACGTAATTTTAAGGTGATCGGCCCCTGTCGACTACTATGTTAGGTGTGATTTGTTCTGTGGTGCTAGGTGCAAAGGTGATGGTGGAGTTTATGTAGATTTGTGTGTGTTGTGTGGTGGTGTTGGTGTAAGTGGAATGTGGTGGTGTATGTTATTTGTGTGGTGTGTGATTTTAGTTAGTGACGGTTTTGAAATATTTTGATAGTGTGTGTTGTGTGTAATAGAATTTTGTTATGCATGAATGTTGATTTGTACCCGAGGCAAAATAATTGAACTGATGGTCTCATGTTCTTCAATGGTTAGTGCACAGAGTTTTGGCAAACTAATCTGAAATCACAGTGTAGACCTTCACATTAATGGACGTGATTCCAAGTCCCAGAAAACCAAGTCAAAGTCAAGTCAAAGTCAAAGTCAAAGTCAAAAGCACTTTGATCATCCCATGAAGGGCAATTACAATACTGACAGGTACGTTGATACCTATTATTATCTCAAAAGACACGAAAAAAATACATTTCAAATTGTTATGAACATTCCAAGATAGCTTAAAAAAATATATATGTGTCACCCACACACAAACCCAGGCGCGCGCGCAAAACAACCATAACACACAAACCCCACACACACCAATGTAGAATACACTGTTTGAAAAAAAAGAAAAACAAAAATTGATTGGAAAAAAGACATATGAGCTTATTATTCACGCGTGCATGCACGCGCGCACTCACACACGCGCGCACACGTGCGCACATCCATATACACGCATCAATATATGAACACAAGTTTATAAAGACTATTGACTAGTAAACACACACATACACACACACCCGCGGGCGCATCATAATGGCGTTTTTTTGTTTTTGCATACTTACTGTTATAGTTGTCGTTGTTGTTGATATTACTGTGTGAAGATGGTGGGGGTGGACAGGGGAGGGTGGGGGGTGATGTGGGGGGGGGGGGAGGGAGGGATCTGCTTGGAGGTTGAAGTTAGGTGACAGAACTGTGAGCCTGACATCTGACTTTGGTGTGAGAGGAATGTGACACCGTTTCCACGTGACCAAACATCGTGTCACGGTCGTAGGTCTACGGACAGTCTGTTTGTCTGTCTGTCTGTCTGTCTGTCTGTCTGTCTGTCTCTCTCTCTCTCTCTCTCTCTCTCTCTCTCTTTCCAATGTACAGGTTTACAAGATGTCAAACCTTATCCAAAGCTTGATATGGACATACATTTGAAAAGAAATATGTCTAAGTTTAGACTTGGTGTATCAGACATAAATATTCATAAATTTAGATATATAGAACATAATGATGATGATCTCAGGTTGCTATGCCCATTATGTAAGCAAACAGTGGAAGATGAAGTTCATTTTGTGCTGTGCTGTCCAGTATTAGAAGATGTAAGACAGAATTACTGTGCTGGTCTTTGTGACCCATTTTAATCTGACCCTACTGCCGTTCAACAAATTGCACGTGACTCACGAACTGACACCACCCCTATCAACCAAGTCTAGTGTGTGTTGTGCTGCTACCATGGCAGTGAGAGCCGCGGACATTAGAGCTATGCTCGCACCTGAGATTTGTCAAAAACAGTACACGCTTGCTCCTGATATTAAGCAGCGAATAACACACTTAGGCATTCATACGCCGCAAAACCAGTCGGGAACACGGCAGGCCGACGTCATCGCCAGGGGTTGGGCTTCCCTCTCCCGTGTCTCCCCCCTCACCTCTGACGTCACTTCTGTCACCTCTGACAAGGCTTCTTCCCCATGCTGCGGCCCCACCCGCCCCTTCAGCTGTTTCACTGTCTTTGTTTGTGACTCGATAATGTTTTTTGTTCTGATGATGATGATGTATATCTAAAGTGTATTCAAACACAGAATCCCCTGATTAGCACAGTTCTTTCACCATCTCCCTACTCCTGTTTCACCATCCAAACTCTGTCTGTTTCTTCCCTAGCCGCATCTTCACCATCGCCTTCGTCCTCTTCCTCTGATGCTTGTCCAAACTCACCACTTTCATCTTCAACCTCTCCACCCCCTTTCAGATCTCCTTCAAGTTTGTTTGTTAAATGTGCAGTCTGTCTGTCCAAATGGAAAAGCCGACTACATTTCTGATTTTATCTCTGAAAAAACATTGACTTAACCTTCCTCACCGAAACTTGGCTAAACCACATGGCCATGAACCAAAAATAAAACACTGACTCCTCCGGGATATAAAACATTTTCTTTCCCCCGACTCTCTCGAGGAGGGGGGATTGCCATCATTCCCCAAAGACACATTGGAACGGTCTCTTCTTTCAGTCACAACCTTCAATTCTCACATGAATCTTTTGAAGTTTGCGAAATAAAACCTCAACCTACCTGGCCACTCTATTACTTATCTGCTGCCTTTACCGTCCACCTCCCAGCCGTAAAAAACAACCGAACATCTCTTTTTCCACCAAAAATTTCCCAGTCACTCCTCGACCACATACAGCCTCTCTCCCACTAAATTTATAATTCTTGGTGACTTCACTTCCATTTCGACAACCATCTTCTCCAATGTCAAACTCTTTCTCTTTCTCTGTCCAACCAAATTCTCTCTCTCAACTGGTAAACGAAGCAACCACAGATCTGGTCATTTTTTGACTGGCTGATTACTAATGCTTCATTTAATCTTGTCACATCTGTTTTCTGTCACCGACGAACTGCATTCTGATCATTCCGCCATTCTTTTCCATCTTAACATCACAAAACCTGTCAGAAAGAAGAAATATGTTACTCGTCGCAATCTTAAGGCCTAGACATTCATACCTTCTCTCACAAGCTTCCGAACGTTTTTTCACAAACCTCTGACCACACTGACCTCCTGATCACTATAACACTATTCTCCGCCAACTGCTTGATAAGCATGCACCTCCTACTGACCATCTCCTCCCTGACAACCCTGTGCGCCAGGTATACCCAAGACATCTTGTTTAGCGAAGCGCAAACAAGCCGGGCAACTAGAGCGGCAAAGGCGGAAGTCAAAAACCGAAATCAACAAACAGCTTTTCCGAAAACAAATAAACAAAGTTAAACTCTTAATCCATTCAGCAAAGACAGAAACTACTCTTCCCAATTTTCTTTGTGCTACATCCATAAAATCTCTTTTTCCCTCACCTCAAATCCCCTTTGGATCTGCAAAAACAACTCCTCTGCCTAACACCCACAGCCTGTTCGTGATCTTCCATCCTATTTTCTGCCTTCTTCCTCAGGACAAAATTCGAAACATACGCTCCGACTGGATCATACACAATTCCAGCTGCGCCTCCTGATCCCCAGTCACTGGCATTCTCTCTTTTTCCTTCCATCCCACAATGAAAAGAAATCATGACAATTTGAGGAAATGACTATAAAATCAGCGACCTTGATCCCATACCTTGCTCCTGTTTTTCTCACAATGCCTTCCACAACTTGTACCTTTTAAACACAAAAAAAGTAAACTAATCTCTTGTGTCAGGAAATTTTCCATCACTCTTAAAACAGCAATAGCCCACACCTCTACTGAAAAAGCACGACCTCGATCCCAACATTCTGAAGAATTATGGGCCCTGCTCAAACTTACCCTTTGTCTCTAAAGTACTAGAAAAAGTCGTTCCCCAAACAGCTCAACAGTCACCTCAATCCAATGATCCCCTTTCCCCACTTTTCAATCTGCCTACGCCCCAACCACAGCACCGAAACCACCCTATCCACACTTTAGATATACTTCTACTTGCTTCTGATGCAGGAAAAATCTCCCCCCCTCACCTTCTTGACTTACTGCAGCCTTTGATACCTAAAATCACTAAAATTCTTCTTTCTCGCCTCCAAAAAACGTTTGGTATTAACGGCACAGCCCTCACCTGGTTTACTTCATACCTCACAGACAGGTTCCAGAAAGTTATTGTAAACAAAATTCAATCAAAACCTGTCAAAAGGAATTGGAGTCCCGCAGGGATCAGTGGCTGGGCCCTGTTCTCTTTACTATCTACACTGCTCCACTCTCACATAAAATAAACAACCATCATATTGATCATCATTTCTATGCCGATAAAATACTCAGCTTCAGTGCAGTGATACTGTTGAAAACTTGCCTTCCCCCTGACAAATAATGTCCTACTGCCTTCAAGACATTCAAAACTGGATGACTCAGAACAAGTTACAACTTAATGCCCATAAAACCGAAGCTATGCCCATAGGGACCCAACATAAACTTCCTCTATCGCAAAACTTCAATAGAATTCGGGAATACGTCAGTTCCTTTGTCCAACTCGTGAAGTATTTAAATAGTTCTTGACAACACACTCCTCATGAAAAAATTATTCACCCAGACCTGCCATCTTGCTAAATATCAATACGGCCATAACGCGATTCGCAATATCTGTCCACTGATGCAACTTCCAAGCTTTTCACTCTCTCATTCTTTCACGTTTAGACTACTGTAATTCTCTTTTTTGGGTGGCCTACCAGCATCATCTAATCCACTCTCTTCAACGCAAAACTCTGCAGCTCGACTGGTCCAAAAAAAGAAAAATCTGAACACATCACTCCTCTTCTGCGATCTCTTCACTGGCTGCCTGTCTCACAAAGACTGGAGTAATAAAATCAATACCCTCTTTTTTCAAATGTCTCCACAAATCTGCACCCTCTAAACTCTGTAACTGGCTTCACCTGTAGCACTCCATCCCGTCCCTTCGCTCAGCTGCAGATACTTTGTGCTTTCGACACCCAGATTCAAACAAACCACTGTTGGGGCCCTCGCTCCTTCTCTGTTTCTGGTCCATCCACCTGGAATGACCTCCCTCTTTCACTTCGCCAAAAGCCTTCACTTGATACCTTCAAAACCCAGCCTCAAAACACACTTATTGCCTACCGAACTTTCCCCCCAAGTATCTGTGCCTAATTTTCAAAAGCACTTTCACCCTCTAAGTGTTTTTCCGAGTGTGTGTGTGTGTGTTTTGTGTGTGTGTGTGTGTGTGTTTGTGTGTGTGTGTGTGTGTGGGTTTGGTGTGTGTGGTTTTGTGTGTGTGTAAAGTGCGTCTGTGTGCGTGCAGTGTGCATACGTGCGTGCGCAGGTTTTTGAAATCTTTTGTTCATTATGTTTAAGGAGAGTTGCATGCCTGTAAATGATTGAGTCAAGCGCTTCGATTTGTTGTTTTTTTTTACAAGATTCAGCGCTATAAAATTTATATAATATTATTATTATTTCTATATAAATCCAACATCACAATACAAGTGTGTGTGTGTAGGTGGTGGGGGGCGGGGGGGGGGGAAGGAAATGTGTGCATTTATTTATTTTTCTATTTTGAGAATAAAGGAATAAGCTCTCGTGTGCATTTTTTTTACATCCAGTCCCGGTGTTTATGCGGCTCTGTAAATTCTGTCATCTGTTCCCACTGATACACAATGGTCTACACTTCCGAAAAGCGGAACAGGTTTTAATGTGTGTGCAAGATGTTCTACGTGCGTTCGCACACGGGACCTTGGTTTATAGTCTCCTCTGAAGGAGTGCAGTGTGTGACGATATAGGCATCCACACTCTGACTTCAGAGAAGGGTCTGTGCTGCTCCCTGCTCAAAGCCTGTCAGTGCTGAAGCAGACATCTCCCCAGAGGACGGACAGCGCAGTGTCCAGCTGCCTGGCAGCAGGGGAGGCAACACACTATTTCCTTCCATGTAGAAACAGGCACCCAGGGGTTACTTCCCCTGTACAAGCTGAGCACAGCCCCTCTGCATTGAGGCAGACAGACAGACAGACAAACAGACAGACAGACAGGCAGACAGACAGACAGACCCTGGTCACTGAAGCTGACAGACAGACAGACAGACCGTGGTCACTGAGGCTGACAGACAGACAGACAGACCATGGTCACTGAAGCTGACAGAAAGACAGACAGACCCTGGTCACTGAAGCAGACAGACAGACTGGATAGCCTAGTGGTTAGAACATTGTGCTGGCAATCTGACGACCGGGTTCGATTCCCGTTCAAGGGTATATTTCCCCTGGAGTTAACGTCAGTGCAGACTCCACTCTCCCCAAAAGTCCTTCCGATGAGACTATAAACCGAGGCCCCCTGTGCCAACGCACGCAGAACATCTTGCGCACACGTCAAATCCTGTTCCGCTGTTCGTAAGAGTAGGCCATTGTGTGCCGGTGGGAACAGATGACAGAATTCACAGAGCCGCATACACACGGGTACTGGATGTAAAAGAGCACATAAGTGCTTATTCCATTATCCTGGATATAAAAGAATTTTTTTTTAAAGAAGAAAAAAATTAGACCCTGGTCACTGAAGCAGACAGACAGACAGACATTGTGTGCCGGTGGAAACAGATGACAAAATTTATAAAACCGCATACACACGGAGACTGGACGTAAAAAAGCACATGAGTGCTGATTCCATTATCCTCGATATAAAAGAATAAATAAATAAATAAATAAATAAACAGACTGACTGACTGACAGAGAGACAGACAGATCCTAATCAGCCACCGCCAAGGCCTGCACCAGTTTCTACACTGCACAGACGCACTGACACACACACACACACACACAGGTGCACACACGTGGGGACAGGAAAGCTTGGTGGGTAGAGAGTTGCACATTGCACTGTGATTTGCTGACCCAGGTTCTAATGGGTGCAAGGGGTCTCCCCCCCCCCCCCCCCCCCCCCTCCCTGCATGCCCACTCTCTCTACCCCAAAATCTTTGGATGAGACTATGAACCAGAGTCCTGTGAGCACACACAGCGCACAACATCTTGCACACAGTCATGTTAAACCCTGTTGGCTTGTCTGGGAGCAGATGACAACATTGACAAAACCGCGTACACACGGAGACTAGAAGTAAAAAAGCACATGAGTGCTGATTCTGCTATCCTCGAAATAAAAGAAGAAGAATAGAAGAAATAAGAAATAAACAGACAGACAGACAGACAAACGCACACACATGCACACACAGAACAGACAGACACACACACACACAACACACAAAACACAAAACAACACATGAAATGTAGAGAACCGATAACAAATCAAATCATACACACACATACACATACACCACGCACACACAACACATTCCCATGTAACAACCCAACCCACAAGCACACACACAACACACACACACAGCATGCACCAGCACCCCCCCCCCCCCCCCCTTCCTCCCCGGTGGGTTACACCTTGGCTTGCTACCTGACGCCCTGGTGTTTTTTGGGGGTGTGTGTGTGTGTGGGGTGTGTTGTGTGGTTGTGTTGTTGGTGCTGCGGCTGCGTGCGTGGGGGTTTGTTTGTTGGGGTGTTGGGGTGTGTGTTTGTGGTGTTTGGGGTCGCGCGCTCGTTTCGTATGTGTTGTTGCAGGTTTTTCTTTGCAAGATATACCTAATAATTCCATTTATATTATTATATTATTATTCAAGTCAATCAACCTTTTTATTTTCCCAAAAGATAATTGAATAATGATGAGGTTGATCCCCTGGTAGGGCCCCTGCCCGATCGTTTTGCAATACGTAAGGATTCTGTCACGTTCCCCCGTTTGGGTCACCTGCTGGAAGTTGTCGAATCCGCTGATTTTTCCCTTTTTCACGATCTAAATTTCTACTTACTTCCTCCCCGTAAAATGGGAAAATTTCTTTTTTCATAGGCTTGGCTTGCAAGTACCTGGGGGGGCCTAGTGTCTGATATCTAGAGTTCGGAACGTAAACCCCGCGAGCCCATGACCTGCACTAACTCAAGTCCCGCCTTGCTGCAGACAGACAACGGTCCCCCGCGAAAGCCGAAAGGCACCACGCAGATAAAGAAAGAAGAAGAAAACATTGAAAATTTAACAATGCATTTTGCTTTTTTTCATCCACCATCTATCAGGAACAAAAAAACTTGAAACAAATTACTAACTACATTTTTACCATAACCAAAAATAAATTTGACTAAAATCCATAAGAAAAATGAAACGGATAAAAAAGAAAAAAAACACAAACACACACAACATACACACACAACACCCACCACACACCCACACACACACACACACACACACACACACCACACAACCAAAAAAAAAAAAACTCACAAAAAGTCCCCCCCCCCCTCCCCCCCCCCCCCCCCCCCCCCCCCCACAACAAGAAAAAAAAAAACTTCATAATTCCCACACACATACATGCTCGCACGCCCCAACGCAAATAACAAATACAACCCAACCCAACCCAACCCAACAACAACACACAAAAAATTTAAACACTACTCAAATACATACAGGAGCACATTTGTACTCACTTATATTTGGATTACAATAAAAATGAGAGAAAAAAGTAACATATCAAACAAAATATATCAGGTTACAATATTAAGTAACATATCAAACAAAACATACAAGGTTACAATATTAAGTAACATATCAAACAAAATATATAAGGTTACAAAATTACCCTTTTCATCGGCATACTTTATAATTAATGACAACCAACCCACAAAAAGTCGTGACCCCCCAAAAAAACCCCACACCAAACAACAACAACCAAACACCACCAACAACAACAAAACCCAAAACCAACAAACCAAACAACAACAACACAACAAACAAACAACAAGCAAACAAAAGAACAAATAAGGAAACAAACAAACAGAACAAAGCACCCCCCCCAAAGAAAAGGGAAAAAAGAAACAATAAACAAAAAAAACAACAAAAACAAAAAACCCAAACAAACAAACAAAAAAAAAGAAAATACTAGGCATCCATACCTAATTGCATGTCAGCAATTATATCCCTCCTCTCCTCTCAACAGTCTTTCTGGAGAAAAACAGTGGCAGGAGAATGGACCAAGAAGGCAGAAAATAGACCAGAATGATGTGGTGACAAGAAGAGAAACAGGAACAAAGCAGAAACAAAGAGAGGGATAGATCAGAGGGAATTGGTAGCACATAATTTCCAGAAGGTGGAGATGCTATTAAACTGACAGGTGGTCTAGAGGTAACCCACCTGCCTAGAAAGCAAAAAGTCCAGGTCGGAAGTGTGTGCATAGTTTGATCCCTGTTTGGGCCCGAAACTTTCCCCCATCCATTAGACCATGACTCCTGGTCTGGGTGCTAGTCTTTTGGATGAGACAATAAATCCAGGTCCCCTGTGTTACAAATAATTATTCAGCACAAGTAAAAAAAACCCACGGGAACAAAGAGAGTTATCCCGGCTTAAACGTAGGAAAA
>CM054167.1:6338609-6344225 GCA_028751875.1 Rapana venosa | reverse complement strand
AGATTTTCCCCCCCAATTTTCTTGCCTAATTTTCAACAGCATCTTTCACCATCAAGTGTTTTTCCGATGTGTTTTGGGGTTGTGTGTTGTGTGGTGTGGTGTGTGTGGTGTGTGTGTGGTGGTTTTTGGTGTGGTGTTTTGGGGGGTGTATTGCGCTGTGTGCGTGATGTGTGCATACGTGGTCGCATGGTTTTTTAAAATCTGTTGTTCATTTTTTTAAGGAATTGCTGCCTGTAAATAAATTGGGGCAAGCGTTTCGATTTGTTTTTTTTTTTTACAAGATCACCTAAAAAAATTTTAATAATATTATTTTTATTTCATATAAATCCAACATCAAAATACAAGGGGTTGTGTGTAGGTGGGGGGGGGGGGGGGGGGGAAGGAAGGTGTCATTTATTTATTTTTCTATTTTGAGAAAAAGGGAATAACCTCGGTGCTTTTTTTTTTACATCCCCCCGGGTTTATGCGGCTCGTAAATTCTGCATCTTTTCCCCCACTGATACCAAGGGCCCAAACACTTCCAAAAAAGCGGAACGGTTTTAATGTGTGGAAAGATGTTCTACTTGGCTTTCGCACACGGGCCTTTGGTTTATAGTCTCCTCTAAAGGGAGGAGTGTGTGACATATAGGCACCCACCTGACTTCAAGAAGGTCGTGCTGCTCCCTGCTCAAAGCCGTCATGCTGAAGCAACATCCCCCCAAGGACGGACAGCGCATTTCCCCCACTCCTGGCAGCAGGGGAGGAAACACACTTTTTCCTTCCATGTAGAAACAGGCCCCAGGGGTTATTTCCCCCTTAAAAGCTGAGCACGCCCTCTGCATTGGGCAACAACAACGACAAACAGACAACAGACAGGCAGACAACAACAACCCGGTCACGAAGCTGAAGACAGACAGACAGCCCGGGGTCATGAGGCTGACAACAGACAGACAGACCAGGTCACTGAACTGCGAAAGACAGCAGCCCCGGGTCATAAGCAGCAGACAACGGATACCTGGGGTTTAGAACATTGTCTGGCAATCTGACGACCGGGGTTCGTTTCCCCGTTCAAGGGAATTTTTTCCCCGGTTTTTAACGTCAGTGCAGACTCCACTCTCCCCAAAATCCTTCCGATGACAAAACCCCGGGGCCCCCTTGCCAACGCACGCAAAAACACTTGCGCACAACGTCAAATCCTTTTCCCTTCAAAAGTGGGCCCATTGTTGCCGGTGGAAAATACAAATTCACAGAGCCGCATACACACGGTACGGGATTAAAAAGCACATAAGTGCTTTTTCCCTTTACCTGGATATAAAAAAATTTTTTTTAAAGAAAAAAAAAAAATTAACCCTGGTCACTGAACGACAGACAGACAAAATTGGGGGCCGGTGGAAACAATACAAAATTTATAAAACCGCAACACACGGAACTGGACGAAAAAAGACATGGGCGTTTCCCCTTTATCCTCGATAAAAAAGAAAAATAAAAAAATAAATAAAAAACAACGACTGACTACAGAAGACAACGATCCTAATCAACCACCCCGGCCTGCACCGTTTCACACTGCACAGACCACGACCACACACACCAAAAACACGGGTGCAACACGGGGACAGGAAAGCGGGTGGGTAGGGGTTGCACATTGCCCCTGTATTTGCTAACCCGGGTTCTAAGGGGAAAAGGGGGTCTCCCCCCCCCCCCCCCCCCCCCCCCTCCCGCAGTGCCACTCTCTCATCCCAAAATCTTTGGATGAGACTTAACCAAGCCTTGACACACACGCGCACAACATCTTGCACACAGCATTTTTAAACCCTTTGGTTGTCTGGGAGCAGATGACAACATTGAAAAAACCGCTACACACGGAGACTAGAAAAAAAAGCACTATGCTGTTTTCGCTACCTCAAAAAAAAAGAAGAATAAAAAAATAAAAATAAACAGACAGACAGACAGACAAACGCACACACATGCCACACAGGACAGACAACACACACACACACACACACACACACACACAAAATAAAGTAGAAAAACCGAAACAAATCAAATCAAACACACACTACAAATACACACCACACACATACACTTTCCCCCCTGTACACACACATGCCCACAACACACACACACACACACACACACAGGCATGCACCAGCACCCCCCCCCCCCCCCTTCCCCCCCCTGGTGGTTCCACCCTTTGCTGCTACCTGGGGCCCTGGTGTGTGTTTTTTGGGTGTGTGTGTTTTGGTGTTGTGTGGGGTTGTGTGTTTTGTGTGCGGGCGTGCAGCGTGCGTGCGTGCGTGTGTGTGTGTGTGTTGGGTGGTGTGTGTGTTGTTGTGTGTGTGTTGTGCCGCGCTCGTGCGTAGTGTGTGTGTCATGTGTTTTTTTGCAAATATACGCTATATAATTTTCCATTTATTATTATTATTTTATTATTAAAGTCAAGTCAATTTTTTATTTCCAAATGAACATTAATAATGAAGGATTGAGTCCATGGTGAGGCCCTCCCAAATCGTGTTGCAGATACTTGAAAGGGATGTCTGTCACTGCTTCCCCCCTTTGGATCAGCCTGCGGGATTTGTCGATCCTGCTGTTTTTTCCTTTTTTTCAGCGTCAATTGCTACTTCTACTTCCCGCGTAAAATTTGGGAAGTTTTTTATTCGATAGGCTTGGCTTGCAAGTACGCGGGGGTCCCTATGCTGATATCAAGGGGTTGGGAACAGAAAACCCCCGCGAGCCCAGACCTTCACAAATAAAAGCCTCCCGCCTTGCTGCAGACAGACATCGTGTCTCCCCGCGACCCCGAAAGGCACCAGGGGCAGAAAAGAAAGAAAAGAAGACATGAAAAATTTAAAAGCAATCATTTTTTTTTTTTCATCCAGCCATCTATCAGGAACAACAAAACTTCATATTATCAAACACATTATTCCATAACCAAAAATAATTAGACTAACCCATAAAAAAATAGAAACAGAATAAAAAAAAAGAAAACACATCACCACCACATACACACACACACACACACACACACAACACACACCACACCCCACACCACACCCCAAACCAAAACCCAAAAAAACAAAAAAACTCATCAATAATCCCCTCCCTCCCCCCCCCCCCCCCCCCCCCCACAACAAAAAAAAACACTTCATAATTCGTACACACATAAATCGGCGCACGCCCCAACGCAATATAAACACAATAAAACCCCAACCCAACCCAACCCAACACACACAAACACAAAAATTTAAAAACAATACCCCCAAATACATACAGGAGCACTTTTGTACTCACTTATATTTGGTTTAAAAAAAAAAAGAAGAAAAAAGTAACATTCAAAAAAATAAATCAGGTTACAAATTTAATAACATACAAACAAAACTACAAGGGTTACAATATTAAGTAAAATATCAAACAAAATAAATAAAGGGTTTCAAAATTACCCTTTTTTATCGGCATACTTTATAATTAAAACAACCACCCCCAAAAATCGTGACCCCCCAAAAAAAACCCCCACCAAACAAAAACAACCAAAAACCACCAACAACAAAAAAAACCAAAACCAAACCAAACCAAACAACAAAAACAACAACAAAAAAACAACAACAAAAAAAAGAACAAAAAAGGAAACAAAAAAAACAACAAAACATCCCCCCCCAAAAAAAAGGGGAAAAAAAGAACAATAAACAAAAACATCAACAAAAACAAAAAAAACCAAACAAAAAAACAAAAAAAAAGAAAATACTAGGGACCTACCTAATTTCATGTCAGCAATTATATCCCTCCTTCCCCCTCAACATCTTTTTGGAAAAAACAGTGGCAGGGGAAAGGACCAAGAAAGGGAGAAAATGACCAAATATTGGGGAAAAAGAGAACAAACAAAGCAAAACAAAAGAGGGATAGATCAAGGGAATTGGGACACATAATTTTTCCCGAAGGGGGAGATGCTATTAAACTACAGGTGGCTAAGAAAACCCCCTGCCTAAAAACAAAAATCCAGGTCGAATGTGTGCTAGTTTATCCCTTTTTTGGGGCCCGAAACTTTCCCCCATCCATTAGACCATACCCTGGCTGGGGGCATCTTTTGGATGAGCAATAAAAACCAGGTCCCCTGTTTACAAATAATATTCCCCACAAGAAAAAAAAAACCCCCGGCAACAAAAAAGAGTTTTCCCTGGCTTAAAACTTAGAAAAACCCTACTCTGATAGGGAAACAAAACAGTTTCAGACAGAAAAAACAAATAAAGTGGGCACTCTAGGCAATGCGCTCCCCCTCGGAGGAATAAAAGAGGTCTCTTTTGTGCCAACACACACGAAAACCCCTTCCGGAAGAGTAGGTCATTGTCCCCCTGGGAACAATACAAAAAATTACAAAACTACATACACACGGGACTGAATTAAAAAAAAATTTGGAGGTTATTTCATTTTCCTGAGATAAAAGAATAAAAAGAAGCAGCCCTTTTTTTCAGAGAAATCTGCCATGACTTACAGGGTAAAGAAAAAAAGGTAAAAGGGGGCCATCACCTATAAACTGCTAAAACTGATCAGGCAACAATAAAAATTTATTTAAAATGCCCGTTTGAAGACTTTTCTGCTTTTTTTTGTCATCACCTCCCTTCTCTGGCCCTTCTTTGCTGTCTAGGGGGCTTCTTCCTGAAGTGTGGGTGTGATTTACACATGATGGGCCATGTTTTTTTGGGTTTATGTGGTATTGCTTTAATCTTATCACAAAAAAGGGAGTGTTTCTTCCCAACAGTTTACCAACTGTTTTAAAAACAACGACTTTTCACAAACATGGGAGTTTCTTCACCACTTTTTCCAAAATATTTAAATTTGTTTTTTGTCAAGGGGAATCAGGTCCTCCCTTCAGCTGCTGGGGGAACCCCGTAACTGGCATGGAAAAAATTTTTTTTGGGGAAAATTTCACGCCTCACAAAGCGTCCCCTTTTTTACCACATCATGTAACTCTGGGAGAGAGAGATGATAAGAAGAGAGAGAAGAAAGAGAAGAGAGAGAGAAAAGAGAAGAGAGAAAAAGAGAAGAGAGAGAAGAGAGAGAGAAAAACAAAGAACAAATTTATTTTTCAGGGCCACCACCCCTAAATGGGGGCAAACCCCATATCAAAACGAAGCCAAAAAAAAAACAGACATAATGGCAACTGCCAAACATAACTAAAATAACATGGGAAATCCAAAAATGAACCAAAACATCACTTTTAAACAGTTGGTACATTAAACATTATTCAATTTTCCCTTCCCAAATTTTTAACATATTCCTCTGTACTATCAAAACATTGAAAGATAAAAGCTAGATTGCCCAAAGGAAGAAACTGAACCATGTTTCAGCAAAACCCCCCCCCTGGTTGGTTAAAGTCCCAATTTATGTCTTAAATCAGTATAAAGAATGCAGCTCTTAAGAAAATGATCCCATCTTTCCCAAAAAAAAATTAAACCCCGCTTTCAAACAGTCAAACTTTTTCTTTAAAGTTCTTTTTTAAAAATCCATTAAATGGGAGAAGCCCAAAACAAAGTTTTATTAAAAAGTCCCCGAAACATTTATACATTAGTCAAAAAATTGTTCACATCAATTTCTTTAAAAAATCATATGTTTGATATATGCTTGACCAGACAGAAACCATTTCAC
>CM054167.1:6333609-6336109 GCA_028751875.1 Rapana venosa | reverse complement strand
GGAAGAGAGTGTGGTGGGGGTGGTGGTGTGGTGGTGGTGGTGTGTGTGTGTGTGTGTGTGTGTGTGTGTGTTGTGTGTGGGGTGGTGTGTGTGTGTGTGTGGTGTGCATGTGGAGAGAGAGAGGTGATGTGTGCGCGAGCGGTGTGTTTGCGCGCGCGAGCGCGCGCGCTTGTTTGTGTGTGTCTGGTGGGGGTGTGTGGTGTGTGTGTTTTTGTGTTGTGTGTGTGTGGTGTGTGTGTGTGTGTTGTGTGTGTGTGTGGTGTGACGGACATGCGTGTTTGCACACGTTGTGCCCCGGGCTTTCATGTGTGTGTGTGTGTGATTTTTGTATGTTTTGGGGGTGAGAGCATGAGTAATATTTGTACATGTGGGCTTACGTCCAGAAGTACACATACCCACTCCTCCCCCCCCCCCCCCCTCAACCCCAGGATCCAGAATCAGTGATCCTGTCAGATGTGTACTTCCACCCTTACACCAGTTAACCAAGCTATTTATTTTAGCCGGTAATGAATACCCCCAGTACAGCCAGCCCTTGTCTGTTGTTTGCAGAGCTCTCTCCCACAACAGCCTATTTAATATTGTCACATGGGCCCACAGTGTCTTTGACAGTGAAGGTGCCTATAGAAATGCCCTCGTCGTCATCCTTCCCTCTAGACGTAGGGTAGAGGAAACCTGTGTTACAATGTTGTCATTCCTGTGCTTTTGGTTTTAGAAAACTCTCTGTCTCTCTTTTCCCCTTTCTTTATCCTCTTCTGTCTTCTGTCTCCCTTGTCTCTGTCTGTCCTATCCGCGGTCGTCTCTCCTTCTCTGTCTCTCTTCTCTGCCTCTGTCTCTGTCTCTCTGTCTCTGTCTCTCTCTCGTCCTTTTTATTTGGGTTTGTGTGGTGTGTTATTTATTTTGGGTTTTTGGTTTTGTTTTGTTTTTTTCCCCTTTGTTTTGTTATATTCCCTAATCGAGCAAGGGCTGATGAAAAAAAGTATACGAATGCTTATTTCTATTACCCTTTAAAATAAAGATTAAATTCATTCCCTGTCATTCATTCACTCACTCTCACTTTATTCTCAGGCAGATTTTAAAAAATCAATTACTTATGTTCCCCTTGGGAATAAAGATCCTCTCTCTCCTCTCCCCTCTCTCTCCCCTCTCTCCTCTCTCTCTCTCTCTCTTTCTCTCCCCCTCATCTCCTCTCATCCTCTCTCCTCAAAACACAAAACACACACACACACACACAAAACACACACAACACACACACACACACACAAAAACACACACACACACAGAACGCAAACGAAATTTTTAAATTTCACGAGGGAAATAGATTAATAACAAGATTTTTTTTTCCACCCCCCCAAAAAAAAAGAAAACGCTGCAAGAAAAGCAAAAGCATAGTTATTATACATATGAATAAACACACACATGGATATCAACAATCACAAGAGAAGAGAGAGAGAGAGAGAGAGAAGAGAGAGAGAGGAGAGAGAGAGAGAGAGAGAGAGAAGAGAGAGAGAGAGAAAGAACAGACAGACAGACAGAACAGACAGTCTGAACAGAGACAGAGAGAGAACAAGAAGTATGGAAACCAATATAAATGTTGTATTAATACATTTGGAAGGATATATTGTATCACATTTTTTCAAACAAAAGATCATATATATTGTTTTACATTTTTTCAGAATATTTTATTTTTAGTGCAAGGGGAAGCTATTCCACGCCAGCCCCCAGAATATTCTAGACTTGTTTAAATGGCGTTATCTTAGGGAAGGTAACTATCAATGAGATGTCTAAAATCTTTACTGTGAAAATGGTTTGTAATAAGATGGGCATTTCCATGCAAGATCTTATGCATCAAAAAATCCTTTATTGAAGAAAGGCTTGGATTAAAGGGGAAGAAATATGAAATATCTTGACTGTTAAAGATGATGAGTGCTTATTCCCTTACCTCGATATAAAAAAAGCTCGAGCGCTTTGAATTTGTTGCTTTACAAGATTCAGTGCATATAATTCCATACATTAATTTATTGTTTAGGATAACTCAAGGGCGCGTTAGCACCTCACTATTAATTAAGAAATTTTGAGGACATTTTCCCACAATGTAAAGCATATCTATTGTTGTTTGGAATATAAAATAAAGATATTTTCTGGCATGGGAGAGTTAGGAAGTTGGGTTGTTTTTTTATCTTACAGATTGTAATTTTTTGAGGCAATGTTTTTTTGACAGGTTTTTGGGTTGGGCAACCATAATAGGTTTTTGTCAATAAATTATTCCTCAATTTGGGGATTTTAGACTTCTTCATTATTTTTCCAAATTTCCTAATTAAAAATGGTAGATTGCTATAAAGGTCTGTTTTCGTCTTGTGAAAAAGCATAATTTGGGTTTTTTTTGGATGAAGGGCCATATGTTCAAGGAGTCCATTCCAGAAGTACAATTAAAACCTTTTTTGCAAACGATAATAAAAAATTTCCCGTTTCAAAACCAAATTATTGGGAGAAAAGGTAAAAA
>CM054167.1:6318609-6328609 GCA_028751875.1 Rapana venosa | reverse complement strand
AAATGGTATAATATTTCCCTTTTCCCCCATTTTAAAAAAAAGAAGGGGCCCTGGGGAATTTTGATGGTAAAATCAAAAGCCTTTTCAAAACCCTTGGGAAAAGTATTTTAACTTCCCCATAAAAACCAAAATGTTTCTGAGCAAAAGGAAGGTGGGAAAAATTATTATGGGCTATTTTGGACTATCCCTTCTTAAAAATTGCTTGATTTCACCAGTAGGATCATTTGCCTAAAACCCCCTTTTTGTAATCTTTTCTTTTTTTAGAGGGTAAGAAATTAAAAACTTTTTTGCTGTTTTTTAAAATCTATCCCAAATTTTATTTAGTTTTGTAAAATTTGCATCCGTTTTTCACCCCACACAAGGCCCACCTTTCCCAAAATCTTCCGAAAAAGGGAAAATTTTTTAAAAGGGGCGGGAAAATGCTCCGGGGTTCCCTCTCTCTCTCTCCCTCTCTCTCTCCCCCTTTTTCCTCTCCTCCCTCTCTCCTCTTTTTCTCCCCCCCCCCCCTTTTCCTCTCTCTCTCTCTCTCTTTTGTGTGTTGTGTGGGGTGTGTTTTTTGGTGTTGTGTGTGTGTGTGTGTTGGGGAGAGAGAAGAGAAAAGAGAGAGAGAGAGAGAGAGAGAGGGGTGTGTGTTGTGGTGTGTGGGTTGTGTGTGTGGGTGTGTTTTGGTGTGTTTGTGTGTGTGTGGTTTGGTGGAAAAGGAGAGGGGAAAAAGGGGAGAGGGAGAGAGAGAGAGAGAGAGAAGAGAGAGAGAGAGAAGAGCGAGTTTTCCTACTCTTTGTTTTATCGTCTGTCGTTTCCAGTAAAACATACACCCCCCGCACCTCCCGCAAAACCAAATTTTATTCATCCACTATTTGACTTGGCCTTCTTAAATCTTCCGAACCTATCTGATCTAGACCAAATTGTCCCGGGGGGAGGGCCCTTTGCCCGCCTGTCCCGCCCCGCCCAGGTTTACTGACTGTCTTTCCAAAATTTTGGGCCCAAACGTTTTCCAAGGGAAAGGGGGGGGAAATAACAAGTCCCGCTGACAAAAAAGGGCCGACCCCGGGGGGGGAAACCATACCCCTCCCCCGTGAAGGAAAAAGGAAAAAGGGGAGGGGGGGGAGAAAAGGGAATAAGGAACCAACCCCCGGATTGGAAGGGGGGACTTTTTCCCCGGGTGGTTCATTTTCTTTGTGGAAAGGGTCGGGGATTAGGCAAGTTTTTAAAAAAGAGGGAAAATGCGGGAGTTTTTTCCCGGGAATTCCTTGGTTTTGCGCCTTGGGTTTGGGTTTTGGGGACTGCTTTTGTTTTTTTTGTTTTGTTTAATTTGTTTTTTTTGGGTTTTTTGCTGCTGCTATTGTTGTACGTAACCCGTTTTTCGAAGCTGATCAAGCTTTTTTTTTTAAAGGGGGGGGGGGGGGGGGGGGGGGGGGGGGGGGGGGGGGGGGGGGGGGGGGGGGGGGGGGGGAGGGAAAGGGAAAAAGGGGGGGGAAAGGGGGCATTTTTCTTTTTTCCTTCCAAACATTGGGGGGTTTCTTGGGGACCTGATATCTTGAAAAGAGAACATTGCGGGGTGGGATTTTGTTTGGGAAACAATTTCTTAAAGCCAAAAAAAACAAAAAGACCCCCCCCCAAAACCAAAACCCAAAGGGCCCGGGGTTCCCCCCGCCCCCTTCAATTTCCGGGGGGGTGGGTTCCCTGCTTAGGACGGGCCCCAATCCATTTTTTATCCGGGTTCAGTCTTTTGCGGCCAATCCCGGCCTGGAAATCTCGGGAGAAAAAAATTTACCTATGTTTCTTATGTTGAACCCCCTTTTTTTATGTTTTTTTTCCCGTTTTTCTTTTTTCCCCGTCAAGGTCTTTGAGGGGTTTAAGAGGTTAACGGAGGGGGGGGCCTTTTTTTCTTTTTTTTTTTTTTCCCCATTTAACAGTTCTAAAAAAATTTTTTTTGGGGAAGGGGGGGGGGGGGGGGGGGGGGGGGGGGGGGGAAAAAAAGGGGGAAACATCCCAACGTTTCCCCCTCCCCAAGGGCCCCACCAAATTTTGGGAAAAAAGGGACATTGGTTGAAAACCAACCACCAAAGCCCCCCCCCCTCCCCCCCCCCCCTCCCGGAACCAAACCCCCCCCCCCCCCCCCAGGCCCAACCCCCCCCCCCCCCCCCCCCCAAAAAAAAAAAAAAAAGAACCCCCCTTCCCCACCCCCCAAAAAAAAGATTTTATTTTTTTTTTTTTTTTTTGTGATGCCCAACATACCTTTTTCTTTCCAAACCAACAACCCCCATCCCCCTCCACCCCCTTTTACCTTCATCCCCCATCCATTTCACTTAAGTTCATTCACAGCACAGAATCAGGCCACAGCACAACAAAAAAAAAACTACTATTTCTATTATTTAATTTTTCTTTTAAAATCGAGGATAAAGGAAAAAAGCACTTAGGTGCTTTTTTAATCCATCCCCCGTGTGTATGCGATTTGTAAATTCCGTCATCTGTTCCCACCGGCACACAATGGCCTACACTTACGAAAAGCGGAACAGGACTTAACGTGTGCGCAAGATGTTTTGCGTGCGTTCGCACACGGGACCTCGGTTTTTTAGTCTCATCCGAAGGATTTTTGGGAGAGTGGGAGTCCTGCCAGATGAACTCCAGGGGAAAATATCCCCTTGAACGTGAATCGAACCGGTCGTCAGATATGCGAAGCGCAATGTTCCTAACCACTAAGGCTATCCCGTCTCCCGAGAGAGGAGAGAGAGAGAGAGAGGGAGAGAGAGAGAAGAGAGAGAAGAAGAGAGAGGAGAGAGAGAGAGAGAGAGAGAGAGAGGGAGGGTAATGGGGTGGGTATTTCCAGAGGAAGGGGGAGAATGAGGAGACAACTCAGCAGAAACACAAGAGGAAGAAATCGGACCACTTTCAGCCAGACACGGTGGGTAAACTGTTGATGAAAGGAAATCACCATGAACCAAATCCCCTTTGTCCTTCACACAACTGTGCACAATCCCTCCCCACCCCTGCCCCTGTTCCTCCCCATGTACCTTTCCTCCCCCCCACCCCCTCCAGTGTCGACAGGTATAATCCCTACCCCCAGGACTTCCTAGGTGTCCACTTGGCTAACCACAATCCTTTTCTTTTCCTTATACAAGAAAATCAATCACCCACCCTGAATGTTTGTGTCGGTGAAGACTGTGAATGGGGAAAGATGAAAGAGAGAAAGAGAGAGAGAGAGAGAGGTGCGTGCACACGTGCGCGCATATCACAGCACATCACACACACACACACACACACACTCACACACACACACCACCACACACACACACACCTCTTCCTTCACCCCATTCAGATGCAAACGCAGACAAACTTTTGTTTGTATAAGAGTCGAAAAGATGAATAGAAAGGGGGCTAATGTATAGCCTTGCTTTACCCCCATTTCAATCAAAAAAGGAGATACAGCACACTGACCGCACATTAATTTTGTTTGCCGTCTTTAACAGTATTGCTAAAGGATTGTGAGGATTTCTTTTAGCACAGCCCAAATCGATCTGACAGAGCTTTCTAAGCCAACCTGAGTGACCCTATCAAAAGCCTTTGTCAGGTCAATGAATAAGCAGACGATCCCACGATATGTCCGTTTTCAGCTGCTGCTTTTGCTCTCTGTGGGGGCAGTTAACGTGTCAAGGAACCGTCTTTGGATGAGTTATCTCCATGTCCATAGACATACTAATCTTGTTTTCGATCTTGGATAGAAATCATTATTAACCACCACCCCCCCCTCCCCCCATCACCCCCCCACCACCCCCCCCCCCCAAAAAAAAAACACCAACAAAAAGACCAACAACAAAACATTTTAAAAAACCCCACAAAACAAAACAAAAAACAAAACAAAACAAATCAAACTTTAAGCAAATACTTTGCACCAGGGTTCTAAAATCTAACAACTTATGTAACATTGTCAGCTACTGCTTCCATCTGCTCACAGTAGTATAGTTCGAAGGTGGCATGATTTATTCCCTATTTTCAAGTCAACTCAAGTCGAGTCAAAAAAAACTTTAATCATCCCATGAAGGGCAGTTATGTACAATACTTTACTGACTTTGAGCTGTAGTTTTCATGAAATCTTTTTTTGTACAAGTTTAGTCTTGATTGTGTGGTTAATTTTTTTTTTGATTGGCTGGTATGGAGAACTGCTGGTTGGTTTAATGATAATAACAACAATATATGGAATTTATATAGCGCTGAATCTTGTAAAACAAACAAATTGAAGCGTTTGCACTCAAATTGTTTACACGTATGCAACATTCCTCAATAATAACATAAGATATTTCAAGTTTATTAGCTGAAACAGGCTGCATGTGAATGAGTAGGATGAATGAAAGTGCTTTGAAAGAAAGAAAGTGCTTCTGTTCTAGAGACATCCTCATTAGAAATTACCGTTGTACTGTCTTTTGAATACTGATCTATAGTGTGAAGTATATCTTTTAGAGAATAGTGTCAGACGAAGAGGATTACAATTCTGGTGAAGATGCCGACAATGTACCGTCAGATGGTGAATTAGGCAGTGAAGAGGAGAATTCAGGAGATGAAGAAGACCTGTCAGTGCTGGCTGATGATGCTGGCACTGCTGCTGACCTAGGCAACAAGGAGACCCGTAGAAAGGCACGGAAAAAGAATGACCTCGCTCCAAGGAAAAGAAAAGGAGGGATTCGGCAGGAAGAAGAGGAAGGAACTGCAGTGCCAGAAACCAATGGAGATACAGAAAATGCAGAGCTGGCACAGAAAATAAAGGAGGGGGAAGAGCAGAAAAATCAGGAGAAAGAGAAGAAAAGAGCGGATGACCTGTGGTCCAGTTTTCTCACTGATGTCAAATCTCAAGCCAAGCCTTCCCCCAGGGCACCCCAAATATCAACTGCTGCAAAGCCACTGGTGAACAGCAGTGGCAGCTGTTCCCAGTCCTCTGTTGGTGCTCAGAACACATTCCCACAGACCACATCCACCACCACAAGCCAAGCTAGTGGAGCTTACAGCAGCAAAATCACCATCACCAAAGTCTTTGACTTTGCTGGAGAAGAAATTAAAATAACAAAAGAGGTGGAAGCACACTCCAAGGAAGCAAAGGCGGAGTTGAAAAAACGTGAACAGCTGGAACAAGAGAAGGCCACTGCAGCAGCTGCGCCAGAGTCGACAATCAAAACTAACCCTTCCCCCAGTTCTCTGTCAGCGGGCCCTGGCTTTCTAGGTGGGAAGCGACCAGCACCCAGTGGGGGAGGTCTGGGCAGTGTCCTGAACAAAATCGGCAAGAAACAAAAGATGGGAACATTGGACAAGTCTAAGCTGGACTGGGAAACTTTTAAGAAAAAGGATGGCATTGAAGATGACCTGAAAATTCACAACAAAGGAAAAGATGGGTACCTTGAGCGCATGTCATTCCTGAACAGAACAGATCAACGCCAGTTTGAAATAGAGCGTGATCTACGACTGAGCAAGAGTGGCAAGAGATGATGCCTGTAGCGTGTGATATACCGTACCTCTTAATCAACTGACTGTGGACAAGTGTTGGGAGTTCGTTGATGATGGACTGAATGTGTATCGTGCTGTGCTGTGCTGACTGATTCATTAGTAAAGAGAACTTGGCCCGACATTACTGATACATTCATTCTTGTAACTTTTTTTTTTCAGTGAGTGTACTTTAATATCCTTCATGCAAATGAGGTGGATTTCTGAATGACAAGAAAAAACAAACACAAGTTTCGGCATGAAAAGGTAAAAGAATGATCCCTCTTCCTGTTTCTTGGTTAGAGCTGCAAGATTCACCAGTTGGTGAAATTTTTGTATATGTGACTGTTTTTGCCCATCACTTACGTAGCTGCATTACAACTCTAAGGATGATGTGTAAATAAAACACCAGTGTGCATGCATTTCTTTGTTGTTGTTTTTTTTAAAATAATGTTGCCACCTGTTCTTACCGGCACACAATGGCCTAATCTTCCAAAAGGCAGAACTAGTTTTAACGTGCACAAGATGTTCTGGTGCTTTGCACATAGGACCTAGGTTTATAGTCTCATCCGATGGACTTTCAGGAGAGTCCAGTCACTACTGATGATAATGCCAGGGATAAATTTTGAGCGCTTTGATTTGTTGCTTTACAAGATTCAGCGCTTTATAAATTCCGTACATTATTATTATTATTATTATTATTTGTTTTTTTCAAGATATAGCACTATATAAATTCCATTTATTATCATCATCATCATCATCATCATCATCATCATTATTATTATTATTATTATTATTATTATTATTATTATTATTATCATTATTATTATTATTATTAGTGAGCTGTATGTAATTTGCTGTCTGTGGTCGTAAGTATGAATATCTGTATGAGGGTATCTTTAATTTAACGTCATTTCACATTAAGAGATATTAGACATTATTGTAGGAGTGTTCCACACGATCACAGTCTTTCTATCTAAGCAGGCGATTGTGTATGGACACAGGCATTATGTACACAGGCATTACCGCTGTCTTCAACACAACCTGGTCAATGTGTCACAGCCACAACACTAAACACTCTCCTCTTCTCCTTTGAACGCCCCTCTTGTCAAATATTCTTCTTCATTCTTTCTTTCTTTTTTTCCCGTTCGCTTTGTGGTAAATCACAGACAGACAGACCCACTCCACTCCATGCATGACACGTCAGTGCTGTCCTTCCCCGCCCCTCTGACAAAACCAGCATGTATGCGCGCATGCGAGCATGCACAAACACGCACAGTGAATGTTGACATGTGTGGATGTAGGTTTGAAAGCAGACACACAGGTAAGTTAGCAAGCAAGCCAGATTGCGCACAGAAAAGCACGTTCACACACACATACACACACGCACGCACGCACACGCACTCACGCACGCACATGCACCGACACGCACACGCACGCACACGCATGCAAACACACACAAACGCACGAACGCACGCACACACGCACACAATATGAAGAGTTTATTTTGATGTATCAAATAAGTCTATGAGACTCTAATGGCAATAAATAATTACTGATTCTTCTAATTCAAACTAACCCTACATGCAGGTATGCATGCTAGTATGTGGTGTGCGTGTGTGGTGTGTTTGGGTGTGTGTGTGTGTGTGTTTGTGTGTGTGTTTGTAGTGTCTTGAATTATAATCCCCTTCCCGAAGCGTACACACAAACGCATTCACATGCCGCGAGCGCATATCATCCTGCAAGCCATGCACACCATATACACAGTCCACACACATACACACACACACATCACACACCACAAAAACAGAGAGATAGAGAGAGAGAGGAGAGAGAGAGAGAGAGAGATGAGAGACGAGAGAAGAGAGAGAAGAGAGAGAGAGAGAGAGAGAGAGAGAGAGAAAAGGCACACAGAAATAAACACACACATACATACACACACCGCGCGCGCGTACACACACACACAACACAACACAACACACACAACACAACACACCACACACACACACACACACCACACAACACACACAACACACACACACACAACACAACACAACACAATACAACATCACACACCGACCACACAAACACACAAAACACACACACACACTCACACAGCACACAACACACCACAACCCACACCCACACACATTTCCTCTTATCTTTTCCCATTTTAGATCATCTGGTGTCACTCTAAGCCGAAAGACGTAGAGCTATGAAGACAACTGCTACACAGTTGATCAGCCATTCCTACACTGAAACTTAGATCAAAGGCAGGAGAATCTCACACAAAGTGAATCAGGTTGTTCCGAGCCTATTCTCTTGCTTCACTCCACTAAACAAGTACTTCACGCTCGTTTTTGATAGCTCCCCTCCCCCCCCCCCCCCCCGCATCTCTCCCCCTTCCCTCTCCCCTCCACTTTTCTTCTTTCCCCTCTCCAACCTCTGCACCCCCCCCCCCCTCTTCCCCCTTCTCTATAATCTCGCCCAACCTTTCCTGTTCATGAAATCATCATGTTATTTTCTCTCTATATACAAAACAGACGCAGACGTAAGCACACACCGTACACTTGGAGACAGGCACATACCCACAGATATTACGTACGTACACATGCCAACGCGCGCACGCACACACAGACAACACACACACACGCACTAACAACATTTTTTTTTCTCGTCTTTTTTTTCTTTAGGATAGATTGGCTTGATGAAAAAAAGCAAAGCACTGCTTATTCAATGTACCATCTGAAAATAAAAGTTTGACTTTGACTTTGACTTTGACACACACACGCACATACAAAGTAGTACATTTACTACAACAACAAAACACCCACAACAAACATAAACAAAGCAACAGCAGCAACAGCATCCCCCTCACCACCCTCCCCCCTAACCCCCCCCCCAACCCCCCAATACCCATAAAACCAACAAACAAACAAAACCCAACCCCACAAAAAAAGACAAACTATCCGCCGCACCCTCAGAAAACCAACATACACCCAACCAACCAACCAAAAAGCAACACAAGCACACAAGCACACATTAATAACATTTTCTAACCCAATTTTCCACAAAAAAACACCAATAGAACCCCCCTGAAGTCAATAACTTACTCCCTTGTTACTACTACTACTACTACAATACTACTACTACTACACTACTACTACTACTACTATACTACTACCCACTACTTCTTCCTACTACTACTACTACTATAACTACTCAACTACTACCGTGGGATCGTGCCTAGAGGTAACCGCGCCTGTCTAGAAAGCTAAAAGTCCGTTATCGGAAATGTGCGGTGGTTTCAAAATCCCGTGTGGGCCCGAAACTTTTCCCCCATCCATTAAGACCACAATGGTGGTCCCTGGGTGCTAGTCTTCGGATGAGAATGATAACCGAGTCCCGTGTATTACACATAATTATTCACGCAACTAAAAGAACCCACGGCAACAAGAGAGTTGTCCCATGCCAAAATCTTAGAAAAAAAAAGCCACTCGATAGGGAAAGAAATACAGTTGCAGACCAAAAAAAAAAAAAAAGGGTGGCGCTGCTCTGTGGCGACGTGCTCCCCCGGGAGAGCAGCCCGAGATTTTCACGCAGAGAAATCTCGTGACTTAAAGTGGTATAAATATAAATAAATATATAACTAAAAATAATATAAACTACTACTACTACCTACAACTGTTACTACTACTACTACCCACTACTACTCTTACTACTACTACTAACTATTTTCTACACTACTACTACTTACTACTACTACTATTACTACTACTAACTACTACAATTACTAACTACTAACTATACACAAATACAACTACTACTACTACTACTACTCTTACTAATACTTACTACTACAACTACTACTATTACTACTAAACTACTACCTATTACTACTTACTACTATTAACTAATACTACTACTAACTACTACTTAATACTACTACTAATACTACTATACTTACTAATTACTAACTACTACTATTACTACTACTACTAACTACTACTATTAACACACATTACCACTACTACTACTATCCTACTACAACTTACTACTACTACTACTACAACTACGTACGACTACTACTACCACTACCACTACACAACTAACTACTACAACTACTACTACTACTACTACTATACTACTACCACAACTAACTACTACTACTACAAACTACTACCACTACCCACCACAACTACTACAACTAAACTACTACTACTACTATTACTACTACCACTACAAACTACTACTTCACGACTACTACTACCACTAACCACTACCACAACTACTACAACTACTCCTACTACAACTTACTACTACTAACACACACCACTACTACAACTTCGACGACGGACGACTCCCTACTACTACTACTGCAAGCATCCACCCATATTCACCCTATACCCCACCCCACCCATTCCTGTGTGTGTGTGTGTGTGTGTGTGTGTGTGTGTGTGTGTGTGAGTGTGTGTGTGTGTGTGTGTGTGTGTGTGTGTGTGTGTGTGTGGTGTGTGTGCTCGCGCGCCTG
>CM054167.1:6311109-6316109 GCA_028751875.1 Rapana venosa | reverse complement strand
ATACATTGTAAGTAAGAGAGAGAGAGATAGGGGGAGGAAGAAATGAGAGAGAGTGGGAGAGGGAGGGAGGATGGAGTGTGTGTGTGTGTTGGTGGTGTGTGGTGGTGTTGTGTGTGTGTGTGTGTGTGTGCGTGTGTGTGTGTGTGTGTTGTGTGTGTGTGTGTGTGTTGGCGCGTGCGTGTGTGTTGCGTGCGTGCGTGTGTGTGTGTGTGTGTGTGAAAGATAATGCCCTTTTTGTTTGTAAACAAACAAACAAGAACGACATAGAAAAAAAAATACTGGAAATGATTCTCAACAGCACTCATCACTGTCCCAAAACTCTTTTTCATTATACTCGTACAGATTAAAACATATTATTGTTATGATGATATATTTCTTATAACTATAGTGTAATAAAAAATTTAAAAAAAAAAAGAAGAAGAAAAGAAAAAGAAAGAAAAAAAGAAGAAAAAAGTTTTCGCTTTGGTAAACTCACTTATTCAAACAACAATGAAAATTTGAAAAGGGGGGAGAGAGAGAGGGAGAGAGAGAGAGAGAGAGAGAGAGAGGAGAGAGAGAGAGAGAGAGAGGGGGGGGGGGAGACAAGGTCTGACAGAAAGACAGGTGAAGGGAAAGGGCAGGGGAGATAGGTAAATGGAAAGGCAGATAGGTAAAGGGAGAGAGAGAGAAAGAGAGGAGAGAGAAGAGAGAGAGAGAGAGAGAGAGAGAGAGAGAGAGAGAGAGACAAGAACACAGCGAGAGACAGAGACACAGAGAGAGAGGGGGAGACAAGAGAGGGGTAGACACAGAGAGAGAGACAGACAGACAGACAGACAGACAGAAGAGATTTTATTCCTTTAAAAAAGTTATTTTCTTTTTGATGAATCAGCATTCATGCGCTTTTGCTTTAATATCAGGTGAAGGTGTGGATGCAGTTTTGTAAATGTTGCCATCCCCTTCCTCAGGAACATAATGGCCTACTCTTCGAAAGGTGGAACAGGTTTTAACGTGTGCGCCAAGATGTGCGTTTGCACACGAGACCTCATTTTACATTCTTATCCGAAGGGCTTTTTGGGGGGTTTGGGGTCGCACTGATGTTTAGAAAGAGAGAGAGAGAGAGAGAGAGAGAGAAGAGGGGAGAGAGAGAGAGAGAAGAGAGAGAAAAGAGAGAGAGAAGGGGAGAGAGAGAGAGAGAAAAAGGAACACAGAATAAACCACACACACACACACACACACACAACAAAAACAAAAAACACACACACCACAAACACAAACCCCCACACACAACCACACAACACACACCACACACACACCCCACACCCCACACCCACATATTTTCCTCTTTCTGTTCCCATTTTAGATCATCTGGTGTCACCACTCTAAGCCGTAAGACGTAGAACTATGAAGACAACTGCTAAACAGTTGATCAGCCATTCCTACACCAAACTTAAATCATAGGCAGGAAGAATCTCACACAAAGTGGATCAGGTTGTTCCGAGGCCTAATCTCTTGCTTCACGTCCACTAAACAAGGTACTTCACCTGTTTTTGATAGCTCCCTCCCCCTCCCCCCCCCCCCACCCCCCCCCGCCCGCATTCCTCTCCCCACTCCCTCTTCCCCTCCACTTTTGTTCCTTCCCCTCTCCACCTCTGCGCCCCCCCCCCCCCCCTCTTCCCCCTTCTCTTTAATCTCGCCCCACCTTTCTGTTCATAAATCATCGTCTGTTATTTCTCTCTATACAAAACAGACGCAGACGTAAGCACACCGTACACTTGAAACAGGCACATACCCACAGATATACGTACGTACACATGCACGCGCGCTCGCACACACAGACAGACACACACACATGCACACACATTTTTTTTCTCGTCTTTTTTTTCTTTAGATAGATGGCTTGATGAAAAAAAGCAAATGCACTGCTTATTCAATGTAATATCTGAAAATAAAAGTTTGACTTTGACTTTGACTTTGACACACGCACGCACATACAAAGTAGTACATTTACTACAACAACAAAAACACCCGGCAAACAAACATACACAAAGCAACAGCAGCATCAGCATCCCCCTCCCACCCAACCCCCCCAACCCCCCCCCCCCCCCCCCCCAACCCCACAATACCCATAAAACCAACAAACAAACAAAACCCAACCCCACAAAAAATGACAAAACTATCGCCACCCTCATGAAAACCAACAAACCACCCAACCAACCAAAAGCAAACACATGCACACAAGCACACATTATATACACATTTTTCAATAACCACATTTTCCACTAAAAAAAACAAACCCGTGAAGTCAAATAACTTACTTCCCTTGTTACTACTACTACTATTACTACTGCTGTTTCTACTACTTTTACTACTACTATTACTACTACTGTTACTACTACTACTACTACTGCTACTACTACTACTACTTTTACTACTACTACTACTACTACTACTACTACTACTACTACTACTACTACTACTACTACTATACTACTACTATTACTACTACTACTACTACTACTATTACTACTACTACTACTACTACTACTACTACTACTACTACTACTACTTCGACGACGACGACGACGACTCCTACTACTACTACTGCAAGCATCCACCCATATTCACCTATACCCCACCCCACCCATTCTGTGTGTGTGTGTGGTGTGTGTGGTGTGTGTGTGTGTTGTGTGTGTGTGTGTGTGTGTGTGTGTGCGCACGCGCGCGCGCCTGAGCGCGCGTGTTTTTGTGTGTGTGTGTGTGGTGTGCGTGCGGCGTGTGTGTGTGTGTGTGTGTGCGCGTGCGTGCGTGTGTGTGTGTGTGCGCGAATTGCTTGCTCACCCATTAGCTTACTTGCCTATTACCAGGAATACACACATGCGCGCGCCCACGCCCCCACCCCCACCCCACACACTCACACACACACACACACACACACACACACACACACACACACACCACACACACACCTCGAGCTCGAATATTTTATTGAGGGTAATTGGATAGGCCATAGGCTTCTTTACACCCAGACCCTCATGGGGAAAAAAAAGTTTTAAAAAACATGAAGAAGAGAGAAAAAAGATGAGAGAGAGAGAGAGAGAGAGAGAAGAGAGAGAGAGAGAAGAGAGAGAGAGATAGAGAGAGAGAGAGAGAGTAGAGAGAGCAGCAAAACAAATTATCTGACGTCAGGGGATTAGGATTAAGGCCGTGTAAGGGGCTGTTTACCTGTTGTCCTTCAGAGAATTGAGTCAGGTAAGGAGAAGTCTGTACAATTACCCAAGAAATAGCTGAGGCAGCCAAAGCAATATACATTTGTAACATTGGGTAGGTTTTTATGTTAATTTTATTGTTGTTGTTGTTTGTTGTTCTAAACAAGGTAAATGCACAAATTATACAGAAATGAGAGAGTCAAAGGTTAAAAATATATGAGAGACAGAGACAAGAACACAGAGAGAGACTGAGAGACTGATACAGAGAGAAAGAGAGAGAGAGAGAGAGAGAGAGAGAGAGAGAGAGAAGAGAGAGAGAGAGACAGACAGACAGACAGACAGACAGAACACAGAGAGAGAGAGAGAGAGAGAGACAGACAGACAGACAGACAGACAGACAGACAGACAGACAGACAGACAGACAGAGATTTTATTCCTTAAAAAAAGTTATTTTCTTTTTGATGAATCAGCATTCATGCGCTTTTGCTTTAATATCTGGTGAAGGTGTGGATGCAGTTTTGTAAATGTTGCCATCCCCTTCCTCAGATACATAATGGCCTACTCTTTCGAAAGGTGGAACAGGATTTAACGTGTGCGCAAAATGTGCGTTTGCACATGAGACCTCAGTTTACATTCTTATCCGAAAGGACTTTCTGGGGAGTGGAGTCGGCACTGATGTTGAGAGAGAGAGATGAGAGAGAGAGAGAGAGAGAGAGAGAGAGAGAGAGAGAGACGACAGACAGACAGACAGACAGACAGACAGAAAGACAGAGAGACAGAGAGACGAGAGAGAGAGAGAGAGAGAGGACGAGAAGGGAGGAGAGAGAGAGAGGAGAGAAAAGGGGGAGAGAGAGACAGACAGACAGACAGACAGACAGACAGATAGACAGAGAGACAAACAGACAGCGACAGAGACAGACAGCCGACACACACACAAACACGCCGCGAACCACACACACACACACACACCTAACACCCTCCCCCCAACACACACACCACACACAACACACACACAACAATGGCTTAAAACCCCTCCCCCCAGCCGTCCCCCCCCCCCCCCCCCTTCCCCACCACATAACACAAAGAGAAGGCAAACAAACCAATCACAACCACAAAGATGGAAGGTGACTCCAGTATGTAATAAAATGACACCAGCAACCTCCCCCCCCCCCCCCCCCCCACCACCCCCCACCCCCCCCCCCCCCCCCCACGAAACCCCGGACTGTAGACTGCACAGCCAAAACTGGCGCCACTACATAGTTGTGTGCAGGCCTATCTATCCAAGTATAGTGTGGTTACTACACTAAGCTGTAGTGTAAGTCCATCTATCTATTAGTATAGTGGTAGTGTTTACTACAATTTAAGCTGTAGTGTAATCTATCTATCTATCTATTAAATATAGTGTAGTGTAGGCCTATCTATCTATAGTATAGTGTAGTGTTTATTACACTAAGCTGTAGTGTAAGTCTATCTATCTATAGTATAGTGTAGTGTTTACTACACTAAGCTGTAGTGCAGGCATATCTATCTATAGTATAGTGTAGTGCAGGCCTATCTATCTATAGTATAGTGTATTATTTACTACACTAAGCTGTAGTGTAAGTCTATCTATCTATAGTATAGTGTAGTGTTTACTACAATAAGCTGTAGTGTAAGTCTATCTATGTATAGTATAGTGTAGTGTTTACTACACTAAGCTGTAGTGTAAGTCTATCTATCTATAGTATAGTGTAGTGTAGGCCTATCTATCTATAGTATAGTGTAGTGCAGGCCTATCTATCTATAGTATAGTGTAGTGTTTACTACACTAAGCTG
>CM054167.1:6288609-6306109 GCA_028751875.1 Rapana venosa | reverse complement strand
TCAGAGCCCTCTACAAATCGGTCACTTCGCTATCAGAGAAGACACAGCTCACATCTCATCTCGATAGTCTATCAGGCCATCTCCCGTCCTTCCTTCTGTTTATCAGTCTTACATCAAACAGATCTATCTATCTCCATTAAGGACCTAGCCTTTCCTGGTCACAACTCGTTTATCTTTCATCTTATATCATGCACCAGATAGTATATTTTTGAGCTGGTAAGAAGGAGGGTGGCAGAACGGTTTGTTAAGACGTTCGCTTGCCAACAATTAAACTGTGAGGTTCTGGGTTCGATTCCCAGCCTTGCCCTTTCTTCCCAGTTTGACGAAGAAATAAATCGAACTGAATGTCAAAGTCCTTGGGATGAGACTATAAACGGAGGCTCCAGTGTTCGAACGCAACACAGAACATCTTGCGCACACGTTAAAACCCCCGTTCCGCCTTTCGGAAGGGTAGGCTATGGTATGCCGTTAGGAACGGATGACAGAAAATAAAAACAGCATGCACACAGGAGTGGTGTTTGGACACGGAATGCGGCTACCTAAATGTTGCGTGTGTGTAGGGGGTGGGGGGGGGGGGATTACACAACTACCCAATACTTAACCCTCCCCCTTCTTTGGGGTGATAAGATTTTGTCTCAGTTTGTCATCAGTTTTGATGGAAAGGCAGGGCAGGTATATGTTGTAATGTCCTCTTCGTCAAACGCTGGGAGAGCAACTGTTGTTTGTTTGTTTGTTTTGTAATTTACTGTGAGGATTTAGTGAAAGGGTCTCTAAACTCTCAGGGATATTTGTTGTTGTTGTGGATATCTTTGTTTGCTAACTCATTGTCTCCAACAGATCGGGGTCTTTTGGTTTGTTGTTTTTGGTTTTGTTTTGTTAGGGTTTTTTGTGGGGGGGAGGGGGTTGTTACTGAATTTAAGGTTCAAGGTTCACCAATGGCGAGATGTTTGCGTGTGGGACAGCATTTGCCCACCAACACCGTTACAAGTGGCTGTATTTCGACTTTGTCAAAACACCACACCAGTGCCATGTGTGGTTGTTTTTTATAATATATTTTTTTGTCATCCATTCTCACCGGCAGGAATGGCGTACTCTTTTGAAAAGCAGAACGTGTTTTAACGTGCACGCAGGCAAACTGTTCTGCCTGCATTCACATACAGGGCCTCGGTGTACAGTGGCATCCCAAGAACTTTCAGGGAGTGGAGCTGGTACTGCTGTTAACCCCAGAGGGAAAGATCGCAGTAAACAGGCGTCTTGGAGTTAAATCGAACCCGGGCTCGATCCCGGGCCTACAAATCCTAAGGGCATCGCTCTAACCACTCGATTATCCCGCCACGTCGCCCCGACCCCCCCCCCCCCCCCCCCCCCACCCCTCACAATCGAAAAATAAATGTAATGAAGTTTGAACGATTATTGTTAAAGAATTGAGTTATCACATGGAAGAGACGACTTGCTGGTTATTAATATCTAACCAATTGATGGGAGGAGTTGGTGGGGCTTTTTTTTTGGTTTTGTTTGATTTTTGGAAGAAAGACGACCTTGTCCAACATTTCTCTATTAAAATTTGTGAGATGATAAAGTATTTGAATGGAATTGAACATTGAAGGCCTGACAGTTTCACACTGACGAAACTTGAGGATAATTACAGGTTCCTGTCTCCGCTAACAGACCATTCAGGGGCGGGGTAGCCTGCCTAGTGGTTAAACAACCCCTGCACCCCTCATCTGACGGCCCCGGGTTCGAGCCACCTCAAAGGCACCCGTTTTAGGGGGATTTTACCCTGGAGTTAACATTAGTAACTGACTCCTCTTCCCCCCAAAAGTTTTTCGGATGAGACTATAAAACCGAGATTCTGTGTGCGACCACACGCAGAACATCTTGAGCACACGTTAGAAAAACCCGTTTTGCTTTTCAGAGGAGTAGGCCATTTTGTGCTGGTAGGAACAGATGACAAAATAATATTTTTAAAAAAACCACATGCACACAGGTGTTATGTTTAGACACCAGCCGAAGGTGGAATGTGGCTACCTTAATGGAGGGCAAAAACCGGTGGCATAAGTTAAAAAAAAATCTCGCCATTGGTGAACCTGGGAGCTCTAGCCAAGGAACGAACGAAAAAAACCCACACCTCTGCTTCCTAGTATCAAGGCAAATGGACAGCTGAAAGAGTTATCTGTGAGCTGGTTGTTTTATCATTTAGGGCCAGGTTGAGCCACGAAACACCGATTAATGTCCTGGGGAGACAATGTCCAGGGTAGTGATCATGGAATGACGTAGCACTGATCAGCCAATGGTTGATGTTCATTGTATGGACTTCAAGCAAATTTTGAGTTGATGATATATAATGTAGCTCCACACAAAAGAATATTATCGTTTATTTAATATTAGGGTTGTGGTTTGGTTGATTTTTGTATGTTTGTGAACTTGTAGTAACTACTAGTAATTATCTGCTTTGAGCGACTGCCTATTTCCAAATAAGAGTTATCTATAAAGTTATGATGGTATATCTGATAATTTTTTATTCTTTATTTCTATATCGAGGATAATGGAATAAGCACTTGCATGCTTTTTTACATCCAGTCCCGGTGTGCATGCGGTTTTGTCAATTTTGTCATCTGTTCCCACCGACACACAATGGCCTACTCTTACGAAAAGCGGAACAGGATTTAACGTGTGCATAAGACGTTCTGCGTGCGTTCGCACACGGGGCCTCGGTTTATAGTCTCATCCGGTAGGACTAAGAAGAGAGAGAAGAGAGAGAGAGAAGAGAGAGAGAGAGAGAGAGAGAGAGAGAGAGAGAGAGAGAGAGAGAGAGAGAGGAGAGAGAGAGAGAGAGAGAGAGTGAGTGAGTATGTATTCATTAACATTGTCCATATCTTTTTATCATTTATTTATTTATTCATTTATTCATTGACAGATGGATTTATTGATTGTCAATTAGGTTCTCGCCTCCATCCATTTTATGCACAGATGCAATACACTGATCACTGGCATTATGAGGCCATTGACTGATCATTATTATTCAGCATTGATAGGGAAACGAAACGCCTGTCCATTCATTATGGACCTGACGGATCGATAACAACAGACTGATTGATTGGAAATGGACACAAATCATTGACAGGGCGATCGTTAAACGGTAAGCGAGGACAAAAATGACCACGATAATTATATGAGCGTTAATCATTGAATAGGGCTTTTTTCGTTAATAACTGAAAACTGACTAGGACATTGACAATAGCCATTGAAAAAAAGGATGACTTTTTTTTTGCTAAACAGGAAGTACGTTCTATGACTAAAATGGCGAAGTTTAAAAATACCTTTAATCCCTAAAGTCGGAATGCGGCTACCTTTATGGTAGGCAAAAAACGGGGGCATACCCAAAAAATCTCACCATTGGTGAACCTGGGAGCTCTAGCCCAAGAAGGAAAAAGAAAAAAAATGTCCTTGAGAAAAATGGTTAGATAGACACCGAGATAAGGACACTAAGATAGTTCGGACATTGATAAGAGGGGAGGCTTGTTAATGAACCTTTATTGTTTATTTGTTTGCTATTGTTGGATTTTTGTTTGTTTTTGTTTTTGACCTTTTAATAGAAAATAAAAACAATAACAACACATTTATTGGGCAGAGAAAAGTGGGTTGTTTTTTTCTTATCTTGTTATTAGATTTTGGTTGACTTTCTTGTATTGAATTGTATTGTTATTTTTTCTCATTCTATTTCATTCTCTTTGATGATCATTTTTAAACAGAAAGGAAGGGAAATGACGATGAAAGTGAAAGGGACTTTTTTTTTACCCACAGAAAATTAGATTGAAAAAAACAACAACAAAACAAAAAACAAAACAAGAGCTGATAAGTCACTGGAAAAATAAACAAAACATGTTTTTCATGACGAAACATGATGGCAGGTCAACAGCAGGTCATGAAAATAAATGTTTAAAAACCAGTTTTTTTTGGGTTTCTGGGCTAGAGCTCCAGGTCACCAATGGTGAGATTTTGCCACCGGTTTTTTGCCCACAACGAAGGCAGCCACACTCCGACTTCAGGGAATTGGAAGTGAAGTTGTTCCACAGTAAATAAGGACATGGACAACCGCCGTTGAAAAACACAGGTCTATTGTTCTGGCTAAAAGCAAGCAAGGTTTTGTTTCTGTCTTTTGAAAAGATTATTTGTGATTTAGCTCAGTGGCCAGAGCACTCGCTTTCCTCCAGCTTAGGTTAAGCTCAAGAATAATAATGATAATAATAATAGCGGTAATGATAATAGTAGCACTACTACTACTACTACTACTACTACTACTACTGTAGTAGTAGTAGTAGTAGTAGTAGTAGTAGTAGTAGTAATAATAATAATAATAATAATAATAATGATTATGATGATGATGATGATGTTCTCGGGGGAAAAGCCAAATCCCCTTTTTATGAACAGTTGAAGACATTAACAATGAAAAAAAGATTGATAGCAATTTCACAATTAACATAACCCCCAGCATTTGTGTGCTGTCTTCAGTAACGATGATGACAACGACGACGACGACGACGACGACGACAACAACAACAACAACAACAACAACAACAACAACAACAACAACAACAACAACAACAACAATAATAATAATAATAATAATAATAATAATAATAGTAGTAGTAGTAGTAGTAGTAGTAGTAGTAGTAGTAGTAGTACTACTACTACTACTACTACTACTACTACTACTACTACTAATAACAACAACAACAACAACAACAACAACAACAACAACAATAATAATCATCATCATCATCATCATCATCATCATCATCATCATCATCATCATCATCATCATAATAATATAAAAAAACCAACCCTCTACGGGTTATATGTTTTGATTGTCAGTAAATGTGTATGAGAAGTCGTAATAGTGTTATTTATAATTATTGCCAAAAAATCCACCGATGGAATACTGGGGGCAGGCTGTCTGTATTCCATTCTTCTGGAAATTCTGTGCCAGGAATTCCTTCTTTTCTATCCCTCTCTTTGTTTTTGTTTTATTTTACCTTGTTCTTCTTTTTTCGGTCGCCTGCTTCTAAAGCATTGGAGATCTGACCATGAAACAACAGAAAGACATGCACACTTTGGCACAGCCAGTGTTTTGTTGTTGTTGTTGTTGTTGTTGTTACATTTTCGTTTTTTCATTCTTTTATTTTTCTTGCTCTTTCTGTCTTTATTTTTAATTTTTATTTTATTTCATTTTTATCCCAAACTTTAAGTTCAAATTTTTCTCTGCGTGAAATTGGGGGCTGCTCCCCGGGGGGAGAGCGCGCCGCCCAAAGCCAGCGCCCGTTCTTCTCCCCCTTTTCCGCTCTTTAATTTGGTATTTGTTTTTTGATGCCCTTTGTTTGTTTTTTCCCTTTTTTTTTGTTTGTATTATTTCGTTTGGTTTTGGTCGCTTTTTTCTTTCCCTTGTTTTTCTTTCTTCTTTTCTTTTTTTCTGTCTGAATGTATGATGTTTTTCCTTCCTTCCTTCCTTCCTTCTTTTTCTTTTTTTTTCCCCTTCTTCTCTCCTCTCTCTCTCTCTCTTCCTCTCTCTCTCTCTCTTTTCCTGATCTATTGTCTCTTTCTTTCTCGTCTGTTTTCCCTGTTTTTTCTGTCTATCTCTCTCTCACTCCCCTCTCTTTCTCTCTCTCTCTCTTTTTTCTCTCTCTTTCCCAGCCCTCCCCCCTCTCTCTCCCCCCCCCTCTTCCCTCCCCCCTTTCCCCCCCCTTTCTCTCCCCACCTCCCCCCCCCCCCCCCTCTCTCTTCCCAGTCCCCCCTAACCCCCTTCTCTTCTCACCCTCCCCCCCCCCCCCCTCTCTCTCTCCCAGTTTTTTCCCCCCCCCCCCTCTTTTCCCCCCCCAGTCTCTCCCCCCCCCCACCCCCCCTCTCTCTCTCTCTCCCCCCTCTCTCTCCCTCCCCTCTCTCTCTTTTCCTGGTTGCTTTTTAGGTAAAGCTTTTTAAAATTTATTATAAGGGGTTTTTCTTTGCTTTCTTACAAATTTTTTTGGTTTTTTCCCCAATAATTCAGAAAAAGGGGAGTGGTTTGGGTCGGGGTTTTGCCAAACGGGCGGGTTTTTGTTTTTGTTTTTTTTACCCCCATTCCCCTTTTTTCCAATGCCCCGGGTCTTTTTTTCCCCTTTCCCGGTTTTTTTTTTTTTTTTATTTTTTATTTCATTTTTTTTCTTTCTTTTGTTTGTTTTTCTTTTCTTTCTTTTTTTTCTTTTTTTACTTCTTTTTTTCACTTTCTTCTTTTTTTTTCTTTCTTTTTTTGTCTTTTTTTTTTTTCTTTCTTTCTTTCTTTCTTTTTATCTGTCTTTTTTTCTTCTTTCTTCTTTTTCTTTTTTTATTTTTTTTTTTTTTTTTCCTTTCTGTCTTTCTTTTTTTTCTTTCTTTCTGTCTTTCTTTTTTTCTTTTTTTTCTTTCCTTTCTTTTTCTTTTTTTCCCCTTTTTTTTTTTTTTTTCCCTTTTTTTGGTTTTTTCCTTTCGGGGTTTTCGGGGTTTTTTCTTTTCTTTTCCGTTTTTCCCCATTTTTTTTCATTCTTTTTGGGTTTTTGGGTTTTTGGTTTTACCCCCGGGTTTTTGGCAAATGCAATTTGGGGGGCTTTCTCCTTTTCCCACCTTCTCTTCTTTTCCCCGGGGGTTTTTTTTTTTTCTTCCTCCCTTCTCTCTTCTTCTCTTTCTCTCCCCTTCTCCCTCTTTTTCTCTTACTTTCTCCTTCTTCCTTTCTCTCTCTCCTCTCTCTCTTCTCTCTCTCTCCTCTTTCCTCCCTCACTTTCTCTCTCTTTTCTCTCCTCCCCTTCTTTTCCTCTCTCTCTTTTTTTCTCTTTTCTCCCCTTTTCTCTCTCTCCTCCTCTCCTCTCTCTTTTCTCTCTCCCCTCTCTCTCTCTCTCTTTCTCCTCCTTTCTCTCTCTCTCTTCTTTCGCTTGTTCTTTTTCTCTCTCTCTCTTCCTTTCTCTTCTCTCTTTTTTCTCTCTTTTTTCTCTCTCTCTTCCCCTCTTTTTTCCCCTCTCTGGTTCTTTCTCTCTCTCTCTTTCTTCTTTCTCTCCCCTTTCTCTTTTCTCTCTCCCCTCCCCTTCTTCTCCCCTTTTCTCTTTCTCTTTTTCTCTCTCTCCCCCTTTCCTCTCTCTCTCTCTCTCTCTCTCTCCCCTTTTTCTCTTTTCTTTCTCCCCTTCTTTCTCTCCTCTCTCTCTTTTTTTTCTCTCTTCTTTCTCTCTCCTCTCTTCTCTTTCCTCTCTCTCCCCTTTTTTCCTTTTTCCTCTCTCTTTTTCTCTCCCCCCACCCCCCACCCCCCCCCCCCCCCCAACCTCCTCCCCCCTCCTCCTTCCCTCCACCCTCCCCCCTCCCTCCCCTTCCTCCTCTCCCCCCCCCCCCTTACACTCACCCTCAAACCTTTCCCCACACACACACACACACACACACAACACACCAAAAACAACACACACAAAACCCCACAACATAAAAACACAAAACACAAAAACATCCCACACAAAAACCCCAAATCCACCCCAACCATAAAACAACACAAAACCCCAACACACACAACACACACATCAACACCACACACCACACACACACACCCAACCCCCAAAACCCCAACACCACAAAAAAACCACACAATTGGGGGGGAAACCCATAATACACCCCTTTCCAACCCAAACATCCCCACTTAAAAACCCCTTCCCCCAAATACCAACCGGGGGGAAACATACAAAACGACAAAACCCCAAAACACACAACAAAATAAAAAAAAACCGCACACACCCAACCAAAAAAAAAGGGGAATAAGGTTCGGGGACTTTTACCAAAGAATTGGGCCTTTTGGTATTTCAAATGGGGCCCCCTGTCAAGGGGGCCAGAAACCTTGTCCCCAAAAAAAAACCCTTTCCGCCTTCGGGGTGGGGCCAATGGTTTCCGGTTGCGGTTGAAAAAATGCCCCTGCTTACAACGGGGCCCTGGTTTTTTAAATTATATAAAAAAGAAACCCCAGGTTTTGTCCCTACCCTAAAATTAAAAAAAAAAAAAACGGGAAAATTGTGGGGGTGGTTTGGGTTTTGGGTCTGTCTCTTTTGGGGGGCGTCACGACTTTTTGGAAACTTTTCCCTTTTTTTGGGTTTTCCCCAAATTAAATTCTCTCTTTTTTCCTTTAAACTCTCTCCTCTTCCCCCCCAAATTTTCTTCACCCAAAAAAAAATTTTTTTCAACCACACCACCAAAAAACAAACAAAAACAAAAAATTTTCCGTTTCCATCCCAAACCAAAAAAACCCAAAACCAAAACCCCCAAAAAAAATCCATTCCCCCCCTCTCCTTTCCCCCCTCCCCCCAAAAACCCCCCCCCCCCAAAAAAAAACCCCTAAAAATCCCCCATCCCCCCCCCCCCCCCCCCCCCCCCCCTTTCCCCTTTTAAACTTTACCAAAACAAAAATTTAAAACCCAAAAAACCCAAAAATTAAAAAATTTTTTAAATATTTTTTTTAAAAAAAAAATAAATAATCATTACCCCCACAAATTTCCATTTTTTTAAAAATAAATTACCCTTTAAAACTAACCCCCTTTTTTTTTCCCCAATTTACCAACCCAAAAAAAAAACCCTTTAACAACCCAAAAAAAACAAAAAAAAACAACACATCACACACACACACACTTTAAAACAACTCCCCCCCTCCCACACCCCACACCACCCCCAACACACACCACCACACACAAAACCACCACACCCCCCCCACCCCCCCAACCCCCCCCCACCAAACAAAAACCCCCACCCCACACCACAAAACAAAACACACACATCCCCCGAATCAAACAACAACCAATTCTGTCTTTTTTTCCCAGACACAAGCTGCCAAACCATCCTCTGCCTTCCCCATAATAAAAAATAAAAAATAATAAAAAATAATAAATAAAAAGTAAGGGAATTTATATGGGCCTGTTTTCTTGTAAAGCAACAAACCAAAGCCCCTCAGATGACATTTTTTTAAAAAAACGAGGATAAGGGAAATTTGCACTCATGTCCCTTTTTTTACTTTTATCCCCCGGTTTTATGCGGTTTTTTAAAATTTTGCCACCCTTTCCCCACCGGTACACAAGGGCCCTTTACTTTTCCCCCAAAAAACCCCCGAAAAAAGGATTGAAGGTTTTCGCAAGATAAACTGAAATGGGGTTGCACACGGGCCCCTTTAAGCCCCTCATCCGAAGGACTTTGAAAATCATTCGGTTTTTTTTGGGTTTTTCCCCAAACGGGGAAAGAATGGGCGAGGCGGGGGAATCAAAACCCGAACGTCACGATTTCTTGTTGGCGGCCCAAACGTTTTAAACCACCCGGGCCCACCTTCCTTCCTTTCTCCACCTCCTTCTCAATCAACTACCCCACAAATCGGGTCTATCATGCAGAGTTCTTGTTCTTTTTTTTTGAATGTCTCCTTTTCCCCCCACCGATTTTTCACACGGTAAATAATAATAAAAACCAAAAAAAACCCAATCTGTCTGGGGGTTTTTAGGGGCCCGAAGGTTTCCCCAACCCTTTCATTGTTTTGTCCACGGCGGTTCAGATGGTCCGGGAGGGAAGTAAGGGCCTGCCCGCCCCGGGTTTTTGAGGAGGGAAAAAGGGAAAAGGGAAATTTCCCCATAAACCTAAAGGCTAGGGGAGCAAAGGGCGTCAGAGACCTCACTTTCTCTGGGGCCGCAATTGAGGGCAGGGGCGCCCTTTCTCCTCCCCTCGTGTTTTTCCTTCCCTGACCCAAAAGAGGACAGGTACCCATTTCGCGGGGGGAAATGGGGGGAACTGTATGAACCCAAAGGGGCGTGGCGCAAAAAACGGTCACCCATAAAAATTTGGAAACCCAACCCCCACGTTTGTTTTTAACCCTTGGGCTGGTAAGAAGCGAGTGCCCCGACCACGAGCCTTCCCGCCCCCCTTAAATTTTGAGGAGATAAAATTTTTAATTCCCCACAGACTCGGGCCCCCTAGGCACAACCCTTCTGTCTTTAGACTAGGTATTATATTATTTGGAATATACGTCGCCGCGTCCCGGGACGAGCAGTTTTGGAAAAGCAGGGGGGTAGAGATCATCTCCCCAGTTTCTCTTTTCCCAAGGGGTTTTAATTTATTGGGGTTTTGTGGTGTGTGTGTAGGGGGGGGGGGGGGGGGGGGCAGGCGGGGGGGGGGGGGGGGGGGGGGGGAAGGGGGGGGGGGGAAGGATTTGGGTGGGGGGGGGGGGGGGGGGAGGGGGGGGGGGGGGGGGGGGGGGTTTTTGAGGGGGGGAAAGAGAGGGGTTTTGGGGGGGTTTTTTGGGGGGGGGGGTGGGGGGGTTTGGGGGTTTGGGTTTTGTTGGGGGGGGTTTGGGGGGGGGGGAAAAAAGGGGGGGGAAAGGGGGGGGGGGGGGGGGGAAAAGGGGGAAAGGGGGTTTGGTTTTGGGGGGGGGGAGTGGGGAGGTGGGGGGGGGGGTGGTGTTGGTGTCGGGGTGTGGGTGTGTGGGGGGGGGGGGGGAAGGGGGGTTGGGTTGTGTTTTGTTTTGTGTGTGTTGTGTGTGTGTGTGTGTGTGTGTGGTGTTGTTTTGGTTTGTTGTGTGGGGTTTTGGGGTTTTTGTGGGGGTTTGTGTGTGTGGGTGTGCCCTGTGTGTGTTCCTTTTGGTTGTCCCCTGTGTGGTGTGTTGTGTTTTGGTGTGTGTGTGGGGTTTCCTTTTGTGGTGTGCGTGTGTGGGGTTTGTGTTGTGTGTATTTGTGTGTGGTTTGTGGGGTGTGTGTTTTGTTCCTGTTGTTGTTTGGTTTGTATGTATGTTTTGTGGGGTTTGTGTGAGTATGTGTGTATGTGTGCGTAGTGTGTGCTTTTTGGGGTGTGTGTGTATTTTGTGTGTGGTGTGTTTTGTTTTGGTGTGTTGTGTGTGTGTGTGTTGGGTGTGGCTTTGCGGGCGCCGCGCTTATTGTTGTTTTATGTGTGTAACCCCAGCCACCAGAGCATGTTTTTCCACTGATTTTTCCTCTACCGGGTTGTCCTGTTTCCTATTTTTAAATTTCAAAACGGGGGCCTTTTAAAATGAAAAAGTTTTGGAAAAAGGGTGATATTTGCTTTCTCTCTCTCTCTCTCTCTCTCTCTCTCTCCCCTCTCTCTCTTCTCTCTCTAATATATAAAATATAATATATATATTTAAATATATATATTTTTAAATATAAAAATATATATAAATATTTTTATATATAAAATATATTACACACCCTTAAAAACAACATAACACAATGCAGCGAAATGAAAATTTGACCCCACGCAACACAACGCAACGCAAAAACCCTTTTTAACGCAACACAACGCAACGCAAAAGCCACATAAAGCAACACAACGCAACGCAAAAGCCCCCTAACCCCAAACGCAACAGCCACATTACGCAACACAACGAAAAGAAAATTTGGCACATAACGCAAAAAACCCGAAAAACGAAAAATTGCCACATAACGAAAACAAAACGCAACGCAAATGCCCCCAAACGCAACCCCCAAACGCACGCAAAAGCCACAAAACGCAACACAACCCACCCCAAAACCCCCCAAAAATAAACCAACGCAACGAACGAAAAAACCCCACCTAACGAAACGAAAAAAAAACGAAATCCCCCCATAACACAACAAAAAACCCACCAACGAAACAAAACCCCAAAACGAAAAAATGCCCACAAAACAAACCGCAAATGCCACAAAAACGAAAACTCAAAAGCCACAAAAACGCAACGTAAAACCCACACAACGCCACGCAAAAGCCCCCCAAAAACGCAACACAACCCCACGAAAAAGCCACATAAGGGCAACAAAACGCCACGAAACATACCACAAAAAAAACACAAACCATTGCTTTGGGACTTTTTGGGAAAAAAAAAAAAATATAAAACCCCCCCAAAACCCCCCTTTCCCCAAAAAAAAAGAAATAAAAAAAACCCCTGCAAAACTGGGGGGGGGAATTAACAAAAACCCTTCCCCCCCCCCCCCCCATCCCTCCCCCTCCTCCCCCCCCCCCTCCCCCCCAAAGGCGGGTCGTTCGATCCGACAAAAATAGATAATGAGAGAGAAAAATGCGGGTGAGAAAAGGGGAAAGGGGAGGGGTTTGGGGGGAAATAGGGGGTGAGGAGGGATTGAGAAAGGGCGGGAGGGGGTGGTGGGGGTTTGGGGGATTGTTGAATGAGAGAGAGAGAGAGAGAGAGAAAAGGAGAGAAAAGAGAGAGAGAGAGAGAAGGGGAGAAGAGAGAGAGAAAAGACAAGGGAAAATTTTGACAATGACAATGACAAATTTTTTTAAATTTCGAGGATAATAAAAAAGCACCCATGCGCTTTTTTACATCCATCCCCCCCCTTAAGGAAAAAAAAGTAAAAAATTTAAAATAAACCCCAAACAGCAATCCACTTACACAGCTTACGGGAAAAGTACCCTACAAAAAAAACCCCCAAACAAAAACCCACCGAAGAGGGGGGAAAAAAAAAAAAAGTAGCAACAAGTAAAAAGAAAGCAGAACAGAAAACACAGAAAAAACCAAAAAAATTTTTAAGAAAAGAAACCAAGGGGCCAAACAAAAACGGCAAAAACAAATGGAGAGGGAAAAACCCAAATAGTCCCCCCCTCAAAAAAGCAAAAAACCCCAAAACCCCAAAACCAAACAGAACAAAAACAAAGCAAAACCTCTATAAAAAAAAGGGAGAAAAAACCAACGTAAATAGTTTTTTTTTGGTTAACAAAAAGAAACGTCAAGAGTTTTTTTGTGTTTTTATGAGAGAGAAGAGAGAAAAAAGGGGAGAGAAAAAAAGAAGGGGAAGAGAGGGGAGGGGGAAAAAGAGGAGAGAGGAGGAGAGAGAGAGAGGGGGGGGGGGGGGGGGGGGGGGGGGGGGGGTTTTTCTGAAAACCCCTTTTAGAAGCATATTAATAATTTGAATTTGGGGCATTTGATTTTGCAAAAGGTTTGGCTAGCCTATAGGAAAATTTTTTAAAGTTTTTTTTAACGTTAATCACTTTTTATGTTTTTTGTTTCTGTGGGTGTTTTTTTTAAAAATTTTTTTTTATGTATCTTTCGTTTTTGCACGGTTTTTCTGATTAAAGACTACTTTTTCCCCCTAAGCATTTTTCGTAGGGCCTTTCAACCACCTCAATTATTCATACACCCTTGTAAAAAACATATTTTTTTTTCTTTCTTCTATTATCACTGAGAAGTGAACAGACTTTTAAAATCGAAGACAACACACCACTTTTCCACCAATACACACACACACAAACACACACACACACAAAATACACACACAACACCCCTACACAAACAACACACCACATACACACACAAACACACACACACAACCCCACACACACACACACACCACATACACCACATACAAAATACATACACAACACACACTTACACATACCACATACAACACATACACACACACACACATAAAACACACACATACACAACACAACACAAAAAATACACACACAATCCCACACACACATACAACACACATAACACAAAACATACAAACACACACATACACACCTCATACCACACCCTACATACCCACACACAACATACACCACATAACCCCACACAACAAAACACATACACACACACACACACAACACACACACACACACCAACCACACACCACACACCACACACACACACACACACACAACACACGCACGAAAGGAAGTAAGGTCTGCACTTCTACAAGTTGACCTGGGAGATCGTATAAACACCGAGGCCCCGTGTGCGAACGCTTTCAGAACATCTTGCGCACGCGTTAAAACCCGTTCCGCTTTTTGGAAGAGTAGGCCAATGTGTGCCGGTGGGAACGGATGACAAAATTGACAAAACTGCATACACCACGAGGACTGGATGTAAAAGAAAGCACACCAGTGCTTGTTCCGTTATCCTCGAAAGAAAAGAAGAAATAAGAGAAATACATGAAATAATGTGATATGGGCCTGAGAACTATGGCCTCTATGGTCAGTCAGTCAGTCAGCGGGGGCAGTAAACAGCAGGATTGTGCTGGATTGAAACTGTCCAGCTCTGCTCTGGTCTGGATGGCGTCAGATCAAGGCATATCTCTCTGTGTGTGCCGCGTTGTCAACTGCCTCTGCCCTGCTGTCACAACAGAACCAGATCCGTCTGTCTTTCAGTGTGATATAATGCAAGCTTTCGAGCCATTGTGTCTGTCCTAGGCGGCAGTATCTCATTAATCAAAAGACTGTATCTGTCTGTGGCTCTGTCTGTCTGTCTCTGTCTGTGAGGGTGCTTTGTCAGAATTTGATATCTGGTTCCTTTTGATGTTGATGTAACCTCTCTCTTCTCTCCCCTCTCTCTCTCTCTTCTCTCTCTCTCTCTCTCTCTTCTTCTCTCTCTCCCTCTCTCTTTTCTCTTTTGTCTCTCTCTCTCTATCTATCTCTCTCGCTTCTTGCTGTCTCCCTCTATTTTATTTATCCATATTATTTACTTATAATCAGTGTATCAGTTTTCATGTTAATGTTCAATCCATTTGAGAAATATGTGTTTAATAACGCATGTCTCTTTTCTAAAAAAAAACATATGTATATAATCTATGTATCTCTTGACATTAATGTTCAGGTCAGTTAGGGATTATGTATTGTTGAATATACACTTATCTTTTTAAATCGTGTTCTCGTTGTTGTAGTAGGGTTTTTTCCCTTGTTTTGTTGATAGTCCCTAATTAGGGCAAGGGCCGGATGAAAAAAAGTATGCGCATGCTTATTCTGTTACCCTAGAAAAATAATGATTCAATCAATAAAAGATTCATTCATTCACTCATTCATTCAATTCATTCATTCACTCTCTGTCTCTCTTCTCCCCTCACTCTTCGCGCGCACAACTCACACACACAACACACACACACACACACACACACACACCACACACACACAACACACACCACACCCCAAAACACACAACATATATATATTTTATATTTTATATAAAACACATCACACACATCACGAATCACAAAACAGACACAAGTTGTTTTTTTGTTTTTCAGACACAAGCTGCCAAACCATCCTCTGTCTGTCCTTCTCTATAATAATAATAATAATAATAATAATAATGTATGGAATTTATATAGCGATGAATCTTGTGAAGCAACAAATCAAAGCGCTTAGATGACTTTTTTTTTTAATATCGAGGATAATGGAATAAGCACTCATGTGCTTTTTTTACATTTAGTCCCCGTGTGTATGCGGTTTTGTAAATTTTGCCATCTGTTCCCACCGGCACACAATGGCCTACTCTTTCGAAAAGCGGAACAGGATTGAACGTGTGCGCAAGATGTTCTGCATGCGTTCGCACACGGGGCCTCGGTTTATAGTCTCATCCGAAGGACTTTGACATTCAGTTCGGTTTTTTTGGTTGTCAAACTGGGAAGAAAGGGCGAGGCTGGGAATCGAACCCAGAACGTCACGATTTACTTGTTGGCAGGCAAACGTCTTAACCATCCTGCCACCGTCCTCCCTATCTCCACCTGCCTTCTCTATCAACTACACACAAATCTGTCTATCATGCAGAGTTCTTGTTCTTCTTGTTTGAATGTCTCCTGTCTCTCCCACTCGACATCACACCGGAATAATAATAAAAACCATAAAAACCCAATCTGTCTCTGGGTTGAGGGGCCCGACAGGCTGCCCAAGCTCTTCACTGTCTGTCCACAGCGGTGTCAGATGGTCCAGGGAAGGAGGGAAGTAATGGCCTGACTGATCCCTGAGTTGAGGAGGGTAAAAGGTAAAGGTGTCCCATAACCTATAAGGTCGTAGGGGAGCGAGGCGTCAGAGACCTCACTTCTCTAGGGCCAGCATATTGAGGGCAGCGGCGCCCATCTCCTCTCCCTCGCTGCTTTACCTTCCCTGACCCTAAAGAGGACAGGTACCCATTTACAGCTGGGTGAACTGGGGGAACTGTACTGAAGCCAAGGCGTGGCGCGAAAACGGTCACCCATCCAACTGGTAACCACGCTCGACGCTGCTTAACTTGGCTGGGAGAAAGCGAGTGCTCCGACCACTGAGCCATCCCGTCCCCTTGAGTTGAGGAGATCACTGTTAATTCACCACAGACTCAGGCCCTAGGCTTCAAGCCGGTCTGTCTGTATACTAGGTATCATATTACGTGGAATATACGTCGCCGCTGTCACAGACCAGTCAGTGTTGGAGCATTGGGAGAGAGATCATCATCTCCAGTTTCTCTCTTCAGAGGTTAATTATTGTGGTGTGTGTGTGTGTGTAGGGGGGGGGGGAGGGGAGGGGGCAGGCGGGGGGGGGGGGGGGGGGGGGGGGGGGGGGAGGAGGGGGAGGGGTTGTGGTGTGTGTGTGGGAGGGGGGGGGGGGTTTTTTTGTGTGTGTGGGTGTGTGTGTGTAGGAGGGGAGTGGGGGTGGGGGGTTGTGTTGTGGGGTGTGTGTGGGGGGGGGGGGGGGGGAATGGGGGAAGGGGGTTGTGTGTGTGGGGTGGGTGGGGGGGGTGTTGGTGTTGTGTGTGTGGGGTGGGGGGGGGGGGGGTTGTGGTGTGTGTGTGTGTGTGGTTTGTGTGTGTGTGTGTGTGTGGTTTGTGTGTGTGTGTGTGCTCCTGTGTGTGTTCCTCTGTGTGTGCCTGTGTGTGTGTGTGTGTGTGGTGGTTTGTGTGTGTGTGTATTTGTGTGTGTGGTTTGTGTGTTTTGTGTGTGTTCCCGTGTGTGTGTGTGGTTTGTATGTATGTGTTTGTGTGGTTTGTGTGAGTGTGTGTGTATGTGTGCGTATTTTGGGGTGCATTTGGGGTTGGTGTGTGTATTTGTGTGTGTGCTGTGTGTGTTTGTGTGTGGTGTGTGTGTGTGTGTGTGTAGTGTGTGTGTGTGTGTGTGTTCGTGTGTGTGTGTGTGTGTGTGGTTTTTGTGTGTGTGTGTATTTGTGTGTGTGGTTTGTGTGTGTGTGTGTGTGTTCCTGTGTGTGTGTGGGTTTGTATGTATGTGTTTGTGTGGTTTGTGTGAGTGTGTGTGTATGTGTGCGTATGTGTGTGTATTTGTGTGTGTGTATTTGTTGTGTGGTGTATTTGTGTGTTGTGTGTGTGTGTGTGTGTGTGTGGTGTGTGTGCGCGCGCGCGCGCGTAGTGTGTGTGTGGTATTGTGTGTGTGTGGACCAGCCACCCGAGCATTTCTTCCACTGAGTTTCCTCATACCCGGTTTTCCTGTTTCCTACCATTAATTCGAACTGGGGCCATAAAAGACAGTTTTAGTAGAGGTTGAGTAGTAGCATTTTTCCTCTCTCTCTCTCTCTCTCTCTCTCTCTCTCTCTTTTATATATATATAATATATATATATATTTTATATTTATATATATAATATATATTATATATATATATAATATATTACACACCCTTAATACAACATAACACAATGCAGCGAAATGAAAAGTGACGCGACGCAACACAACGCAACGCAAAAGCCACATAACGCAACACAACGCAACGCAAATGCCACATAACACA
>CM054167.1:6246109-6283609 GCA_028751875.1 Rapana venosa | reverse complement strand
CTAAGGCAGTTATCACTTCGTGTGTTTCTTCCTGGCTAGTACACCAACACTGAGAGATTCTGGCGAATGCGACCGGGGTTTTTTGGTGGTTTTTTATTTTTTTTTTTACCCATAATAATTTAGGAAGCCGCAATCCGACTTCGGGGATGATGTTTTAACACGACACCTGCAGGCTGTTTATGCAGTTTTTTTATTCGCATATTTTGTCATCCATTCCCGGTGTAAAGGCCTACTTTTTGGAAAGGTGGAACCTTATTAACGTGTGCGTATGGTGTTCTGTATGCGTTCGCACAAGAGGCCTCGGTTTATAGTCTCATCCGAAGGAAGTTTGAGGGAGCATAGTCAGTGCTGATGTTCACTCCTGGGGGAAATCTCCGAGAATGAATGATGAAAGCCTGGGTGGAGGCTTGAAGGATGGAGAGCTCAGCGCTCTAACCGCTAGGCTAGCCTACCCCGCCCCCTGCCTCCCCTTACTGTCGTTATAAAGCCAAGGCATTTCCTCTTCCTTTGTTTCTCGTTGGTGGTAGGGGTTAAATTAGCGCAGTTGTAGAGAGGATGATCGAATGTTGGCTTCGTGTGGTAGAAGCCATTTTAGGGAGGGGTCTCTTTTAAAATTTCTGTGGGGTAATGTTTTAGTGTCTTTGAATTTGTTTCCTCAGTTTCTGAAGACAAAGCGTTTTAATCTGTTGTTGTCTTGAGCATTGTGGGACAGAAGTTTGTTAGACGAAAATGTCTGATACTCTCGTATGTGTACAAAAGGTAAAGGTGTCCCATAACCTATGTGGTCCTAAGGGAACGAGGCGTCAGAGACCTCAACTTCTCTAGGGGCCAGCATATTGAGGGCGGCGCCCATCTCCTCTCCCTCGCTGCTTTACCTTCCCTGACCCTAAAGAGGCAGGTACCCATTTACAGCTAGGTGAGCTGGGGGACTGTACTGAAGCCAAGGCGCGCAAAGGGTCACCTATTCAAGTAGTAATCAAGCTCGATGCTGCTTAACTTTAGCTGGGGGAAAGCGAGTGCTCTGACCACTGAGCTATCCCGTCCCCAGTTTGTGTATACCATACTTTCAGAAAAAAGCCTCATTGGCAGTGAACCCACTCCCCTGAAAATCCTTCCGATGGGACAACAAACCCAAATCTAAAAGTTATTAGCTTGTTGCAGCAACAAATGGGTTTGTGTATGTACATTGTGTTTCTTTTCTGAATAAGCATTAGTTTATTCACAGTCCCGTATACATGTACGCACGCAAAAGGGGTCATGCACACGTGTCAACATCCCATCCACCGTTCACAGAAGCCTAGGTCAGCTATGGGGACAGGATAGCCTAGTGGTCAGAGTGATGCGCATTGCGCTCGATATCTGCTGACCCGGGTTCGAATCTTGTTCAAGATGATTTTTCCCTCTGGAGTTAACTTCAGTGCCGACTCACTTTCTCCAAAAGTAATTCGGATGAGACTATAAACCCCGAGCGCGAACGCACGTTGAACATCTTGCGCACACGTTAAAACCCGTTCCGCTTTTTGCAAGAGTAGGCTAGTGTGTGCCGGTAGGAATGGATGACAACATTTACAAAACTGCATACACACGGGGACTGAATGTAAAAAAAAGCCTCATGACTGCTTATTCAACTATCCTCGGAATAAAAGAATAAGATTAAAATTTTTTTTAAAAGACCGTTGAGATGGATGACGTAAACATACCCAGCATGCACCCCGCTACCTGGAGAGGGATGGGCTCCGCCAGGTTCAACCTGCACACCACACACTGCCTGCAAAAGAAAAAAAACCCACAGACCTAGTGCAGTGCCTCAGTGACTCCTTAAGGAGTTAAGAGAGAAGTCAGGTCACATCAAGTCAGTATGCTTGAAGTCGGAATGCAGGTACCTTAATAATTGGGGGGGCGGGGGGGCGAGGGGGGAAGGGGTGGGGGAGCAAAAATCTCACCATTGGTGAACCTCGGAGCTCTAGCCGAGGAACGAAAAAAACTTCAAACAATTTTTTTTTATAAATTGTTTGCTGGTATAAGCCTAGATATTAATTTTGAGTGTTAGTTTTGCCGTAAGACTCTTGAGTTTGTTTCAATAAATTGTTAGGTTGACTTTTCTATTGTTTTTTTCCCCCATGCGTCATATATGTTCATGATAACTGTGGTGTGTGTGTGTGTGTGTGTGTGTGTGTGTGTGTGTGTGTGTGTGTGTGTGTGTGTGTTGTGCTGTGTGTGTGTGTGTGTGCGTGTGTGTGTGGTGAGTGGTGTGAGAGAGAGATGTGTTTGTGTGTGTGTATGTCTGTGTGAGAGGATGTGTGTGTGTGGTGTGCGTGGTGTCGTGCGTGCGCGCGCGGCGTGTGTGTGTGTGAGAGGAGATATGTGTTTGTGGTGTATGTGTGTCTGTGTGAGAGAGATGTGCGTGTGTGTGTGTGTGTACGCGCGCGCATGCGCACGTGGACGCTCGCGCACGCGCGCGCGCGCACACACACACACACATACACACGAGCGTGCAGATGTGCGATTGTCTCCGTGCGTGCAAACGCACACACGTGTGTTTATATAAACACATTATTTTAATGTGCCATAAATTTTCAATTCCTGTTGACATTCAGTCTGTGAACTATAGAAGGAAGTGTGATCAGAGAGCTGACGACGTTAGTGTGTGTGTTAGTGACAAACGAAGCGATGATGATTCATGCAAATGTCCTTTATCAACCGATTTAATGATCTGGAAAAAAAACCTGCATAAATTGCTGTGAGTTATGTCTCCAGGAGGTAGGATGATTAAAAAAAAAAAAGATTTTAAAAAAAAAGACTCGATATGAAAGGAGAGAAAGAAAGGTAGAAAAGTTAAACGTCAAAAATAATTTATAGAAAGAAACACAGAAAGAAAAAGACAGACGGACAGACAGACAGATAGACATGGGACACCTTTCAGAGGTCCCCCCCTCCCCCCTTCCCTCCTCCCTATCGCCCCTCCTCTACCCAACTGTCCCTCTCCTCTCCTCTCCTCTCCTCTTCCTCTCCTCTCCTCTCCTCTCCTCTTCTCTCTGTCTACTCTTGTCTCTTTCTCTTACAGTGTCTGAGTTTTCGCCCTCTCGTGTGTGGTGGTGTGTGTGTGTGTGTGGTGTTGTGTGTGTGTGTGTGTGGGTGTGTGTGTGTGTGTACTTGTGTGTGAGTGTGTGTGTGTGAGTGTTGTGTGTGTCGTGTGATGTTGTGTTGTGTGTGTGTGTGTTGTGTGTGTGTGTGTGGTGTGTGTGACTGTGTGTGTGTGCGCGCTTTGTGTGTGTGTGTTGTGTGTTGTGCGTGTGCGCTTGTGTGTTCTCAGTTACGTCTATTCACATTTAGTGATTTTAGACGCTTGTGTGTGTGTGTGTGTGTGTCTTTGTGTTTGTGTGTGTGTGTGTGTGTGTGGTGTGTGTGTGTGTGTGTGTGTGTGTGTGTGTGTGTGGTGTGTGTGACTGTGAGTGTGTGAGTGTGTGTGTGTGTGTGTGTGTGTGTCAGTGTGAGTGTGTGTGTTTGTGTGTGTGACTGTGTGTGGTGCGTTGTGTGTGTATGTATGTGTTTGTGGCGTGTGCGCTTGTGTGATATCTTCAGTTTAACGTCTATTCACATTAATTTTAGTGATTTCAGACACGTTGTGTGTGTGTGTGTGTGTGTGTGTGTGTGTGTGTGTGTGTGTGTGTGTGTGTGTGTGTGTGTGTGTGTGTGTGTGTGCGCGCGCGCGCTAGTGTGTGTATATATGTGTTTGTGCGTGCGCGCTTGTGTGTGTGTGTGGTGTGTTTGGGTGTGTGACTGTGTGTGTGCGCTTGTGTGTGTATGTATGTGTTTGTGCGTGCGCGCTTGTGTGTGTGTGTGTGTGTGTGCGCGCGCGCTTGTGTGTGTGTGTGTGTGTGTGTGTGCAGGTTGTGTGTGTATGTGTTTGTGCGTGCGCGCTTGTGTGTGTATGTATGTTTGTGCGTGCGCGCTTGTGTATGTATGTGTGTTTGTGTCGCGTGCGCTTGTGTGTATGAGTGAGTGCGTACGCGTTGTGTGTGTGTGTGTGTGTGCACGCTTGTGTGTGTATGTGTTTGTGCGTGCGCGCTTGTGTGTGTATGTATGTTTGTGCGTGCGCGCTTGTGTATGTATGTGTGTTTGTGCGCGTGCGCTTGTGTGTGTGTATGAGTGAGTCTGCGCGCGTTCTGTGTGTATGTATGTGTGTGAAAGTAAAATTAAAACTTTTATTTTCAGAAGTAAAATTAAAACTTTTATTTTCAGAGGATACATTGAATAAGCAAAACATTCTGTGTGTGTGTGTGTGCGCGCGTACGTGCGCGCGTCCGTGCGTGCGTGGGCAAACGCGCGCTTAACATACATACGATTGCAAGATCACACAGGCTAATACTCTCTCAAGCCACCTTGTATCATCACAGTTTTGGAACAAAGAGATTATACCGTACCGTGACTGACATCCGATCTCTATGAACCGAGGAGAATGGGGAGAGAGGGGGGGGGGGGTGGGGGGGGTGGGGGGGGGGGGGGGGGGTGGGGGGGGGGGGGGGTGGAGAGGGAGAGAGTAGTCTGCTGGTGGGGGTAGTGGTGGTGATGGTGGAGAGTGGTGGCAGGGGGGGGGGGAAGGGGTGTGGGTGGGAGGGTGTTGTTAAACGCGGCGCTACACATGTGCCACAAGTGAATACTTCTTTTTTTCAATCAAAGTAAACTTCACATTCCACCACATGTATCGTCTGAGTAGGTTGTTTCGTATAAAACACTCACTCGGCTCCACCATCTTTCACTGCACTCATTCCACTATACACTGTACTCTACTCCGCTCACACCTCTTCACCCACTCTACTCCACTCCACCCAACACTCCACTCTACTTCACTCCACTCCACTCCATACTCAACCACTCCACTCCACCAACTCTACTCTACTCACCATCCACTCCAATCTACTCCACTTCACTCCACTCTCACTCCACTCTACTCCACTCCACTCTCTTCCACTGCACTCCTGTCTACTCCACTCACTCACTGTCACTCTACTACCCTCCACTCCTTACACTCCACTCCTTCTACTCCACTCCACTCTACTTAAACCTACTCCACTCCACTCCACTCAACTCAACTCACTCCACTACCATCACTCTACTCCACTAACACTCCACTCTACACCTCTCCACTCAATACTCACTACTCCATCTCCCAATCTACTCCACCATCTACTCATCTCCACTCCCTTAACTCCACTCAACTCCACTCCCACTCCACCTCCACTATCCTATATCTCACTCACTCTACTACTAATCACTCTACTCCACTCACCCCTCACCCTTTCCACTCCACTCCTAATATACTCCACTCACTCTACTCTAAACTCTACTCCACTCCTCTCCACTTCCTACTCCTATATACTACTTCACACTCTCACTCTACTCACCTCAATACTCTACTCTACTCCATCCCACTCCATCACTCCTCTCCACTCCACTCCCCTAATACTCCACTCACTCTACCTCTAATCACTCTACTCCTACTCCACTCCACCCACCCCTCCACTCAACTACTCACCACCTCTCTAATCACTCACCCTCACTCTACTCCTAATCACTCATACATTTCACCACTCCACTCCACTCCTCTTCCACTCCACCCTATATACTCCACTCACTCTAACTCTAATTCACTCTACTCCACTCCACTCAACCTCCTCTCTCACTCCACTCCTATATACTCCACTCTCACTCTACTCTAATCACTCTACCTCCACTCCACTCCACTCCTCTCCACTCCACTCCTATATACTCCCACATCAACTCTACTACTTAACTCACTCCACTTCCACTCCACTCTTACTCCACTCTACTCTACCACTCTCTAACTCACCACTCTCACTCCACTCCTACTCACTACACCACTCACTCCAATCACTCCACTCCACTCCACTCTCCCTCTACTCCACTTCCACTCCACACCACTCACTCTACTTACCACTCCACTCACACCACTCCACTCCACTCCACTCCACTCCACCTACTCACTCCACTCAACTCTATCCACTCTACTTACCACTCCCACCCCACTCTACTCTACTCTACTACTCCACTCCATCCACTCCACACCCCACTCTACTCTAATCCACTCTCTCTACCCACTCCACTCCACCACCCTCTACTCTACTCCACTACCACTCCACCCCACTCTACTCTACTCCACTCTATTAACTCACTCCATCCACCCCACTACTCCACTCTACTCTCCACTCTACTCTACTCCACTCCACACCCACTCCACTCTACTCTACTCTACTTCCACTCCTCAACACCACTCACTCTACTCTTACTCTACTCCACTCCATCCCCACTCCACTCCACTCACCTACACTCTACTCTACCTCCACTCCACACCACTCTACTCTACTCCACTCCAAACCACTCCACTCTACTCTACTCTACTCCACTCCACACCACTCCACTCTACTCTACTCCACTCCACCCCACTCCACTCTACTCCACTCTACTCTAACTCCACTCCACACCACTCCACTCTACTCCACTCTACTCTACTCCACTCCACTCCACACCACTCCACTCTACTCTACTCTACTCCACTCTACTCTGCTCCACTCTACTCTACTCACTGCATGTCCTAAACTACAGTATATTACACTGCCCTAACGCTGCACTACACTGCACTGTACTACACTACACTCCAGTCCACCACACACACACACACACACACACACACAACACCACACACACACGCACGCGCACGCACGCACAGAGAGAGAGAGAGAGAGAGAGAGAGAGAGAAGAGAGAGAGAGAGAGAGAGAGAGAGAAGAGAGAGAGAGAGAGAATCAATCTTGTTTCCTTGTCATTTATTTATTTAACTTACATCACTGTATGGTTCATTTCAGAATTTCTCAACAACAAAATCACAAATATTCTACATCTATTAGAAAGATCGACGAAATGAATAAATAATTTTTTTTAAGGAAATCTTCACGTTTTTCTTTCTTCTTTCCTTTCATTTCATTTCATTGTCCTACAAGCACCACTGAGCTAACTTTGGTAGGACAAAATGACGTAAGGTTGCATGACGTTACGTCGATGTGTACGCCTATTGACGTCAAGTTTAACCAATCAGACATTACACGTAAGTTAGAGCCCAAATGCTAGGTTAACATCAAAGCATTGACACTATTTGAGGATTGATTTGTTAAAAATGACTATGATGATAATAAGAACAACAACAACAATAATAGTAATTTTTTATTTTATTTTATTCTCTTATATCGAGGATAATGGAATAAGCACTTATGTGCTTTTTTACATCCACTCCCCGTGTGTATGCGATTTTGTAAATTCTGTCATCTGCTCCCACCTGCACACAATGACCTACTCTTCCGAAAAGCGGAACAGGATTTAACGTGTGTACAAGATGTTCTGCATACGTTTGCACACGAGACCTCGGTTTATAGTCTCATCCGAAGGACTTTTCGGGAGAATAATATTATTAATAATAATAAGAAGAAGAATGATAGAGATCACCCGGCAGCTTTGTTTTAGGTCCAGCAAATACTACAGAGACAGGAGAAGGTGGAGGGACGCTGTTGAGGCCCTCTGCTCCGCTAGGAGCTATAAGGACTAAGAAGAAGAAGAAGAAGAAATATTACATGCTAACATGAGTATTACAAATCAAGAGAACATACACCCTAAATTTAAGCCCCATCTGTGAAAAAAACAACGTTGTCAGTTAATTGATTTAACAGCAAAACTTCCAACTAAACTGCTTTTATAGGGGAGGGGGGGGGGGGGGGCAGGGTGCAAGTGGTTAGAGCTTTGCGCTGGTGACCTGACGACCCGGGATCTACCCTCCACCCAGGCCCCAGTGTCGGGTAGTTCTACCCTGGAGTTACCATCAGGACTGACTCCGCTCCAGAGGAGACTATAAACCCAAGCCCCGAGGGCGAACGCACGCACGACCAAAATCTTGCTCACACGTCAAAAACCCGTTCCACTTTTCGGAACATTAGGCCATTTCATACCGGTAAGAGGAGTAGATGACAATTTAAAAAAAAGAACCTACCTGTATTCACACATGTGGTGTGTTTAGAAACCATCCCCCGAAGTCAGAATACCGCTGCCTACACGGCGGTGTGGTGGTGTGGACGGTGGCGTACACAAAGTTCTCACCATTGGTGAAGGAACCTCAGAGCTCTAACCCAGTCTGAATTGGGGGACGGGATAGCCTAGTGGTTAGAACATTGCGCTCGCAATCTGACGACCCGGTTTCGATTCCCGTTCAAGGAGATATTTTCCCCTGGAGTTAACACCAGTGCAGACTCCACTCTTCCCAAAAAGTCCTTCGGATGAGACTAAAAACCGAGGCCCCGTGTGCGAACGCACGCAGAACATCTTGCGCGCGCGTTAAATCCCGTTCGGCTTTTCGTAAGAGTAGGCTATTGTGTGCCGATGGGAACAGATGGCAGAATTGACAAAACTGCATACACACGGGGACAAGATGTAAAAAAAAGCACAGTAGGGCTTATTCCATTATCCTCGATATAAAAGAATAAAATGAAAATGAAAGAAAAATGAACGAAAAACAAAATTGATACGAAAAATAAGCTGTAGCTTGATGTCTATCTCCCCGCTGTATTGATGTTTACGTCTGTTGTATGACTACTGAATACACCCAGTAATGGACTTGGCATGAATAACATCAAACTGAATCGTCTTTCTTTCATACCACTGTCCACATTATAATTATGTTCCTTTCTTTCCCTGTCCTTTTAAAAAAACAAAAAAAAACAACTCTACTACATAAAGGAAGAAAAGGAGTCGAAAAAATGTTGATATAAACTTGTCTATGGCTGCCTGTGTAAACAGGCTATAAAATAGCGTCTTGACGTAGTTTTTTAGATAGGGAAAAGGGAGGGTGGCAGTTTTGTGTGCTGTCACGTTCTTGGAGAGACAGTGTTGGCCTTGTGGCGTTGACCTAAGTGTTCGTCAGGGGTTTCGGATATACAGTATACAAACAGACGTCTTTGTTGAAGTATAGGATTGACAGGTTTGTTGTTGTTGTTGTTTAGTTTGTTTGTTTGTATGTTTGTTGGAAGGTTTGAATTCTGCTATTTTTGTTTATTTGTTTCTTTTTTTTCTTTCTTTTTCGTTCTTTGTCTGTCTTTCACTTTCTTTCTTTCTTTCTTTGATGGAAGGTTTGAATACGTCGTTTTCATTTCTTTTCTCTCTCTCTCTCTCTCTCTCTCTCTCTCTCTCTCTCTCTCTCTCCTCTCTCATCTCTCCTCTCTCTCTCTCTCCTCATCTCTCTCTCTCTTCATCTCTCTCTCTCTCTCTCTCTCTCTCTCCTCTCTCTCTCTACTCTCTCTCTCTCTCTCTCTGCCCTCTCTCTCTCTCTCTCTCTCTCTTCTCTCTCTCACTCACTCTCTCCTCTCTCCCCTCTCTCCTCTCTCTCTCCTCTCTCTCATCTCCTCTCTCTCCTCATCCTCTCTCTCTCTCTCTCTCTCCGTTTTCTTGTTCTTTTTTTTTGTCTTTCTTCTGTCTTTCTTCTCCAACTCTGCCTTGTCTTCTCTGTTGTATCAGCTTTCTGTGCTCGTTTTTTTATCCCTTCCAACTTTCATCTGTTCTTTTTCTTTTCATTCTTTCTACACCAACTTTATTTCTCTCTCTCTCTCTCTCACGCACACACACACACAAACACACACACACACACACACACCAACACACGCGCACGCACGCAGGGCACGCACGCTCGTGCACACACACCAACAGAACTTGACACGAGAGAGTCCCTTTTTATTTTTATTTTGTTCTTTTTTTTTAGGAGAGAGAGAGAGAGAGAGAGAGAGAGAGAGAGAGAGAGAGAGAGAGAGAGAAGAGAGAGGAGAAGAGAGAGCGCCAGCCAGCAAACCAGCCAGCTAACCAGCCTAGCAGCTTGTCAGGTCTATAGACAGACAGACAGACAACAGATAGCAGACACAATGACAGTCAAACACGGAGACAGGTCTACTGAATTTGATACGATCATGTGAGAAACTTTCAACAGTTGGGTTTTGGCAGTCACTTCCTTTCATTCAACCCCACACACACACACACAAACACTCTCTCTCTCTCTCTCTCTCTCTCTCTCTCTCTCTCCCTCCTTCTCCTCTCTCCTCTCTATCTCTCTCTCTTCTCTCTCTCTCCCCTCTCTCTCTCTCTCTCCCCTCACCACCACACACACACACACTCTCTCTCTTCTCCCCACTTAACACACCACACCCTCTCTCTCCTCTCCTCTCCCCTCTCTCTCCATCTCTCTCTCTCTCTCTCTCTCACACACACACACTCCTCTCTCCCCTTTCTCTCTCTCTCTCTCTCTCTCTCTCTCTCCCCTCTTTCATACTCTCTCTCAGACACACATACATACATGCATACATACATGCATACATACATACACACATCTGTCTCTCTTTCTCTCTCTCTCACAGACACATACACACACACTGTCTCACTCACACACACACACACACACACACACCCTCTCTCTCTCTCTCCCCTCTCCCCTCATTTCATACACGAAACACACACACACACACACTTCTCTCTCTCTCTCACTCATAAAACGCACACACACACACACACTCTCTCTCTCTCTCTCTCATCTCTCTCACTCATAACCACAACACACAACACACACACCCCTTCTCTCTCTCTCTCTCACTCATACACGCACCCCACACACACACACACTCTCTCTCTCTCTCTTCTCTCATCATACACGCACACACACACCACACACACTCTCCCCTCTCTCTCTCTCTCACCAACCCACACACCAACACACCCTCTCTCTCTTTCTCTCCCTCAAAATCCCCACCACAAAACACACACACTCTCTTCTCTCTCTCTCTCACTCAAAACACGCACACCACACACACACACTCTCTCTTCTCTCCCTCCCCACTCATACACGCACACACCAAACAAAAACCTCTCTCTCTCTCCTCTCTCTCACTCATACACCCCCAACACAAAACACAACACACTCTCTCTCTCTCTCTCCTCACTATACACCACACAAAAACACCAAAAAAACACTCCTCTCTCTCTTTTTCCCCTCACTCTTTACACGCACAACACCAAAAAAAACCCCTCTCTCTCTCTCTCCTAAATCTTACACCCACACAACACACACCCCACTCTCTCTTTTTCTCTCTCTCACTCATACACGCCCCACACACACACACCACTCTCTCTCTCTTTTCTCTCCCCATTTCATAAAAACAACACACACACACACACACTCTCTCCCCTCTCTCTCTCACTCTTTACACCACACACACACCCCAAAACTCTTCTCTCTCTCCCTCTCATCATACCCCAAACCACACACACACACACCCCTCTCTCTCTTCCTCCCCCTAAAAACACGCCCCAAAAACACACACAAAACCCCACTCTCTCCTCTCTCTCTCTCATTTCATACACGCACACACACACACACACTCCTTTTCCTCTCTCCCCTTCTCAAAAAACACAAACACACCCCACAAACACACACACTTTTTCTCTCTCTCTCTCCCCTCTCTTCTCACTCATACAAGAAACACACAAACACTCCTCTCTCTCTTTCTCTTTCTTCTCTCTCTCACTCAACACGCACACACACACACACACTCTCTCTCTCTCCTCTCTTCCTCTCACCACCACCAAAACACACACACACAACAACTCTCTTCTCTCTCCCCTCTCTCTCACTCATACACACACAACACAACACCCCACACCCCTCTCTCTCTCTCTCTCTCACTCTTTCCCACGCAAACACACCCACACACACTCTCTCTCTCTCTCCTCTCTCCTCTACACGACACCAAAACACACACACACTTCTCTCTCTCTCTCTCTCTCTCTCTCTCTCTTTTCACTAAATACCCACAAAAACCACCACACACCTCTCTCTCTCCTCTCACCATACCGCCCAAAAACAAAACACACAAAAAAACACTTCTCTTCTCTCTCTCCCCCACTCAAAAACACGCAACACACACAAACACTCCTCTCTTTTCTCTCCCCTCACTCAAACACGCCACAAAACCCTCCACAAAAACTCTCTCTCTCTCTCTCCACTCAAAACACGAAAAACACAACCAAAAAACACACTCTTTTCCCCTCTCTCTCTCTCTCTCTCACCCCACACCCCAACACACACACAACCCCAAAACACTCTCTCTCTCTCTCTCTCTTCTCTCTCCCCCCACTCATACCCCCAACACACACCCCACACTCTCTCTCTTCTCCTCTCTCTTCTCTCTCTCTCTCCCACTCTTCCCAACCAAACACACACAAACACACTTCTCTCTCTCTCTCCCCTCTCTCCCCTTCTCTTCCACACACAACCACACACACACCCAAAACCACACTCTCTCTCTCTCCTTCTCTCTCTCTCTCACCCCATACACGCCACAAAAAACACACAACACTCTCTCTCTCTCTCTCTCTCTCTCTCTCCCCCTCTCTTCTCTCCCCTTTTCTCACACAACACACAAAACCACACACCCCTCTCTCTCTCTCTCTCTCTTCTCTCTCCTCACACACACACACACCCCAAAACACACACCTCTCTTCTCTCTCTCTCTCTCTCCTCTCACTCATAAAAGCACACAAAAAAACACCCCACACACACACAAAACTCCTCTCCCCCTTCTTTTTCTCTCTCTCTTCTAAACTCATACAACGCACAACACACACCACACAAAACCACACTCTCTCTCTCTCTCTCTCTCTCTCTCTCTCTCTCTCTCTCTCACTCATACACCCCAACACAAAAACACACACACACACCCCCCTCTCTCTCTTTTCTCTCTCCCCCTCTCCCCTCTCTCCTAACTCAAAACACGCACACACAAAACACACCCCTTTTCTCTCTCTCTCTCTCTCTCCCCTCTCTCTCTCTCTCTCCCCCTTTTCCTCTCTCTTTTCCCCTCATACCGCAAATGTCCCCCACTCACAAAACCAACACACACACACTCTCTCTTTTCCTCTCTCTCCCCTTCTCTCTCCCCCTCTCTCTCTCCCCCACTCTTTACACGCAAAACCCACACACAACACCTTTCCCATCCCCAACCCCAAACCTCCCCCCCCCCCCTTACTCCCCCCCCCCACCCCCCACCCACACACACACACACGCACACACACACACACGCACACACACACACACACACACACACACACACACACACACACGCACACTCTCTCTCTCTCTCTCTCTCTCTCTCTCTCTCTCTCTCTCTCTCTCACACACACACACACACACACACACTCTCTCTCTCTCTCTCTCTCTCTCTCTCTCTCTCTCTCACTCATACACGCACACACAACACAACACCGTCCCATCCCCAACCCCAGCCCCCCACACCCCAACACACACACAACACACACACACACACACGCAACACACACACACACACACACACACACACACACACACACACACACACACACACACACAACAACACACACACTACATCCCTGAAATCCACCTCTGCCACAAACACCCACGTAGCCAGTCAGCCACATAGCCAGTCAGCCACACAGCCAGTCAGCCAGCCAGTCAGCCAGTCAGCCTTGTGTAACACTCCAAGGTAAACAACGCTCCCCGTAATTCTGTATATCGAAAACAATCAGCTTAACTCTTTCCCCTCAGCCTTTGATAGATAGCCAAACGTTGTTGTTGACGCCAATAACCTAAGATCTGCCTTACGAGCACACTCCTACTGTAGGCCTATTGGGCTGCCTGCTATTAGAAAGTGAAATCTGAAAGCATTGACCTAAGCCAAGCTAAGCTAAGCCAAACTAGTCCGGAACAAACAAGGTATGTACATGTGCTGGGCCTGACTTGTGAGGAGCTTAGCGGCAGCGCAACGCATTTTTTATCATGATTATGACAGACAACGAGTGTCCTAAAGAAGAAGGAGAAGAAGAAGAAACAAGAGTATGGGGGTTTGTTGATTCTTGAGAAATTTGAAATGTGGAGTGTTTGAGGTTTTCGTTTCTTGAGAGCTAGAGTTTTCTGCGGATTTTGTGAGTTAAAAGAAAGTAAGGTTTGATATCAGCTGGGTTGTGTGTGTGGTGTGTGTGTGTGTGTGTGTTGTGTGTGTGTGTGTGTGTGTGTGTGTGTGTGTGTGTGTGTGTGTGTGTGTGTGTGTGTGTGTGTGTGTGTGTGGTCAGTGTGTGTGTTCAGTGTGTGTGTGTGTGTGTGTGTGTGTGTGTTGTTCAGTGTGGTGTGTGTTCAGTGTGTGTTGTTGTGGTGTGTGTGTGTGTGTGTGTGCGTGTGTGTGTGAGTGAAAGAGAGAGACAGAGTGTGTGTGTGTTCAGTGTGTGTGTTTGTGTGTGTGTGTGTGTGTGTGTGTTCAGTGTGTGTATGTGTGTGTATGTATGTATGTGTGTGTGTGTTCAGTGTGTGTATGTGTGTGTATGTATGTATGTGTGTGTGTTTTCAGTGTGTGTATGTGTGTGTGTTTTCAGTGTGTGTGTGTGTGTGTGTGTGTATGTGTGTGTGTATGTGTGTGTGTGTGTGTGTTTTCAGTGTGTGTATGTGTGTGTGTATGTGTGTGCTAGTAGGCGTAGCAGTAGTAGTAATAGTTGTTGATTGATGACTTTGGTTGACTTATTGATTAGCTGATTATTGATTAAATACTTGATTGATGATTGATTTCATCATTGATTGATTGATGGAGTTTTTGTTTCTGAAGGAGATAGATCGATAAAGTAAGTGTATCGACTTTCTCTCTGTGTGCTGTTTAGTCACCGCAAGTTTCTATTAATTGTTTGTTTCTTTTTAACTAGTTTTTGTTGTTGTTGTTTTTTAAAATCCGGATTGACAAACTGACTGATTGTTTGAAGACATTCGTTTCTGACCTCAAGGTTGATTGTAGAGGAGTGTGGGTGGATGTTATATGGACTCGTTGACAGTGTGTTTTCAAGCTATAGGCTAAAGTAAAACACACGCACGCACGCACGCGCACGCACGCACGTACGCGCGCGCGCGCGCACACACACACACACACACACACACACACACACACACACACACACACACACACACACACACACAACACAAATCTCAAGGTTTGCTGTTGGAAATATGGATTGGTATTGGATTTAGTGATCGATTTTTCAGTTCCAGTTTAAGCCTACAAAATATTGATCTGAAGAAATGATACCTTCACTTATTGTTGATCGGAATATCTTAGAAGGAGGAGGAGGGGGAGGTGTGTTGATGAGAGAGAGAGAGAGAGAGAGAGAGAGAGAGAGAGAGAGAGAGAGAGAGAGAGAGAGAGAGAGAGAGAGAGAGAGAGAGAGAGAATGCAGGAATCTTTATTTTTCAAGGGTTACAGAATAAGCATGCCCATTCTTTTTTTCATCCGACCCTTGCCGGATGAGAGAGTCCTTCGGATGAGACTATAAACCGAGGCCCCGTATGCGAACGCATGCAGAACATTTTGCGCACACGTTAAATCCTGTTCCGCTTTTCGAAAGAGTAGCCATTGTGTGCCGGTGGGAACAGATGACAAAATTGACAAAACGCATACACACGGACACTGGATGTAAAAAAGCACAAAAGCTTATTCCATTATCCTCGATATAAAAGAATAAATAAATGAATAAAAATAAATAAGAGAGAGAGAGAGAAAGAAGAGAGAGAGAGAGAGAGAGGGGGGGGGGTTATTGTTGTTGTTGCTGCTGCTGCTTAGTAGGTTTTAAGCCTTCCCCAGACCTATTCTGGGGTAGGCTGTAACCTTATCTAGGGGACAGGATGGCTCAGTGGTCAGTGCACCCTCTGTCCCCAAGCTAAGGTCAAGCAGCATCGAGCGTAGTTGCCTCTGGGATGGGTGACCGTTAGTGTACCTTCGCTTCAGCACAGTCCCCAAGCTCATCCAGCTGTAAAATGGGTACGCAGGGAGGGAGAAGAGATGGGCGCCGCCCTCACTATGCTGGCTCCTGGAGAAGCTGTGGTCTCTGACACCTTGCTCCCCATAGGGTACAGGAACGCCTTTACCGTTAGTTTACCCGGAAAGTGTCAAAATAATAATAATAATAATATTGTATGGACTTTATATAGCGCTGATAATAATAATAATTTAAAAAAAAAAAAAAAAATAATAATAATAATAATGTATGGAATTTATATAGCGCTGAATCTTGTAAAGCTACAAATCAAAGCGCTCAGATGACTTTTTTTTTACATTTTTATCGAAAGAGACTCTTCAAGCAATTTCGTATTTTGTGTTTCTAATATCTCATTCATGTTGTTTTCTTACAGAAAGCTGCATAAGAAGAGGACAGAGTGCGTGATTTAAAAATAAACAACAAAAAACCCCAAACAAACAAACCCACAGACGACTGAGCCATCATCCAACAAATTCAACACGAAGTAACGGTTTCGGGTGACCTGCAGAGGAAGCAGACGTCAGTTCCGGCAGAATGGATGAAGGACGGCTCGCGGTGGTCTTTCGGCGGGAAGAACAGCACCGGAAGTTCGTTTACGTCATGAACGACATCGTGCGCGCCAAGCTGAGGCTGTACAGCAACTGTCTAGCCCGCGAACAGCATGAATCGTCCGTGAAACTGCTGAAGAACTGTTCGGAGGTAGGCCTAAGGGTGTGTGTGTGTGGTGTGGTGTGTGTGTGTGTGTGTGTGTGTGGTGTGTTGTGGTGTGTGTGTGTGTGTGGTGTGGTGTGTGTGGTTTGTGTGTGTTGGTATGGCGTTGTGGTGTGGTGTGGTGTTGTTGGTGTGTGTGTGTGTGTGTGTGTGTGGTGGTGGGTGTTGTGGTGTGTGTTGTGTGTGTGTGTGTGTGTGTGTGTGTGTGTATGTGTGTGTGTGGTGTGGTGTATTGGTATGGCGTGGTGTGGTGTGGTGTGTGTGTGTATGATGTGTGTGTGTGTGTTGGTATGGCGTGGCGTGGGGTGGTGTTGTGTGTGTGTGTGTGTGTGTTGGTATGGCGTGGTGTGTCGTGTGTGTGTGTGTGTGTTGTGTGTGTGTATTGGTATTGGCGTGGTGTTTGGTGTGGTGGTGGTGTGTGTGTGTGTGTGTGTGTGTGTGTGGTTGTGTGTGTTCGTTTTGTGTGTGTGTGTGTGTGTGTGTGTGTGTGTTGGTGTGTGTGTGTATTGGTATGGCGTGGTGTGTGGTTGGTGTGTGTGTGTGTGTGTGTGTGTGTGTGTGTGTGTGTGTGTGTGTGTGTGTGTGTGTATTGGTATGGTGTTGGTGTGGTGTGGTGTGTGTGTGTGTGTGTATGTGTTGTGTGTGTGTGTGTGTGTGTGTGTGTGTGTGTGTGTGTGTGTGTGTGTGTTTGGTATGGCGTGGTGTGGTGTGGGTGGTGTGTGTGTGGTGTGTGTATGTGTGTGTGTTGGTATGGCGTGACGTGGTGTGGTGTGGTGTGTGTGTGTGTTACTTATTTTTATTATTTTATTTTATTCTTTTATATCGAGGATATGGAATAAGCACTTACGTTCAGTGTTCTTGTGTGTGTGTGTGTGTGTGTGTGTGTGTGTGTGTGGTGTGTGTTGTGTGTTGGTGTGTGTGTGTATGTGTGTGTGAAAGTTCGGGCTGATATTTGCTTTGTGGTGTTAATATGTAGCGCTGTAATTTTTCTTCTCTTCTGCGCCTCCCCCCCCCCCCCCCCCCCCATCCCCCACACTACTCATATTTTACAGATTGTGGATCAAGTATGTATGTTTACAAGCATAGATTATAAGCTAGGCTTGGCCTGTAATCTTCACCCTTGTATGTAAAGATATCTCTCTCTCTCTCTCTCTCTCTTTTTCTCTCTCCTTCTCTCTCTCTCATCTCTCTCTCTGTCTGTCTGTCTGTCGTCTGTCTGTCTGTCTGTCTGTCTAAATGCCTGCCTGCCTGCCTGCCTCTCTCTCTCTGTCTGTCTGTCTGTCCTCTGTGTTTCTTGCTGTCTCTTGTCTGTCGTTCTCTCATAAACACACACACAAACACAAACACACACACACACACACACACACACACACACACACACACACACACACACGTGTGTGTGTCACGTTTGAACATAACCCTCTTTTCAAATCAAGTCAAAAACAACTTTAATCATCCCATGAAGGCCAATTACAACACTGACAGGCACGTTGATACAGTATAATAATCTCGAAAGACACACAAAAAAAGCTACATTTCATGTTGGTTAAAACACTCTAAGACAACTTCAACTAAAAAAAAAGTTTCTCCACTAATGATGGCCATTGTTGATGGCGGCAGGTGAGGAGGTCGGTGGTCAGGCAGAGGGTGCTGAAGAAGTGCCTGCAGATGAGGAGACGCAAGATCGTAGCGCGCGACCCCGCCAAAACCTTCGGCCAGTATGGCGGGAAGCCGCTCTGGGCCATGTCACGTGAGATCGATGGCGTCATCGCCAACAACCACCCCAAAATCCGCCGCATGAAACGCGTAGAGGAGGTGATGCGTCAGAGCCTGGAGAGCGGCGCCATCTTGGATGGCGAGGCCGTGTCCCGACGCATGGACGCCTTCTTTCAGCTGAGGCAGTCCCAGAAAGAGAAGCCTCCAAAACGGGCTCCAGAACTCGCTCCGGCGCCTTTACTGCGCCGAAACCTCTTCAAGCCTCCTTCGTGGATGGACGATTCCGACAACATCCCCCAGGGACACGTGCCGGCCCAGTCTACCCGACCTCCGCTCACAGAGCTTCAAGGACGTCCTGCTCACCCCGACCCCGAGACGCCTCTCGTGAAGGACAAGGCCGGCAAGGGGAGGGGGCCTGACCCCGCCAGGACCAGAAGAAAAGAACCGACCTCCAGCCTCCAGAAACTCCCAGACATTGCAGGCAGCGTCACCAGCAGGCTGGGCCTGGAAGAAGGAGATCCCCAGAGAAGAGGTCGAGGAGTGACCTCCAGCCTCCAGAAACTCCCAGACATTGCGGGCAGCGTCACCAGCAGGCTGGGCCTGGAAGAAGGAGATCCCCAGAGAAGAGGTCGAGGAGTGACCTCCAGCCGGCAGGGCCAGACTCAAGGGGAGGCTGTCGCCCCCAGCCGAAAAGCCAAGAGCCCTCTGCCTCTGCCCGGGCAGTCTGACCCAGACCCCAGCACTGGGAGGGCGGGGCATGCCCACAGCGGGAAGGGTGGAGGTGTGGAGCGGGGTGGTGGTGGTGGTGGGGGTGTTGGTGGTGGTGGTGGGGGGATGAAGGACGTGCAGTACAGGGGTGGTGGGGAGGGTGTGGTGACCAAGAGTCGCTCCAGGCTGATACTGCCTCCCATCCAGTCCACTAAAGCCATGGTGGTCACTGGAGCTTTCACCTGATTCTGTGGTGTAGTGAAGTGTGGTGTAGTGTAGTGTAGTGTGGTGTAGTGTAGTGAAGTGTGGTGTAGTGAAGTGTAGTGTAGTGTAGTGTAGTGTGGTGTAGTGAAGTGTAGTGTAGTGTAGTGTAGTATAGTGTAGTGTAGTGTAGTGTAGTATAAGTATAGTAGAGTACAGTGCAGTATAGGGCAGTAAAGTATGGTATGGTGTGGTATGGTATCGTATGGTGGACGGTTGCATGCATGTAAATGATTTGAATCCCATACATTATTATTTTTATTAGTGGTATAGTATAGTATAGTATAGTATAGTATAGTATAGTATAGTATAGTATAGTATAGTATAATACAGTGTAGTGTAGTGTAGTGTAGTATGACAGGACAGTACAGTACGGTATGGTGTGGCATGGTTTGATGCAGTATAGTATGGTATAGCATAGTATGGTATTGGTGTGTGTGTGTGTGTGTGTGTGTGTGTGTGTGTGTGTGTGTGTGTGTGTGTGTGTGTTGTGTGTGTTGTGGATGTGTGTGTGTACTGTGTGTGGATGTGTGTGTGTACTATGTGTGTGTAGTATAGTGTAGTATAGTTTACTACAGTATAGAATAGTACAGTCTAGTACAGTATAGTACAGAATAGTACAGTGCAGTATAGTACGGAATAGTACAGAGTTGTACAGTCTAGTACAGTACATTATAGAAGAGTATAGCACGATAGGGTATGCTACTGATTAGACTACTAACAGAGGGCCTGTGTCCAAATGCACACAGTTTCTTTGACACACGTTAAAGATCTATCCGTCGAAGAGAAGACCAGCTATGGCCTGTGGTATGGACGGCATGAATATACCCAGTATGCACCCTGTTAGCTGGAGATGGATGGGCTCCGCCAAAGTCACCGTACCCACAGAACACTGCCTGAAGAATTCATTGCAGCGCTAAAAAATGACTTCGTAGAGAAATGAAGACTGGACTTCGAGAGGAAGTCACTACAAATGCTTGATGATCTGCCTTAACTTTTCATCATCTTTCACTTTTTTCATGTATTAAAGTTGTACAGAGGATAGCGCAGACTGAGATATGTTGGTCATGCAAACAGAAACACACAGACAAATCTAATGACGACAGTTCTCCAAGGCAAGGTTGAGGGCAGAAGGAAAAGAGGCAGACCACCAACATCCTACATGGCCAACATCACTGAGGTCAGTGGTCTGGGAGGAGGGCTACAGGAGATGGTAGAACTCAGCAGAGACAGAGAAAGATGGCGAACCCTGGTGGTGGCATTGCGTGGAGCTCCTACCGACGACAGCGTCGGCGATGGAGACAGTTCAGTTGAGTTGTACAAAGGATTGTATTGCATTATATGGAAGTATATGGTGTTGTATGACAATGCACAGCATTAATCAGCATTATAGTCACAGCAAATATTGTAAACCTGTGTGACATTTGGGCTGCTCGCCCCGGCCAGAGTGCTTTGCCATGGTACAAGCGTAATTTTGTTTTTCTCTCTCTCTCTCTCTGTATGTGTTTGGTTGGTTGTTTTGGGATGGGTTGGATGTTTTTTTAACATTACTGTGTGTATCCCTTCGACGCAAAAACTTCTAACTGTGATATCTGCACCTGAAAGTTATTTTGGCATTTTGACAGATTTCTGGTCAAACAATTGATTTCGAGGAACCTCTGCCGCTACGTCATTTTTTCATGATGTCATTCTGTTTGACGTCATATTGGAGCTACTGTAAATGGAGTGCTAGACGATCAGTAGTGCTTATACAGGGCAGTGCCTTCTACTTGATTTTTTTCTTCAGAACCAGAAGTCTTGGTCTTATGATTTGTTATATCTGTGCACTTTATGACAAAACAGAAATACAAGTCCATAGAATCCAGTGGACAACGGGGAGATTGTCATATCGTACAATAATTATGTTTCCAAATGATGGTGTGTGTGTGTGTTCTTTCTTTAATTTAACGTTTTTTCACTCATGGTGATATTAGACCAGTGTGTGTGTGTGTGTGAAGTGGAAGGGAGGGGGGAGTGTGAGATTGCAGCCAAAAGAAGTGAGCATGGTTATCGTTATAGCTGTGCGCTTGAGTTTGTTTTTCTAAAACACCAGTGACAAGGAAGCATTGTCTCTGATTACAACGTTGACATTCTGAAAAAGCAAACCAACACTGCTAGATCTGTAGAGTTCTCAACCATACCAGAAATTCTGCAGAAACTATCACACGTAAAGCTGTTTTATTATAATGTGACGTTCTGAAGAAGAAAAAAATATCTGCTAAATGTTGCATGGACTTTCACTCAACAATCTCCAACACACGCTGTGGTATTGAATGCGGATCTGTCAGTCCTGCTGTTTGCATAACCAAGAGTGCAAAATGTCTGCATGCAAGTGGCCATTTCTTTCCTTACTTTATTCTTTCTGTTCCCCCCCCCCCTCCCCACACTCCTACCCGTCTGACACACAGTTAAAATCCAATCTGACATTACTAGGACGTAGATAAAGATGAGAGATTGTGAAAATCCTTCTCTTATCTGTAATCGTCCGTGAGTTTTAGCGAAACAAACAAATCACTCCAGAACTATTAAGATAAGAAGCTAAACGTTTTAACCAACCGGCCTCTCTGAAGTCGGATGCGCTGGGCCTGACTTGTCAGGCGCTTAACGGCAGCGCTACGCATTTTCGCTCATTACTATAACAGCCATTAGTTGCTGTCTGAGCGTTTGACAAAGAAGAACCAATCGGCCACGACATCTGTTCATGGTCGACATTCTTGCTTACATACAAGAAACGAGAGTCGGCTGAAAATCTTACGGGTTGTGTGCAAATAGAAGGAAGGTGGCAGGGTGGTTACGACGTTTGTCTGCCAACAAGCAAACCGCGAGGTTCCGGGTTCGATTCCCAGCCTCGCCCTTTCTTCCCAGTTTGACCAAAAAAATCGAACTGAATGTCAAAGTCCTACGGACGAGACTATAAACCAAGGCCCCGTGTGCGAACGCATGCAGAACATCTTGCGCACACGTTAAATCCTGTTCCGCTGTTCGAAAGAGTATGCCATTGTGTGCCGGTGGGAACAGATGACAAAATTAAAAAAAACAACCCACATACACACATAAAAAAGTCATCTGAGCGCTTCGATTTGTTGCTTTGTAAGATTCAGCGCTATATAAATTCCATACATTATTATTATTAAATACAAGCATTAGTTTTAGCTGACCCGTCAACACTAGCCATCCATCTTTCAGCAAAAGGGTAGGCCAATGACCAATGGAATGGGATGTACCTAGCATGCACCCTGTGACCCGGGAAGAGATGGACTTCACCAGATTTTAGCTTGTCCAACACACTGCCAGAAAGTTTCAGTTTGGTGCTCCCATGACGTCTCATGCTCCAATGACGTGTTATGCTCCAGTGACGTTTCCTACTCCAGTGAGGTCTAATGCCCCAATGACACCTCATGCTCCAATGATGACGTCTCATGCACCTTGAGCTTTTCAATAGCATTTCATGCTCCGATAACAATGTTTCATACCCCAATGGCGTCCCATACTCCAGAGACAACGTCCCATGTTCCAATGATGACGCTTCGTGCTTCAATGACGTCTCACGCCCCAATGACGACATTTCACGCCCAATGACGTCGCGCGCCCCAATGACGTCACATGATCCAATGACGTCACATGCTCCAATGACGTTCCGAAAGTCAAATCAAGGGAAGTCAGAAGGACATCTCTATCATTATCTGCTGCTTGTAAACATAATAGACATTTGGAAGATAAACCAACAATAACGTATTTTGATATCGTTATTCATACATTTTTTGTTCGTTCATTCCCCGGCTGGTAGCTCTGTTGTTCAAAAATGGTGAGATTTTGCCTATGCCATCAGTTTTTGTTATTGTTTTTTTTCCCCACCATGAAGGTAGCTGCACTGTGGCATCGGGGGATATCAGATGATTTGAATTCGTGGAAAAGAAGAAAAATGGCTTGATGCAGATTAAAGTGTATGTGAGTGGTAATTTGCCTATGGTTTGAGGAGAGAGAGAGAGAGAGAGAGAGAGAGAGAGAGAGAGAGAGAGAGAGAGAGAGAGAGAAGGAGAGAGAGAGAGAGAGAGGGGGGGGGGGGGGGGGGTCGGGGTTACGTTTTTTCTACGACTATTTTAAAAGGGGCAGGGAGGGGATATTTGAGGCTGTTTCAGCGAGATTTGTTTTGTCCTCAATAAAATGAAAAGAGTTTATGAGAGCCTTGGTGTGTAAGTACGTATGTTGCGACTGAGAGAATGGATTAATATTGTTTGACTGATTCCTCATTCTCCGCCCGTATGGAGGATTATTAGCATACTCTTAACGTAAAGTCTCTCTCTCTCTCTCTCTCTCTCGGGGGACGGGATAGCCAAGTGGTTAGAACATTGCGCTCGCAATCTGACGACACGGGTTCGATTCCCGTTCAAGGGAATATTTTCCCCTGGAGTTTGCAGACTCCACTCTCCCCAAAAGTCCTTCGGATGAGACTATAAACCGAGGCCCCGTGTGCGAACGTACGCAGAACATCTTGCGCACACGTTAAATCCTGTTCCGCTTTTCGAAAGAGTAGGCCATTGTGTGCCCGGTGGGAACGGATGACAAAATTTACAAAACCGCAAACACACGGGGATTGGATGTTAAAAACCCACATAAGTGGTTATTCCATTATCCTCGACATAAAAGAATAAATAAATACAATAAATAAATCTCCTCACACACACGCACTCACCCACACAAATCTATGCATGCGTGTATACAGACATACCAATGACCAGGAGTAAAAACAGTACTATGATATGCAACTGTGGTATTCTCTTTTCCTCAAGAATAAAACATGATTTTGGGGGTTTCTTTTGGGTGGGGGGAGGGAGGGGGTGGTTGTGGGCTACTCCCTCCCCCCCCCCCCCCCTCCCCCGTCTTCCGTTCTCAGCTAGAGCTCCCAGGTTCACCAGCGGTGAGATTGTTCCGTGTGTCACCGTTTTTGCCCACCATTAAAGTAGCTGCATTCCGACTTCGGGGATGACGTGTTGCCAACAACATCAGTGTCTGTGATATCTGCTCGTGTTTAAATTTGGCCATCCCTTCACAAGAACCCCTTCTCACCAGCGTCAAGAAGAAAAAGCTGACATGGTTCGGCCACGACACCCGCCACAACACTCTGCCCAAAACAGTACTACTGCAGGGAACACTCGAAGGTGGCAGAAAGAGGGGAAGACAGAACAAGTCATGGATGGACAACATCAGAGAATGGACCAGGATGAATGACTCGGCACTACTGCGCAGAGCCGAGGACCGAGATGGATGGAGGAGGCTTACCACGGCATCGTCTTTCGTGTCTCCCCCACGACCGCCAAGGTCACGGGTCTGATGATGATGATGATGATGATCCATTCTTACCATCTTACCAGTACGAAATGGCCTACTCTTCCGACAGGTAGAACAGGGTTTTAACGTGTACACGGGACCTTGGTTTATTATAGAGTCTCATCGGAAGGGTTTTGGGGAGAGTCAGGAAGGCAACTTTCCAACGCCCCCCCCCCCCCCCCCACCCCCCCACTGTATATGAATTTGAGGTTTGCGGAAAATAAGACAAAAGTACCCAAGAGTTATCTCACCTCACCTCACCTATCCTGTAGTCCCTTGGACCGTGTGGGACATAATGAAGATTCTGCAACCAGCTTCCTCCACTCCCCAAGGGTTATATATGGAAACATTAATTATGCCCCTTTAATCACAGCGTGCGTATTGGTTGTATTGTATTGTATTATAATTTATTGTATCGTGTGTGCATTGTATGTATGTTTTGTATAGTATACCATTTTCAGTCACGGCAGATTTCTCTGCATGAAATTCAGGCTGCTCTTCTCAGGGAGGGCTTGTTGCCACAGGAGCAGCGCCACCCAATTTTAACAATATTTTCTGATCTGCGTGTGTCATTGTTTCTCTATCAGAGTGAGCTTTTTTTCTTCAACAAAAGTTTTCAAGAGCCTGAATTTCATGCAGAGAAATCTGCCGTGGTTGAAAATGGTATGCCATACAATACAACACAACACAATACAATACAATACAATACAATACAATACAATACAATACATACATCCTACACTGCCAACATCACTGAGGTCAGTGGTCTGGGAGGAGGGCTACAGGAGATGGTAGAACTCAGCAGAGACAGAGAAAGATGGCGAACCCTGGTGGTGGCATTGCGTGGAGCTCCTACCGACGACAGCGGTGATGGAGACAGTTGAGTTGAGTTTTATGCTTGAACATAGCGCTAATGATCTTTGAAATAAATTAACTTTTACCGTGTTTGAGTTCTGTATTTGTAAAAGAGTTGTTGCATGTTGGGTCTTTTTGTTACGTTATCTGGAAAAAAACCATGACTGAATAACTGAATGAATCAATCAATCAATCAGTCACTCAATCAATCAATAGATCGATCAATCAATCAGTCAATCAATCAATCAATCAGTCAGTCAATCGACCAACCGAGGCAACGCACCTGCCTAGAATCCGAGAAATACCGATTCAATCCGCGTTTGTGTTCGAATTTTCCCCCCATACCATCCATCAGACCTTAAGTGGTGGTCTGAGTGCTAGTTTTTCAAACAGGATGATAAACCGAAGTCCCGTGTGCACTACACATTCCTCGCTCGTAAAAGAACCTACAGCAACAAGAACATATATTTCTGTTCAGTGTACAAACCAAGCATCCCTTGATTTAATGCTTGTAATTCCATATATTATTATTATTGTTATTGTATGTGTTACCATGGCACCACGCACGTACCACACACCACACACGCAGTGTAGCAAGTAGCTCGCTGCACGTGCTCTCTCTTCCACACCACCCCACACACAACACACACACACACCCGCCCACTGCCACACACACACACACACACACACACACACACACACACACACACACACACACTGATGGGTCTTGCAGCATAAGTGTTCCTCTATCCATCCATGAGGGCTATAACATGTTACAAAATGCATGTTGGAAACACTTTAATAAGAAACTACAAAGTACCAGTTATTCCTGGAGTGATTATGTAACCCATGTATTATCTTTTGATAAAAACAAATATCGTAATTTACATGAATATAAAAAATGTTGTGTCTCTTATGTACAGGTTTAGGCTCAATGCTTTTAGAACTAAATTTTATATAAAAAAAGCAACATATATCTGTGGCGAAAATCTACTAGTGATCACATTCTTTTACAATGCAGAGATCTCAAAAACTTTTTACCTGCCTTCCCAGTCCGTAACTTACAACAAATTCTGAAAGACATTCCATTAATGAAAGAAATTGTTTTGTCATCAAGTCATACTCCTGCTTTCAGACTACGTGCATACACACGGGGACTAGATGTAAACAAGCACATGAGTGCTTTTTCCATTATCCTCAATATAAAAGAACAAAATAGATAAATAAAAGACTCATTTAATGTAAGGATAGCTTCTAATCATATGAACTGTAAAGTTAATATTTTAGGTGTTCATTTTTTCTTTTCAGAATTCTTGTTTATGCTTTTTTTCATAATAGTTGTTTATTGCAATTGATTTTGCTATGTGCATACCCCTCCACCCCGCCCCCACCCCCACACATCTTGCGCGCACGTTAAATCCTGTTCCGCTTTTCGTAAGAGTAGGCCATTGTGTACCGGTGGATCTGATGACAACATTTGCAAACCGCATACACACGGGGACTGGATGTAAAAAAGCACATAAGTGCTTATTCCATTATCCTCGATATAAAATAATAAAATAAATAAATAAACACACACACACACTTTCCCGTCTGATTTCGCTATTTAGTGGAAGAACGTTAAACTGAACTACAACTACTACTACCACTACTACTACCACCACTACTACTACCACCACTACTACTACTACCACTACTACTACTACTACCACTACTACTACCACCACTACTACTACTACCACTACTACTACTACTACCACTACTACTACCACCACTACTACTACCACCACTACTACTACCACCACTACTACTACCACCACTACTACTACTACCACTACTACCACTACTACTACCACTACTACATACTACTACTACTACTACTACTACTACTACTTACTACTACCACTACTACACACACAAACACACACACACACAGATAGATAGATGGCTTGATGAAAAAAAGCAAATGCATTGCTTATTCAAAGTACCATCTGGAAATAAAATTTTGACTTGACTTGACTTGACTTGACTTGACTTGACTTGACACACACACACACACACACACACACACACACACACAACACACACACACACACACACACACACACACCTCTCTCTCTGTGCCACAGACATATCTTTAGCTTGAGAGAGGGCGAAAAGCCGTATCATCAGACTGACTTCAACTCCATCACAGTGTCACACGCCTACTTCGCTACAGTCTTCACCTGAAATATCCCCCTCCCCTCAAACTATAGCAGTAAGTCCACCTTCGTTTCCATGCAGCTTGATTAAAACCGTCAGCTATCCCCGAAATCAGAATACGGCTACCCTACAGGAGAGCAACAACACCAGTCACACACCCTAACATCTCAACACTGCCGAACCTCGCAGATCTAGCTGAGGATGGAAACAGAACCAACAGAGAAACGAAACACAAAACAAAAAAATCCCACAAAATCTGAAGACCCCCCCTCCCCACCCCACCCCTCCAGCAACCTGAAAAACGCAGTCAGCTGCTGTGTGTGTGTGTTTCGTGGGAGCTTGGCGTGTTCTCGGCGTTAAAGCCTAATCTTGCCACTGCAGATGTCCGAATAGACGGAAGCGGTGAGCGGCAAGTACTTCCGGCGTGAAGGGTCAAAGTACAGCAGACGATCGGTCACGCCATTGGGGTCAAAGCCTTCCTTGCGCAGCCCTGTCTTTTTACTTGAAGGGGGGAAAGGCAGACAGGGGGGCTTGTTTTTTTTGTTAGTTTTTGTTGTTGTTGTTGTTTTTACTAATATTGTGTTGTTTCTTTCCTGTTGTGTTGTTTCATAGAGACTTTTTAAATTTCGTTACTTGGCTAAAGCTCCGAGGTCACCAATGATGAGATTTGTGTGTATGTGACCATTTTCCCCCTTTCCATCATTTAGGTAGATGCACTCCGACTTCGGAAAAAAGAGATATAATAATGAGAATGGGGATGACGAAGAGGATGGTGATGACGACGATCACTATGATAATGATGATATGGTGAGAGTAATTTGAATTTAATGTTTATTGCTAGTAGCCCTTGGCTTTAGTACAGTTCCCCAGTTCACCCAGTTGTAAATGGGAACCTGCCCCCTTTAGGGTCAGGGAAGGTAAAGCAGCGAGGGAGAGGAGATGGGCGCCGCCCTCAATATACTGGCCCTAGAGAAGTTGAGGTCTTTGACAGCTCGCTTCCCAACGATGGCATAGATTATCAAAACACCTTAACCTTTTACAATGACGGTCACTTTACAGAATGGCTGTTTAGTGGAAGATGGGGGTCTAAAATGGTCCAAATCATGGTGGTTGTTTTTTTAGTAAAAAAAAATTGCTAAGTGCAAATATTGAGACATCCCTGGTACATTTACAGAATTTAGGCAGGAGAACATGACCGTCTGTAAAAACAGATTTCTGGTATTTGTTACAGGCAAAAAAAAGTTAAGTCGTTTACGACATTTAGTTCTGGCAGCCATGTGGGAGTGTTTCCACAGCAGAAAGCATACCAGCGAGGAAGTTGTGAATGTGTAGGCTTGACAAGGGATGCCCTTCAATATCAGTACGCTGCAACTTCTAACCAACCCATCCATCCTGTTCTTTATAGCCCCGTACAACTTCTAAAACGAGCTTGTAAACAAAATCTGATCCGTTTTCGTCCCCCCCCCCCCCCCAATCACCACTTCATTAAGCAGAACACACACACCACAAACACACACACATACAAACACACACTACACCACATACACTACACACACTACACACCCACCCACACATACACACACACGCCCCACACACAAACACAAATACACTATCATCTAAAGTATAAGCATGAAAGAATGGATGAAACAGTAGGTGAATTAATTTGTTTGACCTAACGTTTTATGATTTTCTTTTTTTAATTCTTAAAACATTATTTAAATGTGTGTTTGGACGTACGCGCGTAGGTGTGTATGAGTATGTGTGTGCGTGTATATGTATATGTGGTAATTTTTATTTTCAATGTATTACGTTATCGATTTTCCTTTTTTTTACTGGTTTAATTCAATGATAAAGGATGCAATAATGTAGTATTTCAGTATAATCATTAAGAAATTCGTTCTTAGATAGACGGCTTGATGAAAAAAAGCAAATGCATTGCTTATTCAATGTACCATCTGGAAATAAAATTTTGACTTGACTTGACTTGAAAAATACACACACACCCACACCCCCCCAAACACATACAAACCCCCACACACACACACACACGTACACACACCCCCACACACTACACACCCCCACCCCACACCTGACGGTTTCTCAGGACATCACCCCCCCCCCACACCCCCCCCCCCACACACACACCCACACCCCCCACACACACACACCCCACACACACACACTTGACGCTTTCTCAGGACATCACCTCCCCACACACACACCCCCCCCCCCACACCCCACACACCTGACGCTTTCTCAGGACATCACCCCCCCCCACACCCCCCCCCCCACACACACACACCTGACGCTTTCTCAGGACATCACCACACCCCCCCCACACCCCACCCCCCCCCCCCCCACACACACACACCCCCCACCACACACACCTGACGCTTTCTCAGGACATCACCAGACACACACACACACACCCACACACTACACACCCCCACCCCACACCTGACCCTTTCTCAGGACATCACCCCCCCCCCCCCCCCACAGCGCTACCTGTGGTGTCGACGTTGGGCAGCAGCCTGAGGAAGACAGGGCGGGCGTAGGCAGGCAGGGCCCTGTGCAGCACCTCGGCCAGCGCCCTCAGGTCCAGACCCCCACCCTCCTCCTCCTCCACGATGGCCGCCATGCCGGCACTGCCCTCCAGCCCTGCAACACCCGCCTGTCCTTCACCACGCTCTCCTTCCCCTGCTGCACACGCTTCACCCAGCTGGTGTTGTTGTGCGTTCCCCAGCTTTACACCCTGGGGGTCACCCAGAACATGCCACCACTCTGCCTCACTCATCATCCCACCTGCTGTTGTTGGTGTTGTTGTGCGTTCCCCAGCTTTAATAATAATAATAATGTATGGAATTTATATAGCGCTAAATCTTGTAAAGCAACACATCAAAGCGCTCACCCTGGGGGTCTCACCCAGAACATGCCACACTCTGACTCACTTCATCATCATCCCACCTGGGAATCTCTGTGAGATAGGAGGAATTACACACTGGATGAGAAGTTTTGCGTGTATGACTATTTTCAAGCACCTCGCCATAATTATAGGCAGCCATACTCCCGACTTCAGAGGATCTTTTTCTCCTTTAACAAAGGAAAGTGCAGGTTGTTATGTTAAGAGCTTGTCATGGCTGAAGGTAGCAATCTCAACACAACGTTTACAACATAACAACGTTTTAATGTAGGCCTTGGCAATTAGCTGACGTCAATAATAACTGACACAGCTTTTGGCCTGGGCCAAGCACCCAGTTGTAAACGGGTACCTGTCCTCTTTAGGGTCAGGAAAGGTAGGTAAAGCAGCGAGGGAGAGAGGAGATGGGCGCTGCCGCCCTCACTATGCTGGCCCCTAGAGAAGTTGAGGTCTCTGACGCCTCGCTCCTCTATGACCACATAGGTTATGGGACACCTTTATTACTGTACCAGGTGGACAGTAGCGGTTTTGCTAAAGATCTCACAATCTTTTGGGTCAGGAGTCAACATGTTCATCACTCAGACCTGCCAGTCCTGCTACTATCAATTACGGCGTATTAGTGCAATTCAAAAGTACCTGTCCACAGATGCAACATCCAAACTTGTTGCGTCTCTCATTCTTTCACGTCTGGACTATTGCAACTCTGTTGGCTGGTCTGCCAGCATCATCAATCCAATCCCTTCAACGAATACAAAACTCTGCAGCTCGTCTAATCCTCAGAAAGAAAAAATCTGAGCATATTACCCCTCTCTTGCAATCTCTCCACTGGCTGCCTGTGCCACAGAGAGTAAACTATAAGATCAGTACCCTCTGTTACAAATGTCTCCACAAAACAGCACCCGCCTACCTCTGTGAATGTCTTCACTTGTACACTCCTTCTCATTTCCTCTGCTCTGCTGCAGATACCTTGTCCTTACGAATACCTAGATTCAACCAATCCACCATCGGCCGTCGCTCTTTCTCTATTTCTGGTCCATTGATCTGGAATGACCTCCCTCCCTCTCTTCGCCAAAAGCCTTCTTATGACACTTTTAAATCCAGTCTCAAGACATATTTATTTCAAACCTAAGATTTTCCTCTCCTGCCTCATCTCATAGTTTTTCCCTGCCTTCAACAGCCAAGATTCTATTGCCCTGCCAGGTGTGTGACCTCTGTGTGTGTGTGTGTGTGTGTGTGTGGGGTTTGTGTGTGTGTGTGTGTGTGTGTGTGTGTGTGTGTGTGTGTGTGTGTGTGTGTGGTGGTGTGTGTGCGTGTGTTGTGTGTGCGTGTGTGCACATTTGGACTTGATGGAACTATTGCTTGTCACTGGTTCAATGACTGTGTAAGAATGAGTTGAGTGCAAGCGCTTTGATTTGTCTCTGCAAGATATAGCGCTATATAAATTCCATTTATTATTATTGTTATTATTATTATTATTATAACATGGAAATCGCTCCTCCCCGCCATGTTAATGGGGTGGGGGGGGGGGGGTGTTCTGCTGATGGGGTCATGACCCGGGCAGCAGGGGGGCCCAGCTTCAAGCTGTGGGGAAGGCGGCACAAGGGGGGACGACCAGCGCCGTGACGAAACGAGTTCCAGCACAGCGCCCACCAGGAGCGGCATCAGCTTTGGTTTCCCCATGCACTTTTCTGTGCTTGTGGGGAGTGTGTGACAAGGCCTTTGGGGCTGGAGGGTCACGGGGGGGGCGGATGTTGGAGGGACGTTGTAGTGATAATAATAATAAGAAGAAGAAGAAGAAGAAAGTATGGAATTTATATAGCGCTGAATCTTGTAAAGCAACAAATCAAAGCGCTTAGACAACATTTTTAAAAATTTTTTATGGAGGATAATGGAATAAGCACTCATGTGCTTTTTTTATATCCAATCCCCGTGTGTGTGCAGTTTTGTAAATTTTGTCATCTGTACTCAGAACAGGCACCATTGAACACCAGTAAAGTGACCCAACAGCAGTGCAGGGCCCCTCTGGCTGGTGGCCCCACGGCGGCCCGATATTGATGAGCTCCCTGTGGACTGCCGACTTTGAGGATGCGACATAATGAATCTGGGCATGGCTGTGGCGGGGTGATTGAAATGGGCATTGTGGGAACGGCAGGACAGGAACGTCACAGAAGATGAAGCAGTAAAAAAACAGTCTTCCACCAAGAAGGGTGGAAGGTTAGGCTGTTAAATTGAGTCCAGCGGGCAGACCTCAGGCAGCTTCACAAGTAGAGGAGAAGACCAGGCACTACACTCTCCCGCCCTATGGCCACTAGGGATCCCGGCAGAATGACAGCAACAACAATGATCACCCTGTCAGGTGAATGTCAGCCGTGCTGGTCTTCAGACCATACAACAGGAACATCCTCTGGCATTGTTCTATTTCATTTACAAGCGCTATAAGGTAAGAATGAGTCTTATTGGTCATCTTTATAATTATCATAGTCACTCTGCCACGTGGGATACCTAACAGCCACCTGCACACCCTCTGGATACTGCAACAGTAACAACGTTTGTGGGCACATCTGTCCATGGTCTTCATGGAACCCGCTCCAAATTTGAGCGGATGAAGAAGACTGGCATTGATGGGACAGCTGAAAGGTGACTCAGTGACACACGGTTGAGGACAAACAAGAGCGAAGTTGACAGCTGAAAGGTGACTCAGTGACACACGGTTGAGGACAAACAAGAGCGAAGTTGACAGCTGAAAGGTGACTCAGTGACACACGGTTGAGGACAAACAAGAGCGAAGTTGACAGCTGAAAGGTGACTCAGTGACACACGGTTGAGGACAAACAAGAGCGAAGTTGACAGCTGAAAGGTGACTCAGTGACACACGGTTGAGGACAAACAAGAGCGAGGTTTACAGCTGAAAGGTGACTCAGTGACACACTGTTGAGGACAAACAAGAGCAAATTTGACAGGGACTACCGAACTTGTTCAGGACAGGTGTCGCCTTGGGATCAACGCTGGAAGGTGTTTCAGGTGAACAATTTCGTTTAGCAGAGGAACAAGAGTGGAGGTGAGTTGACAGAGATGACTAAACCTACTAAGGACATGTACCGCTTTGGGATCCACGCTTCAGGATGTTTCAGTCAGATAATAATAATAATGTATGGAATTTATATAGCGCTGAATCTTGTAAAGCAACAAATCAAAGCACTCAATCCATAACTTCCACTATCATCGAAACCAAAACAGCACTTTCCTGCAAGTGGCCCCACACAATTCCTTCAGAGAATCATAATGATAACTATAATAACAATAAATGTGATGCTGCACCACACAATGAAACACATTGCACCAGAGGTCAAATTTTAGTTGTGGACACGTTGTCACTCTGCAATAAACAGGCTATTCAATAAAGAAAAAGAAGCCGAGTGAAAATCGTATACTTCGATGAATAATTATCACAAACTGAAACGATTAACTGCAGGAAGCCACAACATGATAAATCGACAAGTTTAGCATTGTAATAGGTGGTCAGAATGAGGGCTTGGGTATTTAAAAAAAACAACCACACGCTTAAAAGCAAAAGAAAACGGAATTACGCCTTAATACTTCAGTACAAGGTAGAACAGTGGCTGTAGTTTTATAATCAATCACAATCTCAAAACCAACAACCTGACCCCCACCTAGCGGAAAAGTGGGTCAGGTGCAAAGCGACTCATTTCGTGGTGGAGGGTCTCACATTCAAACTTCACAGCAGAACCTTCTTCTTCTTCTCCTTCCCCTTCTTCTCCTTCCCCTTCTTCTCCTTCTTCTTCTTCTCTTCTTCTCCTTCCCCTTCTTCTTTTTCTTCTTCTTCTCTTCTTCTTCTTCTTCTTCTCCTTCCCCTTCTTCTTTTTCTTCTTCTTCTCTTCTCTCTTCCTTCCTTTTTCTTCTTTCTCTTCTTCTCTTCTTCTTCTTCTCTTCTCCTTCCCTTCTTCCTTCTTTCTTCTCCTTCCCCTTCTTCTTCTTCTTCTCTTCTTCTTCTTCTCCTTCCCTTCTTCTTCTTCTTCTTCTTCTCTTCTTCCTTCTTCTCTTCTTCTCTTCTTCTTTTCTTCTTCTTCTTCTTCTTCTCCTTCCCTTCTTCTTTTTCTTCTTCTTCTCTTCTTTTCTTCTTCTTCTTCCTTCTCTCCTTCTGCACATGTTTCTCCCAGGGAGGTTTGACATTGATGAGCCTTCTCCATCTCTCTCTCTCTCTTTGAGCTTCCTCCTTATTTATGCCCCTTTCTCTAACACCATCTGCAATACAGGCAGCCCAGGTTTTGCTAGGTCTTTCCTTTGGTCTCTTTACAGCAGAAAGGGTTAAACAACAACCCCCCCAGACATCTGGGTCATGACCTGACCTGGCACGTTGACCCCGTAGACGACAGTGTCCCTCAGACCCACATGGCTGGAGATGACGGCCTCCACCTCATTGGTGGAGACGTTCTCCCCTCGCCAGCGGAAGGTGTCGCCCGTGCGGTCATGGAAGTAGAGGTAGCCCAGGTCATCCATCAGCAGCACATCGCCTGTCACACACAGCCACACAGGCAGGTTTGGCTACACACCGGTATTCATTTGGGGGTCACGTAGTATCTTCTAGAGAGTGCGAGTGGGAAAAAAATGTTGGTGATTTTCACAGATTTTTTTAAAGCATGAAAAAATGGACTGTGCACTTGTTTTTTTGGATTGAGGACATAGAGCAATACCAGGTAGTCACGAGAAAGTTGGAAATAACCATCAAATGAGGATTGCCTGTATTCCTACAGCGTTGACCCCGCGCATGCATATTGCGGTAAGGAAGCTAGCAGACGACAAAGGACTGAGGGGGGTACAGTGTTTGCTGAACAATTAAAAAATTTCAAACCTACCAAATTTGTTTAAAATCACATGAGTTTTGAGTCAGAGGCTAGTCTTTCACAAAAAGTTGGTTTTTATTTCTGTGGATACCTTAGTACGTGCGGTATGAATATAAGAGTTACGTAGAAAAACAGAAGGAAAAGAGTGATTTTTTAATACCGGTGTGCAGCCTTTTCTGCTGATATGGACTTGTTGGATACACAATGTCACAAGAAAAACTGTGGTGTGGTAGAAGTGGGATGGGGTGGGTGGGGCTGGCGAGAGAAATATAAGGAAGAAATGCATATTTGTTGTTGTTGTTTTTTGTTGTTGTTTGCAAAAGAGGAAATGCATATTTGTTGTTGTTGTTTGTTGTTGTTTGCAAAAGAGGAAATGCATATTTGTTGTTGTTGTTTGTTATTGTTTGCTAAGGAGGAAATACATATTTGTTGTTTTTGTTGTTTATTGTTGTTTGCTTAAGAGGAAATACATATTTGTTGTTGTTGGTTGTTGTTGTTCGCTAAGGAGAAAAAATGCATATTTGTTGTTGTTGTTTGTTGTTGTTTGCTAAGAAGGAAATACATATTTGTTGTTGTTGTTTGTTGTTGTTTGCTAAGGAGGAAATGCATATTTGTTGTTGTTGTTGTTTGTTGTTGTCTGCTAAGGAGGAAATACGTATTTATTGTTGTTGTTTGTTGTTGTCTGCTAAGGAGGAAATGCATATTTGTTGTCGTTGTTTGTTGTTGTTTGCTTAGGAGGAAATACATATTTGTTGTTGTTGTTGCTTGTTGTTTGCTTTAAACTGTCGTCACAAAGCGCATGAAAAGAAGAAACGAAACAAAGAGAACTAAAATTAGGAAATATTCCATGAAGATAGATTGATAGATAAGAAAAAAGAAAAGAAAAAGAAAACAACAACAGTAATGACGATGGTGATGATGATAATAATAAAAATGATAGCAATAATAATTATCATAAAAGTAATGATGATGACGATGATAATAATGGAAGAAGAAGAAGGAGGAGAAGAATAATGGCTATGATGATAATGATGATTATGACAATGATGATGGTCGTGATGATGATGTTGATCACAATAGACAGACAGACAGACAGGCAGGCAGACAGACAGACAGACAGACAGGCAGGCAGACAGACAGACAGACAGACAGACAGATAGATAAGACAGATAGGTAGTTTAGATAGATAGATTAGATAGACAGACAGAGAAACAGACATATAAATAGATATAGATAGATAGATAGATAGATAGATAGGTAGATAGATAGATAGAAGGTAGATAGATAGATAGATAGGTAGATAGATAGGTAGATAGATAGGTAGATAGATAGATAGGTAGATAGGTAGATAGATAGGTAGATAGATAGGTAGATAGATAGATAGGTAGATAGATAGATAGATAGATAGATAGGTAGATAGATAGGTAGATAGATAGATAGGCAGATAGATAGATAGATAGATAAATAGACATACAGACAGACAGATACATACATACACATACATACATACATACATAGACAGAAAGACAGCTACACAGACAGACTCCACACACACACACACACACACACACACACACACACACACACATACACACACACACACAACACTACACACACACTACACACACAACTACACACACACAGGACGGCATAACCTAGTGGTTAGAACATTGCGCTTGCAACCTGATCGATCAGTTCGCTTCCCGTTCAAGGGAATATTTTCCCTGGAGTTAACATCAGTGCAGACTCCACACTCCCCAAAACCTACACATACCACTATAACCACCCTGTCAAACACCACAGGACACTTGCGACACACGTACAACACGTTCCACATCGGGACAGATAGCTAGTTGCGTGAAGTAAAAATCAGCTACAAAGTTACATCATACCACGATAAAAAAAATTAAAACACACACACCACTACTACACACTACATAATACACACACTACACACATACACACACTACACACACACT
>CM054167.1:6178609-6221109 GCA_028751875.1 Rapana venosa | reverse complement strand
AAAAATTTCATGATGGTGGGGGGAAGGGTTTCAAGGAAGCTTTTTTGGCAGGTTCCTTTTGGGGGTACTTTTTTTTTTTTTTTGAAAGGGGGGGGGTGAGTTTTTTTTTGTGTTTGTTTTTTGTTGTTTTGTTGGGGTGGGGTTTTTTTTAGTGCTGCTGGTTTTTTTTTTTTTTAAAAAGGGTTTTAAAAAAAAAGGTTTAAGTTGGCTAGGGAATAAAAAGTATATAGACTTATAATTAATTTCTGAAAGTGCAACGGTTGTGACACCTGACGGTTGTCTGCTGCTGTGTTAAGGGGAAAAGGACGAACAATTCAAGCAGGGGTGGTTTTTGGAGGGGGGGGGGGTTTTAAAGACAATAAAGTGAGTCAGGTTTTTTGGAGGTGTGTTTGTAATGAAAGATGAGACGTTTAGAACAAAGCTGAGGTGCCATGTTTGGTCATACATCGCAGTTTGTGCACTTACAGAGCTACCCCCAGGCCCACTATCAGCAAAACTACAGTGTGTGGCAAACGACAGCGTTTCCTTTGATTCAATCAAAATGATTTACTTTTTTTAAAAAAGAAGATATTTACTTATTTAATCGAAAATAATGGGAAAAAACCCACTCTTGTACATTTTAATTTTTTTTATTTTTTACATCCAGTCATCTGTTCCCACCGGCACACAATGACCTACTCTTTCGAAAAGCCAAACAGGATTTAACGAAATTCTGCGTGCGTTCGTACACGGGGCCTCGGTTTATAGTCTTATCCGAAGGACTTTTGGGGAGAGTGGAATCTGCACTGATGTTAACTCCGAGGGAAAAAAAAATCCTCTTGAACGGGAATCGAACCCGGGTCGTCACATTGCGAGCGCAATGTTCTAACCACTAGGCTATCCCGCCCCCCTACATAGACATGCTGATAGCTTGAGGACTTACTTGGAACAAGGCGGCAATGGTGGAATTTTCTCTGGTGTGGTGCCGAACCTTCCAGTTGATTTTGAGCAGCGTGTACAAGCCTCTGCAACCAGTTCACAGCATCATCCGCTGTGTGTGTGTGTGTGTGTGTGTGTTGTGTGTGTGTGTGTGTGTGTGGTGTGTGTGTGTGTGTGTGTGAAGTCAATTTTTTTTTCGACATGGTACATTGAATAAGCAATGCATTTGCTTTTTTTTCATCAAGCCATCTGTCTAAGAACAAATTTTCTTAATGATTATACTGAAATACTACATTATTGCAACCTTTACCAATAAATTGAACCAGTAAAACGAGGAAAATCGATGAAATGATACATTGGAAAATACAAATTAGACACATATACATACACACGCACACACATACTCATACACATCTGTGTGCGTGCGCGCACGCGTACACACACACATACACACTTAGGTAAAGAATGTTTTAAGAGTTAAAAAAAATTATAATCATAAAACGTCAAGACAAACAAATTATTTCGCCTACTATATTATCCATTCTTTCACGTTCATACTTAACAAAATAAAAAGGTGTGTGTGTGTGTGTGTGTGTGTGTGTGTGTGTGTGTGTGTGTGTGTGTGTGTTGTGCTGTGTGTGTGTTGTGTTGTGTGTGTGTGTGGTGTGTGTGTGTGTGTGGTGTGTGTGCGTGTGTGCATGTTGGGGCGTGCGTGTGTGTGTGTGCGCGTGCGTTTTGTGTTTGTGTGTGTGCGTGCGTTTTGTGTTTGTGTGTGTTTTGTGTTGGTTTTAAAAATGTGCGTCTGTTCACATAAAAGTCATATTAGACACATAAGAAAAAAAAGTGATGCACATTGACTGATCTAAAAGTGTGCATGTCTATGTGTAGCAGCGTGGATGAAAGCGTGCACGAGCAAGCATGTGTTTGGACCAGTGTCTCTGTACATGTGTGTGTGTGTGTTGTGTGTGTGTGGTGTGTGTGTGTGTGTGTGTGTGTGTGTGTGTGTTGTGTGTGTGTGTGTGTTGTGTGTGTGTGTCTGTCTGCCTGGCTGTCTGTCTTCAGCGGATTTGGAGCAGTGTCTACAAACCTCTGCAGTCACTTCACATCATCTGTTGTTCTACACAGGAGGGATAGCTCAGTGGTCAGAGCACTCGCTGTCCCCCAGCCAAGTTAAGCAGCATCCAGCGTGGTTACCACTTGGATGGGTGACCATTGCGCGCTTTGGCTTCAGTCAGTTTCCCCAGTTCCCCCAGCTGTAAATGGGTACTTCTTCTTTCTTTCTTTCTTTCATCTGCCGCTGGTGCCTTTCGGCGTCGCGGGGAGACACAGACGTCTGTCTGCAGAAAGGCGGGAGGCTTGATGTAGTGACAGGTCATGGGCTCGCAGGGTGTCAGCCACGGAGTCGCTCCATCGTCTCCTTGGTCTACCTCTGGCTTTCCAGCCATTGTGTTTGGTGGTGTATGCCCGTAGGGCTGGTTGGTTGGGCGGCATTCTAGTGAGGTGACCAAACCACCTGATCCTTTGTTGTTCGATAAGGTGGAGAATTGGTGTTAGTCCGACCATGTCTCTGATCACCTCATTCTTGATCTTGTCGCGTCTGATCTTGTTGACAGCTTTTCTCAGGCAGCGCATTTCACACGTGACCAATTTTCTCTCTAAGGCTTTTGTCAGGGCCCATGTCTGACACTGGTATGTGAGTGTTGGAACGAAGATGGCGTTGATGAGTATTGCCTTGGTGCTCATTGGGATGCTGGAATGTTTTAGAAGGGGGGCAAGTTGGTAACTGACTGCGTTCGCTTTCTGGCATCTTGGGTAAATGGGAACCTGCCTTCTTTAGGGTCAGGGAAGGTAAGGCAGCTAGGGAGAGGAGATGGGCGCCGCCCTCAATATGCTTGCCCCTAGAGAAGCTGAGGTCTCTGACGCCTCGCTCCCCCATGACCACATAGGTCTGTGTGTCTGTCTGTCTGTCTGTCTGCCACCACCACTGTCCTTGGCTGGTGACAAAGTGTGTGTGTGATAGAGTGAAGTTTGTTGTGGTGTCTAAAGCTCTCTAGGTATGTTACTGTTTACATGTGTGTCTGTCTCTTGCTCTTTGAGATTTTTTTCCCCAGAGGGACGCCTGCCTTTCTTTCTCTCTCTCTTTCTCTCTCTCTCTGTCTCTCTCTTTATCTCTCTCTCCTCCCCTCACATACACACACACATTCTCTCTCTCTCTCTCTCTCTCTCCTCTCTCTCTCTCTCTCTCTCTCTCTCTCTCTCTCTCTCAACACACACACACACATATACACAATACCATCTCTGTCTCTCTCTGTCTCTCTCTCTCTGGACATCAAAGTTATGCTTTAAAAAGTGTGTCAGTGCTTATTTGCAACCCCTGCAAATACAGATTATCAACCTCTCTCTTGCTCTCTCTCTCATGGACACACACACACACAAATACAGAGAGAGAGAGAGAGAGAGAGAGAGAGAGAGAGAGAGAGAGAGAGAGAGAGAGAGAGAGAGAGAGAGAGAGAGAGAGAGAGAGAGAGAGAGAGAGAAATACGTTGGACAATGTGTTTGTTTCATAGGAAAACAAAACAGGAAAATTAAAAGCAGAGACAAGAAAAGTGACGCTGCTTATGTGATGACACACTCTCATGTGGAGAGCAGCCCCCAATTTCGAGCAGAGAAATCTGCAGTAACTGAAAGTGAATTCCGATACAATACAATACAGTACAATACAATACAATTACACACACACACTCGTACACACACGTACACACACTCACTCTCTCTCTCTCTCTCTTTCATTTTCACAGTTACTTTAAGCTTATCAACTAATGTTGTACGATGGGTCTACAAGGAAACAGAATTAGATCCACATTTTTTAAAGATATAAACCATTTTCACAGTTACTTTAAGCTTATCAACTAATGTTGTACGATGGGTCTACAAGGAAACAGAATTAGATCCACATTTTTTAAAGATATAAACTAGGCTATAGGCCCAGGCCTGACCTACATTGATAATTGATCTAGACATCCACAAGACATCAACAACATTAGATCTAGACACCCCCCCCCCACCCCCACCCCCTGTGGATGCAGGGGTCCTGTCAGTATAAATAGCATCCCCACATTCTGGAAATTCTGTGCTAGACATTTCCTCTTTTCTATCACACTCTTTGTTCCTTTTTTTCCTGTCACGGCCTTCTTTGTCTATGTTCTGCCTTCTTGGTCCATTCTCTTGCCTTTTTTACAGAAAGACTTAGACGATAACAATTCTCTTTTATGCCGAGTAGGATTTGCTGGGCCGGACATGTCAGGTGCTTAACGGCAGCGTGACACATTTTCGCTCATATAACAGACAACAATAGTTGCTGTCTGAGCGTTCGACGCCGAAGAAGAAGAAGTAGTAGTTCTTCAGTTTAACGTCCTTCCACTAAATAGCGATATCAGACGGGGAAGTGTGTGTGTGTGTGTGTGTGTGGTGTGTGTGTGTGTGTGTGTGTGTGTGTGCGCGTGTGTGTGTGTGTGTGTGTGTGTGTGTGTGTGTGTAGGAGGGAGGGGTAATGCACCTAACGAACCAATCGCAATAAATAACTATTATGAAAAGCATAAACAAAAATTCTGAAAACAACAACCCCCCCAAAAAAAAACAACAACAACAACAACAAACAACACAACCCAACAAAACATCAAACAGCTAAAATACTAACTTTGCAAATCATATAAATTGAAGCTATCCTTATATTAAAGGAGTCTGAAAATAGGAGTATGGCTTAATGACAATACAACTTCTTTCATTAATGGAATGTCTTTTAGAATTTGCTGCAAGCTACGAACTGGTAAGGCGGGTAAGATGTTTTTCAGATCTCTGCATTGTAAAAGAATGTGATCATTGGTAACATTTTCACCACAGATACATGTTGCTTTAAAAAAAATTTTAGTTCTAAAAGCATTGAGCTTAAACCTGTACATAAGAGATACAACATTTTTATATTCATGTAAATTACGATACTTGATCTTATTAAAAGATAATACATGGGTTACATCATCACTCCAGGAATAACTGTCACTTTGTAGTGTCTTTTTAAAGTGTTTTCAACATGCATTTTGTAACATGTTATAGCCCTCGCGGATGGATAGAGGAACACTTATGCTGTAAGACCCATCGGTATGCTCAGCTCCACATTTTGCTTTTCTGTCAACTTTTCATTAAAGTAGATACCACAGTGCGAGGGTATCCAGCAAATGGTAACACCAGTGCCTCGTATCATCAGAAAAATGAATTAGATGACTAATCTCAATTATGAGATCTTGTCTCACTTTTGAACTGAAGTTTCTCAGAGCAAGTAAGACTGACCTAGAATCAACACAAAAGAGCGTTTGAAATATGTATTTAGGAAAATCTAGAAGATAATATAAATCCATCAAAATAGCAGACAATTCAGCTGTAAAAATAGTTCGATTTTTTTCCTTCATAAAATGACCTTTCTATTTTCAAAGATGGTATGACAAACGCTGCACCCGCCTCATTGTTGTTCAAAAGGGAACCATCCGTGTAGATTTTTAAATGATTTGGATATGTAGTTTGTATATATTCTTTTACTGATGCGCTAAGAATAGTTTCATTACCTCTTTTCGTTAAAGAGGAATAATTTACGTCAAAATTAGCTCTCTTAAGTTCCCATGAGGGACAAGGCGAGGAGTAAATCTTTGATTTAGCTATTTTTGTGGGAAATATATCTGATCGATCAAATAATTGAGAAGTATAGGTTGTAGCTGTGGTAACAGATCGAATAAAATCTGCTCTTTTTGGAAAGTTGACATCAGATCTTATACTAATTTCGTTGTCCACATTGGTTTCTTGTGTTGAACAACGTAAGAGCCAGTTGTCAATATTTGTCTAATGGCAAAATTTCTATCTCCTTATAGGTACCCATGGACGATGCATGAAAAGGTACCCCCAAAGCAAATCGAAAAAACCTTGCAGTCTAGTCTTGTCATTTTCTGTAATAAATACTTTGGAGCACTGGAAAATGCTTCCTGGCCATAAAGGAGTCTGGAACGTACTAAAGATAATGTCAGGTGTTTTAAAACAGCTACATCATAAGCCCACACTTGTTTACTAATAACTTTCAGGAGATTAAGAATTTTCCCAGCCTTAGTATTTAAATAGTCAATGTGATAATTCCAACTTAGTGTAGACATAAAATATACTCCTAAAAACTTCACCAAAGTTTTATATTTCAAAACTTTCCCATCTATTTGGGCAAAAAAGTAGAACTGGTGGGTTAGCGCCACTATTGAAAAGCACGAGATTAGTCTTTTCAGGAGACAATGAAATACCAGTCTAAAAAATGTAGTCATTAAATTTGTTTAGCTCAAGCTGATACATATTTTTTATATAGTTTAGAGGCCTCTTTGGTGTTTTCTTTTTCATCGTAACATTTATCCACATACAAATGTCATCAGCGTTTTGGAAAATGGATGGCATTACTGGAGAGACACTGAGGAAGATCATAAAGAAGAATATTGAAAAGTTGTGGAGCGATGACTGATCCCTGTGGAATACCCATTGTTGGAAATCGTAAAGTAGAATAGGAATTTCCAACTTTGGCCTGCATGCAGCCTTCTGAGAGAATTGCTTTAAAATAATGATACCTATTACCAGATAAGCCAATTTTTTTAAATTTATATAGTAATCGTTGATGCCAGACCTGATCATATGCTTTCTTTATATCAAAAATGGTGGCAAGCACAGTTTTCCTACTAGCAAATTGGTGTTTAATTTGCGTACTGAGTTTAATCAGATCAAACCTAGTTATGACACTTTTAAATCCAGCCTCAAGACATATTTATTTAAAACCTAAGATTTCCCCTCTCCTGTTTCATATGAGAACTATCCCACCTTTACTAACCCATGTCCTATCACCCTGCTAAAGTATACGACCTGTGTGAGTGTGTGGTGTGTGTACTTTTGAAAAACATTTGACTATTGAAATTTTATTTCATCGATTTTGTCTGCAGCCTACCATGTTTGTAATATTTGTTTGTTTAAACTATTGATTATTTATCATTGATTGCATGACTGTGTAAGATTAGGTTGAATGCATGCGCTTTGATTTGTCTTTGCAAGAAATAGCGTTTTATAAGTTCCATTTGTTATTATTATCATTATTATTATTATTATTATTAGATGATCTGCTGTGCATCTACCTTTTCGAAAACCTGCCTGGCTAATGGGGATTATTTTGTTTTTATCGCCATAATGTATTAGTCGGTTTAAAATTACTTTTTCCATAAGTTTTCCTGTGAGAGGTTAACGCCATAGGTCTGTAACTGTTTTTATCACTTTTAGGTTTACCCTGCTTTGGGACTGGCACTAAAATGGAATATTTCCATATGCTTGGAATGACCCCTTGAGACCAGCAGCTTTGAAATAATTCTAGTAATAACATTATCCAATTTTCTGGCAGCTGTTTTAACAATTCATTTGAAATAGCATCTATACCAACGATGTTCTTTTTGTTCCAAGAGATAGGAGAGCATCTTTAAGCTCTTGCAGTGTTAGGGGAGCATTGACGTAATGGTTATTATCTCCCACAGGGTCTTTATACATATCTTTTTGTGCTTTTTTATCTCTATACACTTTGCATTTTTCTGAAATACTTTTATCACTCAATGTGACTGTAAACATTTCTATGAACAATTCAGCATTCTCTGTATTAGTAGGAGGTTCCTTGTCTTTAATCTTCATGGGACAGTTAGGAAGCCTATCCCCACTTTTCATATCTTTAAATTTATGCCACACCTTTTGCATATCATTATGTGTTAACTTCTTGAAAGCAAAAGGAAGACCAAAATTGACGTTTGCTTTGTTCAACAGTTTTATCACACAGCAATTTTGCTTTTTTTCATAAGAAAATGATTTTCCGACGTTTTATTTCTTAAATATACTTTATAGGCAGCTTTTTTGTCATTCACAACTTTTTGACATGCAGGATTCCAACATATATTTCCGGAATGCTTTTTCGACTTCATGGGTGAATACTTAGGGATAGAGCTATCAGCTGCTTGGGGTACAAACTTTTTAAAAATTGGCATAAAAAATATCAATATCAATACTTTTAATACTTTCACTATTTATCTGTATCAAAATATCTTTAAACTTATTCCAGTCAGCATAACGATAATTATACTTTGGGATAACATCTTTTTCTATGTCATAATCTGAAGAATCATAATTAAGAGTGATAGCAATTGGATAATGATCACTTCCTAAAGTATCACCTACTATTTTCCAGTTACAGTTGGGAACAAGGGATGGAGAAATGAAAGATAGATCTAAAGTGCTCGGTCTTTGATTCGAAACATCTGGGATTCTTGTAACATTATGTAGAAAAAGATAAGAATCGATAATGTTTTCAATAAACCGATTACTGGTTACTGATGTACAGTCTTTATCCCAGAAGGGGGAGTGCGCATTGAAATCCCTACACATTAACCATTTATGTTTAGATTCTGGCAATGTACGCAACCATTCTGTGTTGCTGTCATTGGGGCCTTTAGGCAAATATACCGAAACAACGTTTAGATTCATAGATTTGGTGAATTTTATGCATGCAGCACAAAAGTGTAGATTTGGTACATTAGTTGGAACTGGCGAAGTACATACATTATAACCAGTTCCTTCATGCACATAAATGGCAGCCCGAATTTTTTTCAGCATTGTTTGCAACAACTTCATGGATTGGTGGATAATAGTAATTTTTCAGATTTGGTAGTCTATTTCTAGTAGTGTTTAAAGACTGTAAGACTAAAACCTCAGATCTGAACGATGCAAGATGCTGAATCACATATGGTAGATTTGTTGACACAGATCTACAGTTCCACTGTAAAATGTTAAAGGGACAAGTTTTTATCATTATAAAGAGGGGGTGGTGGGGTGGGGTGGGGGGGGGGGGGGGTCTAGTGTTAGCTTTTGTACAAGTACTAATACGGTAACAGGGTTGTAAAAGTACAAATAACTCTCAGGTTCAACAAGAACGTAATACAGGTTAAACAAAAAACTAATCCAGTGTGTAAGTAAGTCAGTCTTCAATTTTAACGTCTTTCCACTTTAAGTGATACCAGACGGCCCTAAAATAGGAGACTGAATGAGAGAGAGAGAGAGAGAGAGAGAGAGAGAGAGAGAGAGAGAGAGAGAGAGAGAGAGAGAGAGAGAGAGAGAGACAAATGACAAATTCTTTTATTTCGAGGATAATGAATAAGCACACATGTGCTTTTTTACATCCAGTCCCCGCCCGTTAGGGATACATCTTAATAATAATAACCCAATACTTATACAAGAGAGAGAGAGAGAGAGAGAGAGAGAGAGAGAGAGAGAGAGAGAGAGAGAGAGAGAGAGAGAGAGAGAAATAGATAGATCTACTCTGTGTGGTGGTGCATGGGTGTGTATAAGTGTGTGTGTGTGTGTGTGTGTGTGTGTGTGTGTGTGTGTGTGTCTATGTGTGTAATAAAGAGTAATAGCAAGGGAAATACACAAATAGTATTTTTAACATAAACAGATCAAGAACATTTAAAAAATGAAATTCGAAGATAACTACAACTACAATAAGTGCCCTATAGGACTTAACAATAAACCTTTAGCAATGTCAAATGTTAGCTTTACATTGTTCAAAACTTCGTCAATGGTATTCTCAGAAAAGGCAGGGAGATAAGGTTTTAAATTCTCACATTCAAGTATGATATGGGTATTTGAAATATATTCACCACATAAGCATTTAACATCCTCGCTGAATTTTGTTGTGAATGCATTTAATCTTATCCTGTAATCAAGTGGCGCACCATGTGGCTGGGCCAGCTCCTCCTCTTCGGCATTCTCCTCTGCTACCTCACCCTCTTCGCCTACCAGTGTGTGTGTGTGTGTGTGTGTGTGTGTGTGTGTGTGTGTGTGGTGTGTGTGTGTGTGTGTGGTGTGTGTGTGTGTGTGTGTGTGTGTGTGTGTGTGTGAGTGAGTGTATGTGTGTATGATAGTACAAATCTCAAGCCAGGAAAAATTAACAATAGACTACCTTTAAAAGGGGGGAGGTCACAAAGTTTGTTAAGTCTTCAAATGACACGGAAGAGTACAGCAAAACAAGTCAATCTCTGGGATGTCAGAGTTTATGCAATAATATTCAAAATGACTTGACGACCTCCCTAAGGCCTTTAGATTCTTATACTGCAGTGCCCAGAAATTTATGAGCAGTACGTCTTGGGCACATTGACATTGTGGAGCCCATTCCTCTCCAGGTCGTGGAGAGCATGCTGGACACGTTTGCAGAAGATCTAGATGAAAGAATACTTTCCCCCCTTAAGATGAAAACACACTGCCAATCGATCTAGATATCTCAAGAAAGTGAAATGAGATCCAGATTGAAGGGGTAAACCTTTCTTTTTCATAAAATCTTAAAAGAGAATTGTCATTTTCGTAACAAAATTGTCTTGTTGATTTGAGAAGACAGTTACGTTTGATGAAATAAGTGAACGCCCCCCCCTCCCCCCTAGGGCTTTTATATGGTCTAAGCTTTAGGTCACACACACACACACACACACACACACACACACACACACACACATACGCACGCACGCACGCACGCAACACACACACACACACTTTTTTGCCATAAATACAGTCGAGGACTGTAGCCTATTTCATTTATAAATAAAGATCCAAGTGAAAATAGTTGATGGCTAGACTCTACGTCACAAATGATGACAAAGATGATAAGCAGAATCAGAACCAGACCTTCCATTTTCCCTTACTTTACATCTCTCGGTAGCGTTTTCAACACGACCAAAGCAAATCTCCAGCCTCCTGTTCCCAAATGTAGAAGGAAAGCAGCAGCAGACGCTGCCCACAATGGAATACTCCAGAACACAGTCAACAGAATAACCAACCCCAGCAAACCGAAAATCCGAACAAACATCTTGCTCAGCCGGTGGAACTGTGTAGGCCTCTATAGCCTTCCGCGCTCTGAACTGCAGTGCAAGCCTAGCCTAGCCTATAATGGTATCCTGAAGCAGACGAGAGGATAAAGGTTTCGATGTACTTAGGCTACACCTAATACTGCATCACCCTGTGGTGTTGAGTTAGGACTGACAACGACTTGGAAAACATCCAACACCAACAAATAGGCCTAGTAATGGGCTCAACTGACTGAAAATGTTTTTTTGTTTTTTTTTTAAATGACGTTGGTTAGCAAATCAGCTACATCTAGGCCTACATAGAAATATACATGGGTTTACCAACTACTACAGAAAATGGATAGGATGGCGTTGGGATACTAGCTGTAGATTTGTTCTGTTACGTCATTAATTGATACATTCTGTACTCAGGTTTTATGAGAGAGAGAGCACGGGCACGCCTGGTAATATTCAGGAAGCTCTCTCTCTCTCTGTGGTAATATTCAGGAAGCTCTCTCTCTCTTTATCTCTCTCTCTCTCTCATATATATATTATATATATATATATATATATATATATATATATTATATATATATATATATATATAATATATATATAGTCAGGCCAAAGGCATGGCCCTTACTAAAAAATAAAAATCCTCAAATGTCTTCGAAATATTTCATCTTATGGTGATTTTCTTATGATGAAGAAGTTGTCATTGGTTCTCAGCAATGGGGAGAGGGGTCCTTACAGGCTGGGGAGAGTATTGTATGTCTTGCCTTGCATGTATTCACTTGTTCCGGCAGAAGAAGATTTATGTACAATTCAATCAAAAAGGTCTGATTCCTTGTTATCTGTCTCTGCTAGCAAGGTTCCGTTTTTATAGCTGTACAGCAGTATGAAAATTCATTGATGCAAAAATTTTGATTGGAAGATATTGTTTATCTATATTCTGTTGATTGTAGCCATTTGGTTGTGTGGTTTGGGCAAATCTAATTATTATTTTGACGTCCTTTGAGGAGATAGCCTACCATCTTCTTTAGACCATATTTTTCCATGATTGTTTAAAAGTCTATCAGATTGCGTCTTTCTCAGTTCATTTATAGATATATATGTTTATATTTGTGTTGATTGTGCTATTGCCATGATTAATTCTGTGCGCTAATCTCTATGCCGCATACGCCAACACTTGATTAGACTCTTTGCCTTGACCCTGCAATTCAGAGTTGCTGTTAACGATGACGTCAATACATTCAGCAAAGCAAAAGCCACAAATTGCTTGCTTGTTATAAACAACATGAAATCGGATCGGAAATAACCGTTATGGAAACTACGGGGTGTATTACAGGAAGGAGGCTTGTTTCGTTTAGAGGCGTGGAAGATGTATAGTACACATGCATGCTGCACATACACTCTCACTCCATACTTCTCAAGATGTGAGTGACAATAATTTATAGCCGAGTTGGTAAGATCTCTTAATGTCAAAATTAATGGAAAAATATGATGACAGAACACAAACAGGAGAACTTTTGTCCCCTCCGCTATAACATGCTTTACACAATGTGCGACGCTTTTGAATTTTTTTGGTCGCTTTTGAATGAAAAATGATCACTGGTACCTTCTTAAGGGTTACTAAAATTCATAAAGACTCGCTCTGTCAGGGGGAGTTAATCCACGCGCATGTGCAGATATATTAAATCGTCTCCCTTGTTTAGAAGAACACTGTTGCCTTCTTTAGGACTACTAAAATTCATAAAGACTTGCTCTCTCATGGGAGTTAATTAGAGAAACTAGTTTCCGCCTTGGGCCTTGCCCAAACGACTCCATTTACATCGCAAAAAATAGTGTCCATACGTGAAAATCCCTCAACTGCTTACTTAGCTATATGAAATATGAAACGTGGAAATTAGCTTAAACATTCACATGAATGATCCCGACTGAGAAACAAACCAGAAGAGGCGTTTTAGTTCACAAAAGAGAATCATTTCCCGACCATCTAGTCCATGTCTTCGTTGTCGAACGCTCAGACAGCAACTACTGTTGTCTGTCATATGAGCGAAAATGCGTTAAGCAAGCCCAGTGCATCCGATTTTGGCGTGATCTGGTATAAATTCTTCCTTTCTTCTTCTTTCGTTTCGCGTCAGTCCCTAAATCGGAGAGAAAGTCAAGTCAAATTATTTTATTTCAAGGATAATGAATAAGCAATCGTGTGGATTTTAAAAAAAAAAACCCATCCAGTCCCCACCCTTACCAGGGAATAGCATCATGATACAAAACAAGACAACAAAAACCCCACCATCCAAAAACTACTAATAAAAAAACAACAATAACAAACACAAAACAAGAAACAAGCACAGAAAAGCGAAATATAAAAAAACCCAAAACACACACACACACACACCAACACAAAACAGACAAATGATATATAATGATAAAAAAAAAGGCAAAAAATAAGAAATCCGCAAACAAGAGAACATAACGATCCAAGCAACTAAAACATCATCCCTCCACCATCTAGCAACAAAACAAATCATATAAATCATACCATTTCGGTAAAAGGGAAAGAATACACTTAACTAATATTTATCATTATGGGAAAGAAATAGTACAGAGACAGACAGACAGAGAAAACAGACATAAAAGATCTACACGTACAACGTAACAGGAACATCTACACGCGTAGAGATTTTAAAAAAAGAACTTTAATTCTTTGTATCATAAAATTCATTCACAGCAAGAACAAAAAAAACATCAGTGCACGTGTCCCCTTAACAGCGAGGACAAACCGCGTCAGCAGTTTTTACAGGTGCACGTGCACTAATTCCAAGTCACACGGCGAGTTTTGTTTTACTGGTCATTCCATTTTCTTCATTCTGTCCTATACAGTCTGCTTCTTCCAGTGTTTCTCAGGCTTGAAAGAGCGCTACAGAGGCTACTCATTTATTTTATTTAAAAAAATGTATTCTTTTATTTTATTCTTTATTTCGAGTATAATGGAATAAGCATTCGTGCTTTTTTTTTCACATAGTCCCGTGTGTATGTAGTTTTGCAAATGTTGTCATCCTATGAACTTGTTTTGTAGTTTATTTGGCACAAACTCTGTGATGTGCCTCCACCTTTAGCTTAGAGTGCCAGTCAAAATAATGATTTTCACATTTGGTTGTGTTTTTTTTTGTATGAAAAAATTACGTGTACTTGGTTTTGGGATTAAGGACATAGAGCAACACCAGGTAGTCATGAGAAAGTTGGAAATGATCATCAAATGAGGATTGCTTGTGTTCCTACAGTGTTGACCCCGCGCATGAGCATTGTGGTTTGGAAGCTAGCAGACGACAAAGGATTGAAGAGGTCCAGTGTTTGCTGAAATTTTTGAGAAAAAAAAATCAAGCCAAATACATTTGTGCAAAATCATAGGAGTTTTTAGTTAGAGGCTAGTCTCTCAACAACAACAACAAAAGGTTATTTTGTGTGTGTGTGGATGCCTTAGTACGTGCGGTATGAATGTAAGAGTACCATAGGAAAATAGAAGGAAAAGGCGCAAAAATAAAGGTGGTGTACAGCCTTCGTCCTGTCAATTCAAACAGGGAAGTGTGTCCAACAAGCATGGCGTCACATGACCTTGTCCGTCAACACGCAATGACGTCATGTCATGTTCCTGTCACCCAGCACCGGGTTTTTTCCGTTCGGATGTGGGCCTAGTTACTGCACGTGTTCCTGACTGCACCTGATAGGGAATCCACATTGCTTGCATGCAGTCCAGTGTAAACCAGTCAGCCTCGTTGCTGCTGCTATCCACCACCACCACCACTACCACCGGCGTACAATGGCATACTCTTCCAAAAGGTGGAACGGGTTTGATATGTGCGCAAGATGTTCTGCGTGTGCGCATGTCTGTGCGTGCGTGTTGTGTGTGTACACGCATGCGTGTTGTGTTTTAAGAGAGAGAGAGAGAGAGAGAGAGAGAGAGAGACAGAGAGAGAGAGAGAATGTGCATAACAGTATGTGTGTGGAAACAAAAAATAAAACCCAAACAAACAAAAATTAACGCCCCCCCCCCCCCCCCCCCTAAAAAAAAAGTAACAGATCACACTCCTCTTCACACACAACAGTCACCCCAAACAACAAACCCCCAAGAAAACAACAACTCTCCACAGACAAAAAAAATACGTTATTTATTAGCGAAGACAGAATGGCAGAGTATAAACACACAAAAATGAGTGCAGCTGTATCATATCTATAATAATAATAATAATACATGGAATTTATTCAGCGCTATATCTTGCAAAAAAAAACAAATCAACGCGCTCTATCTATCACAACCATCAGTTGTGCAAAGTGAACCAAATTAATATACTCTGATCATTCTGAACTATCGATCAGTAAGTCAAACACTACCAGATTCCTCCAATACTATAAACTACATCTAGCACAAACAAATATATCTCCCTGCAACCTTGTGGTCGTTCTGTGAATCCCTGGTCTAGAGGTAAACGCACCCGTCAGGAAAGCGAGATGTTCCGGGTTCAAACCTTTGCTGGAGATCGAAGTTTTCCCCCATGCACAGTGGTAGTCTAGGTGCTTTGGGGTTTTTTGTTGTTGTTTTGTTTTAAATGAGACCCCCCCCCCCCCCCCCCCCCGCGCTATGGAGATGCAAGGTGCTGTCAGTAAGAAAAGCATCCCCACCTTCTGAAAATTCTATGCTAGCAATTCCCTCTTTTCTGTCCTTCTCTTTGTTTCTGCCTGGTTTCGTTTCCCCATGTCGCCTCCTTCTGGTCTATTTTCTGCCTTCTTGGTCAGTTTTTCTGCCTAATATCCTGGACATCTCGACACTCCAGAAGCAGATGCTTGATAGTTACTCGCACATCACAAGTCACACCCCATGGGGTTCCTCTCCTTTAAGTAAATGAACGTGGGTGATGTGAGAATGACCTGTGTGTATCCTGGTGAGCACTGTTGCCTCCCTTCAGTTTTTGGCACACAGAATAGAAAAGTGACATAAAATTACACTTAAGTTTAGATCTAGGCTACTGCAATTCCAGAAAAGCTCCACAACCCTGTTTGAGAAAGCAGTTGAGAATGACCACGAAGGTTGCAAAGAGAAATATTTTTCTGTCACATCTTTGAGCTGTTATGATGCAATCCCTTTAACAGTTGAAATGACAAAAGAAAAGGCCAGCCCTATCAAAAATACACATGTGATTTCTCCTTATATTCAGATCCAATATATAGAAACCATTTTATAATAAAACATTGAGCTATGAATCATTTTAAATTAGCTGTGAATCGTTCTAAATGAATCATTTTAAATTTAGCTATGGATCATTTTCAAGTTAGGGTGGCATATATGACATAATACAACTACTAGGGCCTAGTTAAAAAGATAAGTAAAAAAAAACTAACCACGAAAAAGACACACCAAAAAATACCGACAGAAAACAAGTGCAGGCAGCCAATTACACTCCTTCATCACTGCGAAAATCATCTCCAGGGATTTTTGTTTAAAAAGAACGGCGATGACATAAACCATCCCTGGCACCTTAGGAGAAGCACCTCTCAATAAAACACAGGCGCTACCCTTCCTCATGAGTAAAAATCACACTCCTGTGGCCTGCCTAAACTGTCTCCTCAGCCTGATCTTCGAAAATATACTGAACAAATTTTGTTGCAAAATCAATAAAGTGAAACAAAAGTCCAGCTACGAAATCTTTGAGCCAATATGCACACAACATGTTTCTAAACATCTACACTAAGTACAATCAGGCTGTTGAATACAATCCCCAAATCCCTAAAGAAAAGGGGCGGAACAAAGACTGAGCACTGGATAAGGATGATGTACAAACAAATGTTTCCACAAGCAACATCAGCACCAACTTGGCGTAAGAACTAAAACCATGAAAAAAGAGAAACGCCTAGAAAAAAGCAACCATGCCAAACAACAACAAAACCCAACACACCACCCACCCAACCCCCCCCCCCCCCCCCCCCCCACCCAAAAACAAACCCAAGCTATTTTAAAAACAAAAGTAAAAATTCAAGACCCCTCCCCCCCAAAATCCGCACCAAAACAACCACCAAACTCCCCCCCCCCACCACACACATAGCCATACATTACTTTAAAAAAATGTTTACATCATATGTAAAAAGGCCATGTGACCATCCCACAACACCTATCACAATGTTAAAAAGCAATGTTAACACACAACAACACAAAATAAACTTTTACAACAACAACCAGATATAAAATGGCAACCAGTGCTATTAGTCCATGAGAACATACCTGGTGATGATGTAACAAAACAAAATAACAAAACTATCTCGCTAATAATTAATGACAATAATAATAAATGGAGTGTATATAACGTTATATCTTGCAAACCAAATCAAAGCGCTAATGTTGGGTTTACAGCCCTCCATCAAACATAATTAGACCCGGCTTCAATGGAAACAAACCACAACGCGACAACCTTGTCAACTGGTTCCACAGCAAAGGGCAAAGAGATTGTGAACTCGTGTATGCACATACAGTTGTTTCCAGCATGCCATAAGCTATTTGCTTGTTATTGCTCTCAACTTATGAAGGTATAATATTCATGTTTTCTGAAATAAAAAAAAGTATTTAAACCATATACGGTTCAACGGCAAGTCCTCATTCTCCTGGTACCTGGTGTGAACTGACACAGGGAGTTGTTCAGATCTCCCAAGTCAGTTGACGTGCAGACCTAACAATGCCTTACTTTCTGCTGTGTACACACGCAACACAGAACATCACGTATGCACATTACAGATCCTGTAATTCACATCAGCACATGCAGTATGCACATTAAAGATGCTGTGATTCACATCAGAACATCAAGTATGCACATTAAAAAGGTAAAGGAGTCCCATAACCTATAAGGTCGTAGGGGAGCAAGGCGTCAGAGTCCTCACTTCTCTAGGGCCAGCATATTGAGGGCGGCGCCCATCTCCTCTCCCTCGCTGCTTTACCTTCCCTGACCCTAAAGAGGGCAGGTACCCATTGACAGCTGGGTGAACTGGGGGAACTGAACTGAAGCCAAGGCGCACAAACGGTCACCCATCCAACTGGTAACCACGCTCGACGCTGCTTAACTTGGCTGGGGGAAAGCGAGTGCTCCGACCACTGAGCTATCCCGTCCCCTTGCACATTACGATTCTGTAATTCACATTAGAACATCAAGTATGCACATTACAGATCCTGTAACTCACATTAGAACTTCGAGTATGCACATGGAGTATCCTTAAAGTAGCATTGATCAGCATGTGGCAGGCTAAAGAAACACACACATATTTGGCACGCGCCTCGAGCATCACTTGCAGCTGGTGTCATGCAGTTGGCCAACATACATTCAAAGAGAAGGCATCCTAACAGATGTGAAAGGTACACAGAATAGTGCACAAGCTGTACACCTACCATGAAAAAACCCATATCTGACTGAAACCGTTTAGTCAATCGATGAGAACCCAAGTCTTTGAGCTACTATAATTGAAAACCCAAATCTTTAAACTACTACAATTGAAAACCCAAATCTCAAAACTACTACAAATGAAAACCCAAATCTCAATACTACTAAAATTAAAAACCCAAGTCTTCGAGCTACTATAATTGAAAACCCAAATCTCAATACTAGTACAATTGAAAATCCTAATCTCAATGCTACTTCAATTGAAAACCCAAGTATCAAAACTACTACAATCTCACACACACAGAGAACTTCTTCAATGCAAACCTGTCTGTGCCAGCCGCTATGATTACAATATAAATTCTGCGTACTGTTGTTATAATTTTGTATCATGAACATACTGTTGCGCTTGTGCTGCAGCCTCTAAATCAGATATCTCCACTGGGAACTGAAATGCAACTTCAATCCAGCATCAAAACAACAATCCATCCATCATCAATCCGTCCTCAATCCACCATCATCAAAACATCAATCTACTATCATCAACCCATCCTCAATCCACCATCATCAAAACATCCACTCATCATCAATCCATCCTAAATCCACCATCATCAAAACATCAATCCACCATCAATCCACGCTCCATGTTCAGATAAGCTTGTCAAGACTTCTGTCCTCTTCCCCTCTTGCTCTGCATCTTCAACTTCACCAAATAACCTAGTCCATCAACCTTCTTTAACATGAACAGCTGAATGTGATGGTATTTCATGTCTGCATGCTTCTCACATGCAATGCTTTTGTACATTGAAGGTGAACAATACATACATACATACATACATATACATACATACATGTATACACACACACACACACAGAGTCAGAGACAGAGAGAGACAGGTTTTGTTGACTTCTAATCGCTCTTGGGGTATGGAGAATTTCAGTAGAAAAAATCAAGCTGTAATAATTATATATAATTTGCATCAGCAAAAAACATTTACAATATAATTGCAGACAAAATTGATCCAAAACATGACAGAAGCAGCAACAACAAAAGATTGAAAACTACAGATTCGAAACAAGAATAACAACCATTAGTGGCAATTGACGCTATAATTATAGGGCTAAAAAGCTACTACTGGCACACAATAACAACACACAATGTTAAGTAGAATCTCGAGAATCAATGTTGAGCATGTGTTCTGAACCTGATCTGGGAACCTGAATAATAAAGAGTCTTCTGCTCTGCTCCTGCACAAACTTGCGTCAATACACAACAAAAACAACAACAACAACAACAAAAGAGACAGAGAGACAGGTAGGAGAGTGAAAAAATAATTCACATGGTTGATGAGCTCACAGACACAGTGAAAACAATCGATACAGTCTACCTGTGTCTTGAATATGTACAAATCTACATTGTCTGGAATATTTAATAATATAAATCTGATATTTACAAACAAAAGATCTGTCATTTGGAATCAAGAGTGACACAGTCCACTGTTACAAGGCTGTTCTCATATTTAAGGCGGGACATGGGGGTCAAAACTGATGAAATTTTGTTTACGAGCTCATGGTAAGAGCTGTACCATGCATTGAAAGGGCATCACTTGTAAAGCCTAACAATCTATAAATTACTCAAGTTTTATGTGTTGTTTCCATGCAAACAATTCAATATGGCCACCAAAACTTTATGTTTCAAACTCCTAAACCTTGTTTCTGTAGCAAGTAGAAAAAAAAAAGTTTCTACAGACATGTTTTACAACCTGAATTCTTTAAATTTACAAATGGAAATCTCCATATTTGCATCCAGCAATTTTTAAAAAAACAACCCAGCAACAGGATTTTGGGCCACTTTTAGACTTGTGTTCTATCTTAAATGAGCGGATTACTGATTCAGTTCATGATTTTCTTTGGGCAAGTACTGCTACTGAAAGTATCAAAGATGACAGAGTCTTGTTGACGAATGTTCATACATGTGTGTGTGTGCGTTCTCTGTTTCTTTGATCTTGTTATGAGAAAACAAAAAATATTTGTTATAGGGCTAATTCTATCTTAAACTCTTGTATAATGCTGTTGGGGAAATATCTTATACACGCATTCCTCCAAAACCTTCCTAGTTCTGAGTAATAATGCTGCTCTTTTATCTTTTTAGATAAATGCACACAACCATCACGTTTGTCAGTCAAATTACACAGAAATCATAACACATTCTAAAAACTAAAATAATGAAAAGCGTAACATCAGTGATTCATTAAAAAAAAATCATACAGAATAAAGCAAAGCAAGACAAGTAAGATACAAAAACAATGGGAAAAAAAATCACCAAAAAATCCAAATAAACAAAGAGTCTACATCATGTTTTAAGAAAAAATCAAGCACGGCACCTAAAATGGAATGTCAGAACAAATATCGTTGCCCAAATTTCACAGGTATACAGGTAAAACCATTCTGTTTTGATGACCACATTCTGAAAGCCAGTAAAATGCAAGTCACACAGGATGATCCCTAATCACACCCTCCTACCTACCTGACACCAGAACTACCCCAGTGAAAACTACTGTTACTCCATATGTCCTTCTGCGTGCTGTATACAGCAGCCATTTACCCTTTTATTTAAACGATAATGGAATACGCATGTGTGCACTTTTTTTTTACATCCAGTCCCTGTGTGTATGCACTTTTGTCCATTTTGTCATCAGTTCCAACCAGCACACAATGGTCTACTCTTCCAAAAAGCGGTACAGGATTTAAACATGCGCGCAAGATGTTCTGCGTGCGTTCGCACACAGGACCTCGGTTTATAGTCTCATCTGAAGCCTCAGAGAACTTGCACACTTGTGACAGGGCAGCACATTCTGCGTGGCCTGTTTGCTTATTGTGAACTACCTCACTGCGACAGTGCAGTATGTAGCCATGTCTTCATTAAACCTGGAGAGGCCTCACGTTCACGTGCGAGCGCAGGAAAAACATCTTGCACACATGTTAAAACCTGTTCTGCCTTTTGAAAGAGTAGGCCATTCATGCTGGTAAGAAAGGATGACAGCAAATAATTTATACCAAAAAAAACACACACGCACACTGGGTGTTGTGGTCAGACCTAAACCCTGAAGATGGAATGCAGCACACGGCGCCTCAGTTCACAGTATCCTCTGACAAAAATTGGGGGGGAGTGGAGTCAGTACTGAAGTTAACTCGAGGGCAAGTAAAAAAATTTCCTTAAGTGATGATGGTTTGAACCTGGGCTCCATCCCCAGCTATCAAATCATAAGTGCAACACTCTAACCGCTAGACCATCCCCCCCACTCCCATTCAAGTAGACCAGGTATGACCAAGAGCATGGATGACAGAAACATACCCAGCATGCACTTTATGACCTGGATGGGCTCCGCTAGATCCAACCGACCCCAGAGAGACTGCCCGAGAAGTTCAATGCAGGGACCCCAATGACTCCTCAAGGAGTTCTGGGAGAAGTCAGTCCCTTTTTAGGGTCTGGGACAGCCGGCGTCCCATTCATGCTGGGTGACTTTATACCGGAGCTCAGCACATGATCCTATTCCACTTCACGGCAGGCTTAATCCATTCATTTATCTATTCTTTTATTATCTATCTTATTCTTGTATTTCGAGTTGGAATAAGCACTCGTGTGTTTTTGTTTTTTGTTAACACAAGCCACCCACCCCCTAAAAATCTCAAAACAACAACAAAACAATCCCACCACCCTCTGCCCAAAAAACCCTCCACCAACCAACAATAACAAAATCTTGGGATAACTCCCTAAACAATCCCTTCCAACAAAACAAAAACAAACCCCCCAAAATCCCCAAATCCAAAAATACCCCCCCCCCCCCCCCAACAAAAACCAAACACTACCAGCCCCTCAACAAAACAAAACAAGAAAGCCTACCAAAAACAAAAGACACAAAATGCTCTTGAATGATATGCTTTGTTGATGTGATGTTCACATGATCCTAATACTGGAACAGTGGGGAGTGAAGCTCACAGCTGAGGTACGTCTAAGTCAACAAGAAAAAAAAAATCACAGTTCTTTCATCGAACAGAGGCAACATGTTGCGTGATGTAATCTAGTCCTTCAAATCGCCAATAACAAGATTCTCTTTAGTATGCACATGCATGCAAGCATACTCACACAGAGACACACACACACAGACACACACACACACATGCACGCATGCGCACACACACTAATTTATTCCTCGAAATTGCCAATAACAAGATTTTCTTAAACTGGCATACACACACATACACACGCACATGCACACACTAATTTATTCCTCAAAATTGCCAATAACAAGATTTTCTTAAACTGGCATACACACACACATACACATGCACACACACACACACACGCACACACACTCACACACACATGCACACACTCATGGAGAGTTTTCAACACAACCTGGTCAGAGGTAAAATTCAATCGGTAAGAAATACAATAAGAGTCTTGAGCAGCTGTTTAACATGAGAAAATATAAATCCCTATTTGATAACAATACCCCAAGCATGCATTTTTCTCTGTGAGTGATCATACCTCCATATCAAGGTTGTTATTATCATTATTGTAATCATCATCATTATAAAAACTGTCAATATCGTTATTATCCCTTACTTACTTATTCATATTGCATATTAGCAAAACTGTATTGTTGTCTCATCCTATGTGACAGAGAGGGAGGGAGAGAGGGGAGAGAGAGAGTGAGAGAGAGAGAAGGAGAGAGAGAGAGAGAGCAAGAGAGAGAGAGAGAGAGAATGAATGAATCTTTATTTTTGAGAGAATGAATCTTTATTTTTCAAGGGTAACAGAATAAGCATGCACATACTTTTTTTTCATCCAGCCCTTGCCCTGATTAGGGACTATCAACAAAACAGGTAAAAAATCTTACTACAACAACATGATTTTAAAAGAAAGAAAAAAACAACTTACATTATATAATCCCTATCTGACTTGAACATTAATTTCAAAAGATACATAGATTTTTTTTTTTTAAATTTTGAGAAAAGAGATATGCTGATAAACATATAATTCTCAAATAAATCAAACATTAACATGAAAGAGAGATTATATATAGTAGAGAGACAATGACAATGACAATGACAATGACAAATTCTTTTATTTCGAGGATAATGAATAAGCACACATGTGCTTTTTTACATCCAGTCCCCGCCCGTTAGGGATACATCTTAATAATAATAACCCAATACTTATACAGTCTCACAATAAAAACAAGGGGAAATAACCCTTTTCAAAACAGCTCCCCCCCAACAACCCTCCCCCCCCCCCCCCCCCCAACAACCCCCCCCCCCCCCCCCCCCCCCCCCCCCCCCCCCCCCCCAAGCAAGCAATTAAAAGAAAATCCTAAAAATACCCCACCCCTACCCCCACCCCCCAAAAAACCGTAACCAAAACAAACAAACAAACAAAAGAGAAGAAAAAAACCAAACCAACAAAAGATGATAAAAAAGAGAAAAACAGACAAACAACAACAACAAGAACAAGACAACAACAAAGCCAAGAAAAATAACACAACCAAACTTATAAGTCATAAAGATAACATCTACACATTGTCAAATGGTACACATACTTGTTATACATAATTATAAGATATTGAAATAGGGCACTCATTAAAACTTAAGTACAGAGGCAAGTCCAATAAAGTATTGAAAATATAAAAATATGAATCCTTCATCAGGATATACTATGACTATAAGCAGGACGATAAAAGGTGAGAGAGAGAGAGAGAGAGACAGAGACAGAGAGACAGAGAGTGTGTGTGTGTGTATTTCAGAGATAATATCCAATATATAAATCCCAAAACAGTATGCCATCCCATCAACACTCATTTTAGATTATACTCGTTTCAAATTATATGTCATGATAAAAATAAATTTAATACCCATACATCCACACAATAAAAACAAGAAACAAGCCAAGAAGAAATTAAAACTAATCAGTCGTTGAGGGAGAGAATATGAGTGGGTGAGTGGTGAGTGAGTGTGTGTGTGTGTGTGTGTGTGTGTGTGTGTGTGTGTGTGTGTGTGTGTGTTTGTGTTTGTTTGAGCGTGTGTGTGGAGGTGTGGGGTGGGGTGGGGGTGTTTCAGGGATAATACTAAATATGTAATACTCACATAGCACACGATCAACACAAACACTTTTTAATTATGCTCCTGCAAATATGAATGTCATGGTAATAAAATAAGTGCAATACCCATACACTCACATAATAAAGAGGGGGAAAAGCCAATAAAGTCATAAAAAGAACATCTACACATTGTAAGTAATAGAAACAAAATATTTTTTCCAGGATAATGAATAAGTATTCATGTGCTTTTTTACATCCAGTCCCCGCCCATGGGGTCACATTTAAAAATGCACTCAGTACTCATACTTTCAAGCAGAAGAAGCAAGGAAAAAAAACTTTTTTTAAAGAAAAAGAGAGAAGAAGAAAAAAACAAACAAACATACAAACAACAAACAACCCAGACGAGCAAAAGACAAAAACATACCCCAGAACCCCCCCCCCCCCCCCCCCCCCCCCCACCACCACCACAAAAAAAGACAACAACAACAACCAAAAAGCAGACAAAAACACCCTTCCAAATAAACAAACAAAAACAAGAAAAACAACAACAAACAAACAAATGAAAAAAACACCATAAGACCAAAACAAACAAACAAACAAACAAACAAACAAAAACAATTTTAAAAAAATATATAGCCCCTTTCCCCCCCTTCACACACACACACACACACACACACACACACACACACGTGCATACACCAAAACAAAAAACAAACAAGCGAAAAAACCCAAACAAATTACCAACAAGAAGAAAGTAACAACCACAGCAATAACAACAGAGAGAGAGAGAGAGAGAGAGAGGAGGAGAGAGAGAGAGAGTAGAGAGTAGAGAGAGAGAGAGAGAGTAAGAGAGAGAGAGAGAGAGAGAGTAAGCCAAACTTATAGATCATAAAATTGAACACCTTCATATTGTAGAATAGTACACATAGTTGTTACACGTGGTAATAAGATATTAAATAGGAGATTCACTGGAGCTCAAGTACAGACAACAAGTCCAAAATAATATTGAAAATCGAAAGTATGAATAGCCCTTTATTAGAATACACAATAACAATAGAAGGAGAAAAGAGAGAGAGTAGAGAGAGAGAGAGAGAGAGAGAAAAGAGAAGAGAGAGAGAAAAGAAAGGGAGGGGAAGAGTGAGAGAGAGAGAGAGAGACAAAATAACAAAAAAAGTAGAAATTGTTTAACAAGATGGTAGGCATACTTTCTATATTAAAATTCCCAAGTATCACTATATGTGAAAGAAAAAAAATAGAAGAAGGGCATTTTATCATGTTGCGACAACGACGGTACAACAATAAATGAATGAATGATTTATGAACAACACAATTCAATGATTTATGAACAACACAATTCAATGATTTATGAACAACACAATTCAATGATTTATGAACAACACAATTCAGCCTCTGGATCGGATGCCTGCCTTGTCAGCCGCTTAACAGCAACACAAGGCCTCTGAATTACGCCTCTTGTGGCTGTAACAAAAACATCTTACTACGGTAGTTTTTCAGTGATCCACGCATGCATGTGCAGAAGCATGCAAGCTTGTACACACAAACACTCACACACACACACAACACCTACCTACCTATACACCAACCATCCACCCTTCAAATTCTCTACTGTTTACAAAAAAAGATCTAGTACAACAAGGTCATACCAGTGATTACTCATTTCCACTGTGGCACCCTCCCCCCCCCCCCCCCACCCCTCATGCACACCCCCCCCCCCTCCCCCCCAAAAAACCCCCATCGAATATACAACTTACAAAGTATTGTAACTGCCCTTCATGGGATGATTAAAGTGTTTTTGACCTGACTTGACTTATACATCCATCCAAAAACAATGCTGAATACATTTCATCATAATTATCTTTCAAAGTCAAAGAAATTGGGAGAAAAAGGGAGAGGATGAGACAGCAAGAAAAATAATGGTATACATGGCGTCAAATCGTCTGTTAACAATTTTGTGCGTATAATATACAATAAGGAAGGGTGGGGTTTTTCGCATATAGTATTAGATAAACTATTTCACAATTTCACGCATATATGTATAATTATAGTTCTGGCTATGTTACGACATAAAACACTATTAGTTCTCTCTCTCCCTACATATTATATATATATGATGTTTATTTTGCGATATCATAACGAAGTTTCACAATGACGTATAATTGAGATTGACGTCATTCCATCCCGTCATTGTAATAAACTCCCCCTGAGGAGGAGAAAACAGATGAGATTAATCCAATCAAAAAATCTTCAAAGTCTTAGACAGCTGTATTCACATGTAAACATTTGGTACATAATCACATCCCTCATTAATATCACTCCACAAACATGACATTGATTAAAGTGGAAGACTTCCTTTAGCATACATAACTATAGTATTATCACGTGGTATACACTTTCCTTTCCACTTGCTAAAGGTGACCAACAAACATTTCTTTTTTTCTTACACCAGAATCTCCACACCCACAAAATGGTAAATTTATGAAACAATTTTTGACAGGATTTTTGTTTACTTGAGCTATAACAACAACAACAACAACCTGGAAAGTGACAGAATCAAATCCAGCACATCTTCTGAATTCAATGAGTAAAAGGTAAAAAGGTACAGGTGTCCCATAACCTATGTGGTCGTAGGGGAGCGAGGCGTCAGAGACCTCAGCTTCTCCTGGGGCCAGCATATTGAGGGCGGCGCCCATATTCTCTCCCTTGCTGCTTTACCTCCCCTGACCCTCAAGAAGGCAGGTACCCATTCACAGCTGGGTGAACTGGGGGACTGTACTGAAGCCAAGGCAAGCAAACGGTCACCCATCCACGTGGCAGCCACATTGGATGCTGCTTAACCTCTTCACTGCCCAGTGCAAATGCACCCTATATGCCGGGGAATAAAATTCTTATGTACCACTGCTATGTTCATATCCCTCTTACTCAGGAACTACTACATGAATATTCCTGATAGTCTACCCAATGACAGTATATATATCGTAGATTACTTTGAGGCAAGCTCAAATTAGTTAGCATGATATTTTACTGCGAAAATATATTTAAAATGTAAAAAATCGACCATAAATACGATTTCTTCATCACCACTGTCAATCGGATCTCAATAACGTCAAACATAAGTCTAGGCCAAATCTCTTTTTTTTTTTTTTAATGCACGATCAGCTGAATCATACACGATCGTTTTCATCACTGTTACGTAAATCTACAGTTTTATTTGCCACTTTTACAGCTGTGTAAAGTTATTGATGCCTTCAACAAGAAGTGTCCGCAATTTTGAACAAGAACTTCCAAAGCAGTCATGCATAAAAACACAAAATACGAGCGAAAAAACAATCGTTTTTGCCACGGTTTTTGAAGCTCAATGTTGCCAAGCAACAGGAGAGTGACCTCCATTAATTTTGGAGTTCTTTCCCTTTAACTGTAGTCAAGGAAGCAGGCTTGTTTACTTCAGTTCGACACCCCGGAAATTTTCCGGGTTGTTGGCGTATAGGGTGCACGTTTAGCCCCGGAAAATTTCCGGGGTAAGGCAGTCTAGTGGTTAACCTTGGTGTGGGGAAAGCGAGTGCTCTGACCACTGAGCTATCCCGGCCCCGTTCAATGAAGGCAGCAGGTGGAGAAAAGAAAAAACGTCCCCTTCCTCCACATAGTGAGTCATAGTGTACCAGAGGCTATAACAAAAAAAAGCTATTCAATAACAAACAAAATCACATTAAAAATTCGATAATTCAACAAAAGAGAGACAGAGAGAGAGAGACAGAGAGTGATAATAACTGTTTGGAGGGACTTTCATTTGGAAGTACAAAATAATGCTGACAAACCATTTGGTTGTAATTATTAATGCTCACTGGATTTTCATAAAACTGTGGAAAAAAGTAAACATCATCTTACACACACAAAAATTTAAAAAGTAACCGAGTGATAAATTTGATCTCCTGAGAAAAAAAAGGAAAGAGTACTACTAGAACTATTACCCATACATATGACCGGTGATCATTATAAAAGCCAGTATCAATACATCATATCATAACAACCATACATAATAATTGATAATTGTCACTGCTGATATTTCAGTGAAAAAGGTACCAACTGTCTTCACCCATAATGTTTATAAGCTTCAATCTCATCCAAAAAAAGTCACACAATACATAGGACAAAAAAAATCAACTAGCACTAAGACCATTTTAAAAAAAACAAAAAAAATTCAAGCAGGCTCAAAAACAAAAACGAAGTCCCCAACACTTTTTGCAAGCCTTTCACTAACAACAGCAAAATGCAACCTTTTTTTGGGGACACTATAGAAAAAAATCCTTGGGTTGGAGTTTCCATTTTCATTGATGATTTGCTTCAACAACTAATTTTGACAGTGAGAAGCACGTGGTACAGATGAAATATACAAATAAAACCTTTCACTATATCTTAAGTTCAATTCAAAATAATTGATTTATCAACCAATATAACTGTAAATTCATCCTTGTTATGCTTGTAATTTCTGAGAAAAAAAGTATACATTGTGGGGGGGAAGGGGGGGGGGGGGGGGGAAGGGGGGGGGGGGGGGAGAAGGAAGTGTTGAAAATTCTCCCCTAAAAATCTAAATATATTTCACCGATCAATTATTTACACATTTTTCACCAACATTCTGACACTCCAACAAGACTTTTCCAGCAGTCCTTTGTTTTGTTTTATGGTTTTCTGTTCCTTAATACAGAAAAATTTGCATATGTCCCCTTTGGATCCGTTCAATCGTTCATTTATTCATACTTTCATTCTCATTCCACCTTTCCTTCGTGTTGCGTATCATCCTGTTAGCCACAACAAAAAAAAAGGCTTCAGAATAGTCACCACATTAAAAACAAACCAAAACCCCTAAAACCTTCATGAAAATCACAAAATGATAACCCTCCATTCACTTCTGTATAACCAATACATAGCATTTCCAGCTGTACCAGCCTCCTTTGAGAACCCTCCCCTTCCCTCCCCCCCCCCCCCTCCCCCCCCAAACAAACCAAGCTTACAACCACGCCACACATAAAAATCACAAAATGACAACCCTCTATTCATTTCTGTCACTAACACACTGCAGTCATGCACAGCCCTTCTCAGCCGTGACAGCCATACCAGGACTATACACGGTTGGCGGTAAAAACTGAGGGGGTGAAAAAAGCACACAGCTAGCTCTCAAGCAATATAAGCCCTGAGATTAACTCCATCCCTTCATCTGCCAAGGGCAAAATTCCAGGCTGCACCTTTCCCTCACAAAGTCACTGCTTTTACCACCCCCCACCCTTCCTCCCTCCAACCACCGTCCTTCTCTGGGTTGATTATTGATAAGTAGATCCATTGTAATCACCCCACCCCACACCCCTACTCCAAACATGCACAAACACAAGTGTGTGTAGTACACACACACACACACACATACTTTTTCCTCCAGATCCATAAACAGCTGAATCTTTCTTCTCTTCTTACCTGGACCAGGTATTACCTCTCACCTCAGAACATATATAGGGGGGAAAAAAACCCAACCCCAAACTAGTTCAACCAATACTTTTTCATGGAAAAAAAAAATGCACATTCCTTTTCTCAGTAATGAAAATGCCACCCCCTACTCCATCATACCCCACAATTTTTCTTTCTGACTTTTGAGTCATTTTATTTTCTTACTGTTGAAGATCAGCTGATAAGAGATTAATATCTTTTCTTTAAAAAAAAGGTTTTTTGGGGGGTTTGGTCTGTACCACCTGTGGCTGAATCATGCTTCTCTGTTCTTTGGCAGCTGATGATGATGATGTGATGAGGATGTAGTTATTTTCTCCAGTAAGAGTGTGTGGACGAGGATTGTGCTCTTTTTTCTGATGTGTGTGTGGATCACATGAGGATTGTGTTCTTTTCTCCAGTAAGAGTGTGTGGATGAGGATTGTGTTCTTTTCTCCAGTAAGAGTGTGTGGATGAGGATTGTGTTCTTTTTTCTGATGTGTGTGTGGATCACATGAGGATTGTGTTCTTTTCTCCAGTAAGAGTGTGCGGACGAGGATTGTGTTCTTTTCTCCAATGTGTGTGGATCAAAGTATAAGAATTCAATTCTCCCCTGGTGTGTGTGGGGGATCATACGAGGATTGTGTTCTTGTGTTCTTTTCTCTGATGTGTGTGTGGGGGATCATACGAGGATCTCTGATCTCTTTTCTCCGACACGTGTGTGTGCGTGGCGGATGGTTACTCCGTGGCCTTCTTGCGGTGGAGGAGGAGTTTCTCCAGGGCCATCATGGGAGCTTCGAAGGCCATGGACACCAGGGCCGACACCAGGTAGCACACCACCAGCAGCCCCAGGAACAACACCACCTGCGTCACCGCACAGGCAGAGCAGGGTGAGATGATGATGGGGGTGGGGGTGGTGGGAGGTGCGTTAACATCAACAGAGGGGAATTAGAGAGAGAGGGAGAGGTGAGAGGGGGAGGGAGGGAGGGAGGAGGTGAGAGGGGGAGGGAGGAGGGAGAGAGGTGAGAGGGGGAGGGAGGGAGGGAGGGAGGGAGGGAGAGAGGGAGAGAGAGAGACAGACAAAGGAGGGAGAAAAAGAATGAGGGAGGGCGGGAGAGAGAAAGAGAGAGAGGAGAGGGGGAGGGGGGAGAGAAAGAGAGAGGGAGGTGGAAAGAGAGAGGGAGAATAAGAGGGGGAGAGAGAGGGACAGACAGAGAGAGACAGAGAAAGAAGGAGAAAAAGAATGAGGGAGGGAGGGAGAGAGAAAGAGAGAGAGGAGAGGGGGGGGAGAGAAAGAGAGAGGGAGGTGGAAAGAGAGAGGGAGAATAAGAGGGGGAGAGAGAGGGACAGACAGAGAGAGACAGAGAAAGAAGGGAGAAAAAGAATGAGGGAGAGAGGGAGAGAGGAAGAGAGGGAGAGAGAAAGAAAGAGAGGGGGGAGAGAGAGAGGGAGAGAGAGAGGGTGGGAGAGAAAGAGAGAGAGAGAGGTGGAAAGAGAGAGGGAGAATAAGAGGGACAGAGAGTGGTGAGAGAGAGGGATGGATGGATGGATAAATATCCAGACAAGCAGACACACATTAACAGACAGACATACAGGCCATATGTGCACACTTTACACACACACACCTCCTCTCTCTCTCACTCTCCCTCCACAACACTAAAACACACACACACACTTTCCTCTCTCTCCACAACACTCACTCAAACCCCCACCCCCCAACCACACACAGACAGACAAACACACAACAACAAGCCCTCCCCCAAAAAAAACAAACAACAACCCAACAACAACCCAAAAACCCAACAAAAAAAAACAACAACAAACAACCCACAAACAAACCAAAAACACAACAAAACCCAGACAACTGACTATATTGACATCAAACACTCCCCCCTTCCACACACCCACCCACACACTACCCATCCCCCCTAACCCCTTCCCCACCCAACAAAGACAAACAGACAAACACAACAACACCCCCCCCCCCTCCCTCCCATTAATAAAACCCAACAGATGACTGACTATATTGACATCAAACACCCCCCCCTCACACACACACTACCCATCCACCCCTAAACTCCACCCCTCCACACACCCCCACCCACACTCCTCCCTCCTCCAAATCCCCAACCCCCTTCCCCACCACCTCCCCATACTGCCCCACCCCCACTCTCCCCCCAAGTGCCTTCCGCAGCTTATACCAACTATCACGAAGATTGTAAACTCATCTCTTCTTTCGGGAATTTTTCCTTCAGAACTCAAAACTGCAATAGTTACACCTCTACTAAAAAAGCACGACCTCGACCCTAACATACTGAAAAATTACAGACCTGTTTCTAACCTACCTTTTATCTCCAAAGTCCTTGAAAAAGTAGTTCTGAAACAACTCAACAGCCATCTTCATTCAAATAGTCTCCTTCCCGCATTTCAGTCTGCCTATCGCGTCAACCACAGCAGTGAAACCACCCTAGTCCATACGTTAAACACGCTTCTAAACGCTTCTGACTTAGGGAAAATCTCTCTTCTCACTCTTCTCGACTTATCTGCAGCATTTGACACTATAGATCACTCTATCCTTCTCTCCCGTCTCCAAAAAACGTTCGGTGTTACTGGTACAGCCCTTTCCTGGTTTAGTTCATACCTCACTGATCGATTCCAGACAGTCTCAGTAAACAAAATTCAATCAATTCCTGTAAAACTAGAATGTGGAGTCCCACAAGGATCAGTTCTGGGCCCTGTCCTGTTCACTCTCTACACTGTTCCACTCTCATACATAATAAACCGTCACCAGATCAACCATCATTTCTACGCTGATGACTCTCAGATTCAAAGCAGTGACACTCCTGAAAATCTGCCTTCTCTCTTGACAAATATGTCACTTTGCCTTCAGGACATTCAAAACTGGATGATACAAAACAAGTTACAGCTAAATGCAGATAAAACCGAAGCCATGATTATAGGGACCAAACACAAACTCTCTTCCATCACAACTGATTCAATAGAATTTGGCAGTACATCAGTTCCGCTATCCAGTGCAGTTAAGTATCTAGGTGTTGTTATTGACAACACACTCTCTATGCAAAAGTTCATCACCCAGACCTGCCAGTCCTGCTACTATCAATTACGACGTATAAGTGCAATCCGAAAGTACCTGTCCACTGATGCAACATCCAAACTTGTCACATCTCTTATTCTTTCACATCTGGACTATTGTAATTCTCTTTTGGCTGGTCTGCCAGCATCATCTATCCACTCCCTTCAACGCATACAAAACTCTGCAGCTCGATTAGTCCTCAAAAAGAAAAAATCTGAGCATATTACTCCACTCCTGCAATCTCTCCACTGGTTGCCTGTGCCACAGAGAGTAAAGTACAAGATCAGTACCCTCTGTTACAAATGTCTCCACAAAACAGCACCCTCCTATCTCTGTGAATGTCTTCACCTGTACACTCCTTCTCGTTCCCTCCGCTCTGCTGCAGATACCTTGTGCTTATGAATACCTAGATTCAACCAATCCACTGTTGGCCGTCGCTCTTTCTCTATTTCTGGTCCATCAATCTGGAATGACCTCCCTCTCTCCCTTCGTGAAAAGCCTACTTACGACAGCTTTAAATCCAGCCTCAAAACATACCTATTTCAAACCTAAGATTTTTCCCTCTTGTTTCATCTCATGTCTGTCCCTGCCTTTGAAAGCCAAAATTCCATCACCCCGCTGAAATGTATAACCTGTGTGTGTGTGTGTGTGTGCGTGTGCGTGTGTGTGTGTGAGTGTGTACATTTGAATTTGTTAGAATATTGTTAATCATTGTTGGTTGTTTGTGTGGGAGCGGATTGAATGGAAGCGCTCTGATTTGTAATTGCATGATATAGCGCTCTATAAATTCCATATATTATTATTATTATTATTATTAAAAACCCAAACACACAGACAAACACAACAACAAGCCCCCTGCCCCCCAAAAAACAACAACAACAAAACAAAACAAACAATAAACAAACAGAACCACCACCACCACCACGAGACAGACAGACAGACAGACGACTGACTATGTTGGCATCGCTGTAGTAGAAGGTGGTGTCTCTGCTGAGGATGTAGGTCTCCAGAACCATGATGTGCAGCAGGTAGATGCAGTAGGTCAGACGGCTGAGGGGAACCAGAGCCTTCCATGACAGGATGGTGTTCACGTAGCCTGCACACACACACACGCACGCACACGCACACACGCACACACACACACACGCACGCACGCACACACACACACACGCACACACACCCCACACACACGCACACACACACGCACACACACTCATATTGACAAAATTGACAAAACTGCATACACAAGGAGATTGGTTGTAAAAAAAACAACAACAAAGGCACACAAGCGCCTATTTCATTATCCTCAAAATAAAAGAATAAATAAATAGATTGATAAATAAATAAATAAATAAATAACCAATAAAAACATCACCCTGTTGTCTTATCTTCTTTTCTCAACCTGTCGTTTGACAGCTAGCGCGCATATCTGGCATGACTCAGTCAAGGATCCAGGGCCCTTGCTAAAATTAGCACACCCTTCCTTTTACCAAGTCCAAGTGTGGTCAGTTCCTGCTGTAATCAGCACCAGCTGGGATGGGATGGGATGGGATGGGATAGGATGGGCTGGGATGGGATGGATAGCAACTGAGAGCCACTTGAAGTTAGGGGAACCTGTCAGCAGTGGTTGCTTTCAATATGGTTTACTAAAACTATTAGATACAAGTGGTAAACGAATTCTGCTACCTGGGAGAGATGATGAGCTGCGAAGCAAAATCTGAGTTAGCTGTCAGAACCAGGATTGCGAGTGCTTGGAAGAAATGGAAAGAACTGGCAAGTCTGCTCAGAAATCAGAAAATCCCACTGGAGAGACGCTGTCTGATATATAAGGCCTGCATCAGACCTGTTCACTTGTATGGTTCGGGGACGTGGGTTTTCACAAAAACCATCGAACGTTTGTTGAAGAGTTGTGAAAGCCGAATGCTACGCTTCATGACAAAGATCAAATGGGAAGACAGGATCACGAATGAAGAACTATGGAGAATGTGCAAAGTTGATGATCTGGAGTCTGTAGCTAGTAGCAATAGACTGCGCTGGTTTGGGCACGTTCAACGGAAAGCAGACCACCACATCATAAAAAGAGCAATGAACTTCGTAGTGGATGGAAAGAGACCAAAGGGAAGACCTAGCAAAACCTGGGCTGCCTGTATTGCAGATGATCTTAGAGAAAGGGGCATAAATAAGGAGGAAGCTCAAAACAGAGAGAGATGGAGAAGGCTGATCAATGTCAAATCTCCCCTGGGAGAAACACGACAAAAAAGGAAGAAGAAGAAGGAGACCAGCCCTGAACCCATGACGGAGTTATGCAGAATCTGCACGCTGTGAACCCCTCCCCCACCCCCACTGAACCACAGGGGGGGGGGGAGGGGGGGTTAGCCTGGTAGTTAGAGTGATGTGCATTGCACTCATGATCTGCTGACCTGGGTTCTAATCTTATTCTAAAGGATTTTTTTCTCTGGAGTTAACATCAGTGCCGACTCCATTCCCCTCAAAAAGTCCTTTGGATGAGACTATAAACCGAGGTCCCACGTGTGCGAATGCACGCAGAACATCTTGCACACATGTTAAAACCAGCTCCACTTTTCAGAAGAGTAGGCCGCTGTGCGCCAGTAGGGAAACGGACAACATTGACAAAACTGCATACTCACAGGGACTGGATGTAAAATAAAAAAACCATAAACTTATTCCCGTATCTTCTTCTTCTTTCTTTTGTGTCATGTTTCTCCCAGGGGAGGTTTGACATTGATCAGCCTTCTCCATCTCTCTCTGTTTTGAGCTTCCTCCTTGTTTATGCCCCTTTCTCTAAGATCATCTGCAATACATGCAGCCCAAGTCTTGCTAGGTCTTCCCTTTGGTCTCTTTCCATGCACTACGAAGTTCATTGCTCTTTTTATGATGTGGTAGTCTGCTTTCCATTGAACATGCCCAAACCAGCACAGTCTAATGGCACTAGCTACAGACGTCAGATCATCAACTTTGCACATTCTCCATAGTTCTTCATTCGTGATCCTGTCTTCCCATTTGATCTTTGTCACGTAGCGTAGCATTTGGTTTTCACAGCTTATTCCCTTATCCTGGAAATAAAAGCAGAAAAAGGATCGGCAACACACACACACACACATACATACGCACACACACACATACACACAAACACACACAGGTACGTACACACACACACAGGTACACACACACACACAAGTACACACCCACACAGGTACACACACACACACAGGTACAGGTACACACAGGTACAGGTACACACAGGTACACACCCACACAGGTACAGGTACACACAGGTACACACCCACACAGGTACACACACACACACAGGTACACGTACAAAACAGGTACACACACACAGGTACACACACACACACACGGGTACACACACACACACAGGTACACACACACAGTTACACACACACACACAGGTACACGTACACACAGGTACACACCCACACAGGTACACACACACACAGGTACACACACACACAGGTACACACACACACAGGTACACACACACACACACGGGTACACACACACACACACAGGTACACACACACAGGTACACACACACACACACACACAGGTACACACACACAGGTACACACACACACAGGTACACACACACAGGTACACACACAGGTACACACACACACATACACAAACACACACATACACATACACACACACACAAACACACTGTGGGGACTGGATGTAAAGAAGCAGATGGGTGCTTATTCATTATCCTCGAAATAAAAGAATTTGTCATTGTCAAATTTGTCAAAAATTTGACACACACACATACACACACACACACACATATGTTATTGTTTTTCTTGTTTGATTTGTATAGTTTACCATAGATTAGGTTTTTTATGTCTGCATATACATTATCTTTTTTTCTCGCTTTCTTTTCTTTAGATAGATGGCTTGATAAAAAAAGCAAATGCACTGTTTATTTAATGTACCATCTGAAAATAAAAGTTTGACTTTGACTTTGACTTTGACACATACACACACCACACACACATACACACACACACATCCCCACACACACACATCCCCACAGGTACACACACACAGGTACACGTACACACAGGTACACACCCACACAGGTACACACACACAGGTACAGGTACACACAGGTACACACCCACACAGGTACACACACACATACACACACACACATACACACACACACACATACACGTCCCCCCCCCCACACAACACACACATACACGTCCACACAGGTACACACACACACATGTACACACACACAGGTACAGGTACACACACACACCCCCCCCCCACACACCCCCCCCACACACACACACATACACGTCCACACAGGTACACACACACACACATGTACACACACACAGGTACAGGTAAAACACACCCCCCCCCCCCCCCCCCCCCCACACACACACCCCCCCCCCCCCCACACACCCCCCACACACACACACACCACACACACACACCACACACAGGTACACACACACACAGGTACACACACCACACACACACACGTCCCCCCACACACACACACACACACACCACACACACACACACATCCCCACACACACACACACACACATCCCCCACACAGGTACACACACACACCCACAGGTACAGGTACACACAGGTGTACACACCCCCATTTCCAGTGACGCAGGCGAAGATGACCCAGGCCACAGCGGCCCCCCAGGCTGTGCGGGCAGCGGCGTTGTAGAAGGCCTGGAGGGGCAGGGGCAGCGGGTGACCTTGGTCCACCTCGTACAGGCCGTACAGCACGGCCAGCGCCACTGCCGCCGCCACTGACCAGCCCAGCACGTTGACCAGCTGACCAGGGGGGGGAGGGGGGGGGAGAGAGAGAGAGAGACAAGGTGACACTGACTGACTGGACACTTAGCGTCAGGGGTCAGGGTCAGGAAAAGGTAGATTGTGTTGTTCTGTGTTGTGTTGTGTTGTGTTGTTCTGTACGGAATTGATTTGTTTTGTATTGTATTGTACTGTATTGTATTGCAGTCTATTGTATGGTATTGTATTTTGCTGCATTGTATTGTACCATATTGTACTGTATTGTATTGATTTGTTCTGCATTATATTGTATTATACAGCACGTTGACCAGCTGTCCGAGGGAAGGGGGGGGGTTTGGGGGAGAGACCAGAGCCACAAGGTGGCACAGACTGGACACTTAGCGTCAGGGGTCAGGAGGAAAAGGTAGATTGTCTTGTGTTGTGTTGTGTTGTTCTGTAATGTACTGTACGGAATTGATTTGTTTTGTATTGCGTTGCATTGTATTGTACCGTATTGTATTTTGCTGCATTGTATTGTACCGTATTGTATTTTGCTGCATTGTATTGTACCGTATTGTATTTTGCTGCATTGTATTGTACCGTATTGTATTTTGCTGCATTGTATTGTACTGTATTGTATTGATTTGTTCTGCATTATATTGTATTATACAGCACGTTGACCAGCTGTTCAAGGGGAGAAGGGGAAGGGGGGGGGGGGAGAGAGACCAGAGCCACAAGGTGACACAGACTGCACTCTTAGCGTCGGGGTCAGGAGGAAAAGGTAGATTGTGTTGTTCTGTGTTGTGTTGTGTTGTATTGTACTGTACGGAATTGATTTGTTTTGTTTTGTATTGCATTGTACTGTATTGTATTGTACTCTATTGAATTGTATTTTGCTGCATTGTATTGTACCGTATTGTACTGATTTGTACTGCATTGTATTGCATTATACTGCATGTATTGTATTGTACTGTATTGTATTGCATTATACTGCATGTATTGTATTGTACTGCATTGTATTGCATTATACTGCATGTATTGTATTGTACTGTATTGTATTGCATTATACTGCATGTATTGTATTGTACTGTATTGTATTGCATTATACTGCATGTACCGTATTGTACTGTATTGTGATGCTCAGATCTCATGCTGTATTATATTGATTTGTACTGTATTGTATTATACTGCATTGTTTTGCATTGTATTGTATTGTACTGTATTGTATTGTACTGTATGGTATTGTATTGTATTATACTGTATTGTATTGTACTGTATTGTATTGTACTGTATTGTATTGTACTGTATTGTATTGTATACCACTTTGACTCACGGCAGATTTCTCTTCGTGAAATTCGGGCTGCTCTCCCTGGGGAGAGCGCGTCACCACAAGAGCAGCGCCACCTTTTTTTTTTTCTTTTCCTGTCTGCAACTGTATTTGTTTCCCTATCAGAGTGGCTTTTTTCTACAGCATTTTGCCAGGGACAACTCCCTTGTTGCCGTGGGTTCTTCTACAGACACTAAATATGTGTAACACATGGGATCTCGGTTTATCATCTCATCTGAAAGACTAGCACCCAGACCACTACTCATGGTCTAATGCAGGGGGAAAAGTTTCAGGCCCAAATGGGGATCGAACCACCACACGCTTCGACTCCACTCTCCCCAAAAGTCCTTCGGATGAGACGATAAACCGAGGCCCTATGTGTGAACGCACGCAGAACATTTTGCGCACACGTTAAATCCTGTTCCGCTTTTCGTAAGAGTAGGCCATTGTGTGCCGGTAGGAACAGATGACAGAATTTACAAAACCGCATACACACGGGGACTGGATGTAAAAAAGCACATAAGTGCTTATTCCATTATCCTCGATATAAAATAATAAATACAATAAATGAAATAAAATTTAAAAATCCATTTAACACAGTACTCCTCCTTCCCACACACCAGCACAATACCACACCATGCAATACAGGACTGACCTTATTGATGGTGACATACAGGGCTGACCTTATTGATGGTGACATACAGGGCTGACCTTATTGATGGTGACATACAGGGCTGACCTTATTGATGGTGACATACAGGGCTGACCTTATTGATGGTGACACACAGGACTGACCTTATTGATGGTGACATACAGGGCTGACCTTATTGATGGCGACATACAGGGCTGACCTTATTGATGGTGACATACAGGGCTGACCTTATTGATGGTGACATACAGGGCTGACCTTATTGATGGTGACATACAGGGCTGACCTTATTGATGGTGACATACAGGGCTGACCTTATTGATGGTGACATACAGGACTGACCTTACTGATGGTGACTTTGCAGTCGGTGACATACAGGACTGACCTTATTGATGGTGACATACAGGACTGACCTTATTGATGGTGACTTTGCAGCCGGCGACATAAGGACTGACCTTATTGATGGTGACTTTGCAGTCGGTGACATACAGGATTGACCTTATTGATGGTGACTTTGCAGTCGGTGACATACAGGACTGACCTTATTGATGGTGACATACAGCAGGGTTCATACAGACTTGGTGGGAACAAATTTAGGGCCTTTTTAGGGCTTTTTAAGGGCCATTATTTCCAAATTTAGGGCCTAGCTGCGGGGTGTCAAAGTATATTTTATCAAGCTGTGTATACATTTACTTTGATAAACTAATCTCAAGTTCACGTAGGAAAGTCTCCTTGTCTAAAACTGCATGTTGGATTTTGACACAAATTCAAGTTAAGTTCTAAAATAGAATGTCTTTCCACCATAGATACCACAATGAATTAAAATCCTCACAGTAAAACTTCAAGTCATGGTGTGATGAAAGTTTCCATGTCTTGAAATACCAAGCAAAGTGAAAACAGAAATAACTGTGTCGGACTTTAAGATGTTTTTCACAAACAAGTAGCAAAGTGAACTCAAGATACCATCCCTCAAACTTCATCTGATGTGAACTAGTCCCCTTGTCTTATCAAAGATGCAGATGGTTACCCAGTACTAGAACTGGTAATAACAATACCCTCACACAGTCAGTGTCTCTTCCAAATCACACACTCGTCCGCGCATGAGAGAGAGAGAGAGAGAGAGAGAGAGAGGGGGGGGGGGGGGGGGGGGGGGGGGGGTTGCTGGATGCAAGTTCTCTTCACTATGAATACATGTGCAAGTCCCGTAACACTACAGGAGGCACCGTGGTCGAGTGGTTTAGGCGGTCAACTCGTGATCCAGAGGTCGCGGGTTCGATCCCCGCTCGGCTCGATGTTGTGTCCTTGGGAAAGACACTTTACTCCTATTTTCCTCACTCCACCCAGGTGTACAAGTGGGTACCAGCTCTGCTGGGGAAGTATCTGGCGACAGACTAGCGTCCTGTCACAGGGGTGGTGAAAAACCATCAGTTCGCTTAACACTACAAAACCGGGATAAACCGGGATAAGCTCCGGCTCTATGGGCCTTCTGGCTCAAAAGAACATACTTTTATGAACTGGATTCGTTTCTGTATGCATTCTGCAGGAAATCTGTGGGGTGACCTCAAATACAGAATAGATCTGGTTACAGGTTTTATTGTTTTTCCATTCTCAAACGTAACTTTTGCATTGACTGCCATTTTGTAAAGTTTGCATGTGCAAAAGAGAAAGAATAGCTATTCACAGCGCAGCTGTGCTAAAATTGAAAAATCTGGTAGAGGACTGTAGCGCAGTAAACTTGTTTTTTTGGACTCATGATTGCAGTTCCATAATTTAACATCATTTTCCTAACAAATTACGGACATACCGTACGGGACAGGTTGTCCTGCACATGTAATTGGAGAAAACAAAGTGATCATGCGCTTTCAATGGAAGCAAATTACCTCACTTGGCAAAACAGGCAGCACAACATGAAAAGCTGACGACAGGCATTCTATCGGCGATATCACGATCTTCAGACACCCTTTTTGCTTTCATTTCTCATACGTTTTTTTTGTGGTATATTTGTTTAATCTACTTTTCAACAGAAACTCCCACTCATGATTCCCATTTTTAGGGCTTTTTAGGGCCTCCAAGGTTGTAGGTCTCATTTTTAGGGCTTTTTAGGGGCCTTAAATGGGCTCTTCAAAAATCAGGGCCTTTTAGGGCTTTTTAAGATCTGTACGAACCCTGTACAGGACTGACCTTATTGATGGTGACTTTGCAGTCGGTGACATACAGGGCTGACCTTACTGATGGTGACACACAGGACTGACCTTATTGATGGTGACTTTGCAGTCGGTGATATACAGGAGGTAGCCTGTCACCATGCCAACGATGTAAGGGCCCATGCGAGTGTAGGGCTTGATGTAGTAATCATCAAAGTAGTTGTTACTGTAACAGACATATCGCAAAATGTGACACTTCACCGCATAATGAGTCACATTTTGCACCAGAGGACAGTTTTTAGTTATGGACATGTTATTCATTTTAAGTATAAACGCTATTCAATACAAAAAACAGATTGAAAATCTGTGAAAAGTTAATACAAAATGAAGTGATACACTGCAGGACATGACAAAATGAGAATTTGACAGGTTTAGTATTGTACTAGGTGGTCAGAATGGGGGAGTGGGTATTTTTTAAACCACGCCCCTCACGATGCCACAAGTGAAAAAAAGCAAAAGCATTGCTTATTCAAGGTCTATCTATCTATCTATCTGTCCAGTTAGTCTGAAACCGGGGGACCTTCAAAGATCAACAAAGTTTACCTCCTTCCTCCTCTCTGTTCTGCC
>CM054167.1:6146109-6176109 GCA_028751875.1 Rapana venosa | reverse complement strand
CCACACACACTCACCACACACAAACCCACACACACACAACACACACCCACACCACACCCACACAACACATACACCAACAAACACCCCCCACCCCACCCCCAAACAAAACACAACCCCAAATAACAACACAAAACACACACAACACACAAAACACACACAACAACACACACCACCAACACACACACACACACACACACGGGACAAACACAACACACACAAAACACACACAACACACACCCCCACACACACCCCCGAAACCACAAACAAGCCCAACACACACACAGAAAACAAAAAAAGAAAAAAACAAAGAACAACACACACGGAAACATCCAACCAAAAAAGGCAAAAAAAAAGAACACACCCACCCACTCCACACACAACCAACCACACACACAACCACCCACACACACAAAAGGGGAACACACCACAACACTCACACATACACACACACACCACACACACACACACACCCCAACCCACAACAACACACACCACAACACCCACAACACAAACCCCCACACACACCAGACACACAACCCACACAACCACACAAAACCCACAGACACAAGACCACACAGACACACAACACAAGAAAAAACACAAGGGACACACAACCCAGACACACACACAGACACACCCCACACACCCCACAGCACACACACACACACACACACACACACAGAACACCCACACACCACAGACACACACAACACACACAGACACACACAACAAAACAACACGCACACAACCACACACAACGAAAAACCCAAAACCCACCACACCACCACCCAACACCACCCCACACTCCACACACCCCCCAACACACCACAGACACACACCCCACAACATTTCCACTTACACAACACACTCACACCACACACACACCCCACACCAACACCAAACAAACTCACACAAACCCACACACACCCACACACACAGACACACACACACCACACACCACACACACAAAAAACATCACACACACACACATCACACACAACAAACACACACAAACACACACCCACACACAACACAAAAACACACACTCACAACAACACACCACACACCCACACACACACACACACCACCACACCACACAGACACACCACACACACTCACCAAAACCACACACACACACACACATACACACACACACACACCACACACACTCACACCACACACCCCACACCCCACTCATACCACACCCCACACTACCACACATACCCCCACCACACACTACACCACACACTCACACACCCCCACACACCACTCACACACACACACTCACAACACCCACATACACACACACACACACCACACCCCCAAACACATACACACACACCTCACACACACCACACCACCAACACACACACACACACACACAGACCAACACACACAACACACACACACACACAGACCACCACAGACCACACACAACCCCCACACACACACCCCACACAACACACCAGACCACACAGACAACACAGACACACCCACACAACACACACAGACAACCACCCCACAAAACCACACAACCCATACCCCACACAACACAGACCACCACACAACACAACACACACACACAAACACAACCACATAACACACCACACAAAAACACCACACACACCACCCACCCCACTACTCACACACACTCACACACACACTCCCCACACACACCACACACACACACACTCACCCCCCACACACCACACACACCAACACAACACACACACAACACACCCCAAAACACATCCCCACAACTCAAAACCCACACACACACCACAACACACACTCCACAACACACACACACACTCACACACACACACAGACAAAAACCACACACACACACACACCACACACACACAACACCCCAAAACCCACACCCACACACACACCGCCTGCCTGTGAGGGGGCTTGGCGAGGGGGGCATGTGGTGGTTAAGCAGTGTGTGATTCAGATTCAGTTTCAGATTCAGAATATTTTATGCCATTTAAATCATGTAGACTTTTTACACAACAAAAACATCACAAATTTTATCTATTTTGGCTAAAAGCGAGTAACTAAAAACAGTTGTATTTTACTTCTCTTTTCTCTCTTTTAAAAAACACTATAACATATCTGATGATATTGTTTGTGTGTGTGTGTTGGGGGGGTGGTGGTGGGGGGGGGTGGGGGGGTGTGTGGTGTTTTTGTATGTGTGCGTTTTTGTGTGTGTGTTTGGGGGGAGAGTGTGGGTGGTTTTGTGTATGCGTGTTGTGTGAGGGGGGGGGGGGGGGGAGTGTGTGTATGTTTGTATGTGTATGTGTGTGTGTTTGTGTGTGGTGGGGAGAGTGGTGTGTGTTGTGTGTGGTGTGTGTTGTGTGTGTGAGTGCGTGTGTGTGTGAGGGGGGGAGGAGTGTGCGTGTGTGTGTGTGTGTGAGTGTGTGAAGTGTGTGGTGTATGAGAGAGAGACACACACCAAAGCAGAGATACAGACACAGAGAGTCAGAGAGTGTGTGTGTATTGTGTTGTGCCAGAGAAAGAAGAGAGAGAGAGAAGAGAGAGAGAGAGAGAGGAGAGAGAGAGAGAGAGAGAGAGAGAGAGAGAGAGAGAGAGAGAGAGAGAGAAGAGGAGAGAGAGAGAGAGAGAGAGAGAAGAAAGAGAGAGAGAGAGAGAGAGAGAGAGAGAAAGTGTGTGTGTGTGTGTGTGATTGTGTGTGTGTGCCAAAGTGAGAGAGAGAGAGGGTGGTGAGGGAGACAGAGAGAGAGAGGGTGGTGAGGGAGACAGAGAGGAGAGGGTGTGAGGAGCAGAGAGAGAGAGGTGGTGAGGGAGACAGAGAGAGAGAGGGTGGTGAGGAGACAGAGAGAGAGAGGGTGGTGAGGGAGACAGAGAGAGAGAGGGTGGTGGGAGGGAGACAGAGAGAGGAGGGTGGGGGTAGAAGGGGGAGGGGGGAAGGAGAGGAAGAGAGAGAGAGATCTGTGTAATGGTATGCAACTAACACCTTCCACCTTTATTCCTGTTTTCTGTTTTTGTGTGTTTTGCTGCCTCATCCTCTACGACGCTCTTCTCTCGCTGTTCCCACGCCGCTTACTTCAATCCCTCTGCCCCAGCCACACACAGTTTATACAAAAATCCTTCCGATGAGACTATATTAAACTGAGGTCCCCTGTGCGAATGCATACAAGAACATCTTGCACACACGTTAAAAACCTGTTCCGCTTTTCGGAAGAGAAGGCCACTGCGCTCCGGTGGGAACCTACGAAAAAAATTTGCAAAACCGCAAACACACGGGTATTGGATGTGAAAACAAGCACATGAGTGTTTATTCCATTATCCTGGAAATAAAAAAAATTATAATTACCCCCCCCCCCCCCCCCCCCCCCCCCCCCCCCCCCCCTTCCCCCCAAACCCCGGATTCATCCTGTCGCATCCTCAAGGTCAGCACTCCACAGGACACCTCGCTTTTCTCGTCATAGCAACCAGGCATCCCTGAAGTCAGAATGCAGCTACCTTCACAGCGGGCAAAAAACCCGGCTGCATACGCAAAATCTCAACACTGGTGAACCTCAGCACTCTAGCCGAGGAAGAACGACAAAAAAGTCATCACCCAGAGCAGGTGTGATGCCTGTGTGAATCTGTTTAAATACTTGTGTACTGTACATCATTTTAGTGTGAACAGGGGGGGAAACAAACGATGAGCAGAAGAAAGAAAAAATGCACTGTATGATACACACTTGCCTGAACATGTGTACGTGTATATTATATGTGTATATACACACAGACACAGAACTTGTGTACGTGTATATTATATGTGTATATACACACAGACACAGAACTTGTGTACGTGTATATTATATGTGTATATACACACAGACACAGACAGACAAATACACACACATACACCATACACAAAACACACAAACAACCACTTTTTCTCAATCTTACTACACATACACAATCACGCACACACAGAACCACACACATGCACACACACACACGCAACCACTTTCTCTCAATCTCACTACACATATGCATGCACACCACAAATAAACACACAGAGAAACATACAGAGAAACACACACAAACAGACACAGAAACACATACACACACACACAGAAACACACACACAGAGAAAGACACACACACACAGACACAGAAACACACACATAGAGAAACACCACACACACAGGCACACACACAAAGAAACACACACACACAACACACAGACTCACACAGACACACACACACACACAGAAACACACACACACCACAGACACAGAAACACACACACACACAGAGAAACACACACACACACAGACACAGACACAGAAACACACAAAACACACACCACACAGAAGCGCACACAACAACAGAAACACAAACACACACAGAGAAAGACACACACACACAGACACAGAACACACACACATTAGAGAAACACACACATAGAGAAAACACACACACACACCACACACACAGAAGCGCACACACACAACAGAAACACAAACACAACACAGACATAGAAACACACACAACACACACACACACACACTCACACAACACACACAGAAGCGCACCCCAAAACAACAGAAACACACACACACACACAGACACAGACACAGAAACACACACACACACACACACAACAGAAACACACAGAACACACACGAAACACACAGACAACACACACACACACACACACAGAGCACACACACACAACAGAAACACACACACACACACAACAGAAACACACACACACACAACAGAAACACACACACACCACAGAAACAACACATACACACAGACATAGAAACACAAACACACACACACGATGTGTGGACTCACTAGTACAGCGGCACAAAGATGAGAGGGCTGAGGATATAGAACTGCATGTCATTGGCCAGGTACCACGACTGTCCCAAACACTGAAACAACCACACATAACAAACATCAGTATAATCATCAGTATCAAACACTGAAACCAATCACACATAACAAACATCAGTATCATCATCAGTATCAAACACTGAACACAATCCACCATAACAAACATCAGCATCATCATTATCAAACACTGAAAACCAATCACACATAACAAACATCAGCATCATCAGTATCAAACACTGAACACAATCCACCATAACAAACATTAGCATCATCAGTATCAAACACTGAAACCATCACACAGAACAATCATCAGCATAACTATCAAACACTGAAACAATAATAATAATAAATGGAATTTATTGAGCGCTATATCTTGCAAATACAAATCAGAGCACTTCCATTCAATCCGCTCCTACACATGCAACCAACAATGATTAACAATATTCTAACAAATTCAAATGTAACACACACCACACACACAAAACACACACACACACACACACACACACACACACAGGTTGTACATTTCAGCAGGGTGATGGAATCCAGCACAACAATTATCAGCATCATTATTATCAAACACTGAACACAATCCAACATAACAAACATCAGCATAACTATCAAACACTGAAACAATAATAATAATAAATGGAATTTATAAGAGCGCTATATCTTGCAAATATAAATCAGAGCGCTTCCATTCAATCCGCTCCTACACATACAACCAACAATGATTAACAATATTCTAACAAATTCAAATGTACATCAGCATCATCATTATCAAACACTGAACACAATCCAACATAACAAACATCAGCATCATTATTATCAAACACTGAACACATCCAACATAACAAACATCAGCATCATCAAACACTGAAACAATCACACATAACACTTACCCCTAAGTGAAAACATGCCTAACACCCATCAAATGAAAACAAGCCTAACACTCACTCCCCCCCACCCCCTCCCCGGTAAAAACAAGCCCCAACACTCACCCTCTCTGTGAAACAAGCCCAAAGTCTCTTGGTCTCTTGGTGAAAACCAGCCCCAACACTCCCCACACCCCTCAGTGAAAAACCAGCCCCAACACTCACACACCCCTCTCAGTGAAAAACAAGCCCCAACACTCACACACCCCTCTCAGTGAAAAACAAGCCCCAACACTCACACACCCCTCAGTGGAAAAACAAGCCCAACACTCCAACACCCCTCTCAGTGAAAAACAAGCCCCAACACTCACACACCCTCAGTATATAAATAAAACCCGCCCCAACACTAACACCCCTCTTAGTGAAAAACAAGCCCCAACACTCCACACCCCTCTCAGTGAAAAACAAGCCCCAACACTCATCACTCACACCCCTCTCAGTGAAAAACAAGCCCCAACACTCACTCACACACCCCTCTCAGTGAAAAAACAAGCCCAACACTCACACACCCCTCTCAGTGAAAAACAACCCAACACTCACACACCCTCTCAGTGAAAAACCAGCCCCAACACTCACACACCCCTCTCAGTAAAAAAAAAAAACCCAGCCCCAACACTCACACAAAACCATCTCAGTGAAAAACCAGCCCCAACACTCACTCACACACCCCTCTCAGTTTAAAAACCAGCCCCAACACTCACACACCCCTCTCAGTGAAAAACCAGCCCAACACTCACACACCCCTCTCAGTGAAAAACAAGCCCCAACAGTCACCCCTCTGTGAAAACAAGCCCCAAAATCTCTTGGGGAAAACAAGCCCCAACACTCACACACCCCTCTCAGTGAAAACCAGCCCCAACACTCACACACCCCTCTCAGTGAAAAGCCAGCCCCAACACTCCAACACACCCCTCTCAGTAAAAAAACCCAGCCCCAACACTCACACACCCTCTCAGTAAAAAAACCCCAGCCCCCAACACTTCACACACCCCTCTCAGTGAAAAACAAACCCCAACACTCACACACCCTCAGTGAAAAACAAACCCCAACACTCAAACACCCCTCAGTGAAAAACAAGCCCCAACACTCACACACCCCTCTCAGTGAAAAACCAGCCCCAACACTCACACACCCCTCAGTAAAAAAAACAAAACCCAGCCCCAACACTCACACACCCCCCTCAGTGAAAAACAAGCCCAACACTCACTCACACACCCTCTCAGAAAAAACCCAGCCCAACACTCACACACCCCTCAGTGAAAAACAAGCCCCCAACAGTCACCCCCTCTGTGAAAACAAGCCCAAACGTCTCTTGGGGAAAACAAGCCCCAACACTCACACACCCCCCTCAGTGAAAAAACAAGCCCCAACACTCACACACCCCTCTCAGTGAAAAAACAAGCCCCAGCACTCACACAGCCTCTCAGTAAAAAAAAAACCCAGCCCCAACACTCACACACCCATCTCAGTGAAAAACAAGCCCCCGCACTCACACACCCCTCTCAGTGAAAAACCAGCCCCAACAGTCACCCCCTCTGTGAAAACAAGCCCAAAAGTCTCTTGGTGAAAACAAGCCCCAAATCACAACCCCTCTCAGTGAAAACCAGCCCCAGCACTCACACACCCCTCCAGTGAAAAAACAAGCCCCAACACTCCCCACACCCCTCCTCAGTGAAAAACAAGCCCCAACACTCACACACCCCTCTCAGTAAAAAAAAAAAAAACCCAGCCCCAACACTCACACACCCCTCTCAGTAAAAAAAACCCCCCGCCCAACACTCACACACCCTCAGTAAAAACAACAACAAGCCCAACACTCACACACCCCTCTCAGTGAAAAACACAGCCCAAACACCTCACACCCCTCTCAGTGAAAAACAGCCCAACAGTCACCCCTCTGTGAAAACAAGCCCAACGCCTCTTGTGAAAACAAGCCCCAACACTCGCACACCCCCTCAGTAAAAAAAAACAAACCCAGCCCTAGCACTCAACACCCCTCTCAGTGAAAAACAAGCCCAAAAACTCACACAAACCCTCTCAGTGAAAAGACAAGCCCCACACTCACTCACACACCCCTCTCAGTAAAAAAACCCAGCTCCAACACTCACCACACCCTCTCAGTGAAAAACAAGCCCAACACTCACCCCTCTGTGAAAACAAGCCCAACGTCTTTGATGAAAACCAGCCCCAACACTCACACACCCCTCTCAGTGAAAAAAAAAAACCAGCCCCAGCACTCACACACCCCTCTCAGTGAAAAACAAGCCCAACAGTCCCCCCCCTCTGTGAAAACAAGCCAACGTCTCTTGGTGAAAACCGCCCCAACACTCACACACCCCTCTCAGTAAAAAAAAACAAGCCCCAACACTCACACACCCCTCTCAGAAAAAAAACAAGCCCCAACACTCACACACCCCTCTCAGTAAAAAAAACCCAAGCCCAACACTCACACACCCCTCTCAGTAAAAAAAAAAAACCCAGCCCCAACACTCACACACCCCTCTCAGTAAAAAAAAAACCCCGCCCCAACACTCACCACCCCCTCTCAGTAAAAAAAAAACCCAGCCCCAACACTCACACCCCCACCCTACCCCCCCTGTGAAACACCCCAGTAGGCCCCCGCAGCTGACTGACCCCTTTGTCCAGGAGGACGAAGTTGTTGACGTAGAGCATGTTGGTCCACCAGGAGGTCTGGCAGTTGGCCCTGTCCGGGTTGGCCGTGGTCCAGAAGGGGCCGGACCCCCAGTAGCCCCCAGGCCGAGGTACACCAAGATGACCAGCATGTAGGCCGGGGTCAGCCTGGACACACACACACACACACACACAGCGCCATGCTCTGTCCTCCACTGCCGTCACTATCATCATCACTGCTGCCGTCATCATCATTGCCATCATCACCATCATTGCCATCATCACCACTGCTGCCATCATCACTGCCATCATCATCACTGTCATCATTCATCACCACCGACATATCATCACCACTGCATCATCACCACCGCCATCATCATCACCACCGCCCCTCATCAACCACCGCCATCATCATCACCACGCCATCATCATCACCACCGCCATCATCATCGCCACTGCCATCATCACCACGCCATCATCATCCACCACGCCATCATCATCACCACTGCCATCATCACACGCCAACATGCCCATCATCACCCACTGCCATCATCATCACCACGCCATCATCATCAACCACCGCCATCATCACCACCACCACCATCACCTCCATGCCATCATCATCGCCACTGCCATCATCATCACTCATCACCACTGCCATCATCACCACTGCCCATCCCCATCATCACCACACCATCATCCACCACTGCCATCATCATCCAACCACCGCCTATCATCAATCACCACCACTGCATCATCATCACCACCGCCATCATCACCACCTGCCATTCAACATCACTGCACCGCCATCATCACCACTACCACCATCATCACCACCGCCATCATCACCACCGCCATCATCACCACTACCACCACCACCATCACTGCTGCCATTGCCACCACTGCTGCTTCCTAACAAACGGAATTTGTGGGTGTGGGTGTGTGTATGTAAGGTCTCTTTGTGTTGATGACAGCTGCTTCATAACAACTGAATGTGACTGTGTGTATGTAAGGTCTCTTTCTGGGGTAGCCTAGTGGTTAGAACATTGCACTAGCAATCTGACGACCCGGGTTCGATTCCCGTTCAAGGGGATATTTTTCCCGGAGTTAACATCAGTGCAGACTCCACTCTCCCCAATGTCCTTCGGATGAGACTATAAACCGAGGCCCCATGTGCGAACGCAAGCAGAACATCTTGTGCACATGTTAAATCCTGTTCCGCTTTTCGTAAGAGTAGGCTACTGTGTGCCTGTAGGAACAAATGACAGAATTTACAAATCCGCATACACACGGGGACTGGATGTAAAAAAACACATAAGTGCTCATTCCAATACCCTCGATATAAAAGAATTTAAAAAAAAAAATATATATATATATATATATATATATATATATATATATATCTGTGTATGAAAGGTCTCTCTGTGTGTTTAAAGCTGCTTTATAACAATTGAATGTAAGGTCTCTCTCTGTGGGGTCGGGATAGCTCAGAGGTCAAAGCACCCACTTTCCCCTCAAGCTAAGGTTAAGCAGCATCGAGCACAGTTACCAGTTGGATGGGTCACCGTTTGCATGCTTTGGCTTCAGTACAGTCACCCAGCTGTAAATGGGTGCCTGCCCTCTTTAGGGTCAGGGAAGGTAAAGCAGCGAAGGAGAGGAGATGGGCGCTACCCTCAATATGCTGGCTCCTTGAGAAGTGAGGTCTCTGACACTCCCTCCTGGTTTGTTTTTTTTAACCTTTTAAGGTCTCTCTGTGTTGATAGCTGCTTCATACACCTGAAAGATGGATGCTGTAGCCGAGTGGTTAAAAGACAGTTCCACTTCAATCCCATGGGTCCATGAAGTCGAGGGTTCGAATCTCGGCAGCACCGTCTGGTGAAGGAAGGTGGACGGGTGGGGTGGGGGGGATATTTATGATCTCCCAGATCAACTTCAAGTGCAGACCTGCCGGTGCCTCCATTCCCTACGTGTATATACACATGCTGAAGATCAAATATGTATGTTAAAGATCCCGAAATTCATGTCAGGGTTTGGATGGTTACAGAAACATAAACATACCCAGCATGCATCCCCGAAGTTGGAATAAGGATACCTTCATGGTGGGCTTATTACCCTCAGCACCCGCCATTCTCCCTTATTACCCTCAGCACCCGCCATTCTGGCTTATTACCCTCAACACCCGCCATTCTGGCTTATTACCCTCAACACCCGCCATTCTCGCTTATTACCCTCAGCACCCACCATCCTGGCTTATTACCCTCAGCACCCGCCATTCTGGCTTATTACCCTCAACACCCGCCATTCTCCCTTATTACCCTCAGCCATTCTGGCTTATTACCCTCAACACCCGCCATTCTCCCTTATTACCCTCAGCCATTCTGGCTTATTACCCTCAACACCCGCCATTCTGGCTTATTACCCTCAACACCCGCCATTCTCCCTTATTACCCTCAGCCATTCTGGCTTATTACCCTCAACACCTGCCATTCTGGCTTATTACCCTCAGCCATTCTGGCTTATTACCCTCAGCACCCGCCATCCTGGCTTATTACCCTCAGCACCCGCCATCCTGGCTTATTACCCTCAGCACCCGCCATTCTGGCTTATTACCCTCAGCCATTCTGGCTTATTACCCTCAGCCATTCTGGCTTATTGCCCTCAGCACCCGCCATTCTGGCTTATTACCCTCAGCACCTGCCATTCTGGCTTATTACCCTCAGCACCTGCCATTCTGGCTTATTACCCTCAGCACCTGCCATTCTCCCTTATTACCCTCAGCACCTGCCATTCTCCCTTATTACCCTCAGCCATTCTCACTTATTACCCTCAACACCCGTCATTCTCGCTTATTACCCTCAACACCCGTCATTCTCGCTTATTACCCTCAACACCCGCCATTCTCGCTTATTACCCTCAGCCATTCTCGCTTATTACCCTCAGCACCCGCCATTCTGGCTTATTACCCTCAGCCATTCTGGCTTATTACCCTCAGCCATTCTCCCTTATTACCCTCAGCCATTCTCCCTTATTACCCTCAGCCATTCTCCCTTATTACCCTCAGCCTATCTCCCTTATTACCCTCAGCACCCGCCATTCTCGCTTATTAGCCTCATAACACCCTCATGAAAAAAACACCACCACCACAACCACAACCACAACCACTACAACAGTTGCATGGTTGTGTCTTTGCTCTCTCTCGCTGCTGCTGCTGCTGCTGGTCTCTCTCACCTCCAGAAGCGGTGGAGGTAGAACTTGAGCCAGTTGATGGAGCCGCCGTTCTTCTTCAGCTCCTTCAGCGACAGGTAAGCCACCAGCAGACCGCTGCCACAGCAATGCAGGGTTAGAGATGTACACCTGTAGGTGTAGGTGTGTGTGTGTAGGTGTAGGGGTGTGTGTGTGGGTGGGTTTATTTTGGGTAGGTGTGTGTGTGTTAGGGACAGGAAAGCCACGCAACCGCTGCCACAGAAATGCTGGGTTAGATGTACCGTAGGTGTAGGGTGTGTGTAGGTGTAGGGTGTGTGGTAGGGGGTGTTGTGTTTTTGTGTGTGGGTGTGGTGTGTGTGAGTGTGTGTGTAGGTGGTGTGGTGTGTGTGTGTGGGGGTTTTGTGGTGTGGTTGGGGTGTTGTGTGTGTGTGGTGTAGGTGTGTGTAGGTGTGTGTGGTGTGTGGGGTAGGTGTGTGTAGGTTGTGTTGTGTATGTTGGTGTGTTGTGGTTGTAGTGTGTAGTGTGGTGTAGTTTTGGTATTGTGTGTGTTGTGTGTGTGTGTTTGTATGTGTTTGTGTGTAGGTGTGTGTGTGTGTGTTGTAGTGTGTGTGTGTAGGTGTGTGGGGTGTGTGGTGGGTTTGTGTGGTGTGTAGGTGTGGGGTGTGTGTAGGTGTGTGTGTGATGTTTTTTGTGTGTGAGGTGTGTTGTGTTTGTGTGTGTGTGGGTGTGTGTGTGTAGGGTGTGTGTGTAGGTGTGGTGTGTGGGTATGTGTGTAGGTGTGTGTGGGTGTTAGGTGTGTGGTAGTTTTGTATGTGTGTGTATGGTAATAATAATAATAATGTAGGAATTTATATAGTGCTGAATCTTGTAAAGCACAAATCAAAGCGCTCAGATTTTATTTCATACCACTTTAAGTCACGGCAGATTCTCTCCGTGAAATTCGGGCTGCTCTCCCCGGGAAGCGGGAGAACGCTCGCCACTTAGCGCTGCGCCACCCCTTTCACCCTTTTTTTTTTTTTTTTTTTTTTTTCTGCAGCTGTATTTGTTTCCCTATCAATGGCTTTTTTCTAAGAATTTTGCCAGGGGCAACCTCTTGTTGCCGTGGGTTTTTTTTTACGTGCGCTAAATAATTACGTGTAACACACGGGAACCCCGGTTTATCGTCTCATCTGAAAGACTAGCGCCCAGACCACCACTCATGGTCTAATGGTTGGGGGAAAAATTTCCGGTCCAAACGGGGTACGAACCGCCACACACTTCAGACCCGGACTTTTCGCTTTCTAGTCAGGCCCGTTACCTCTAGACCACCGATCCACCATTCTGTGTGTGTGTGTGTATGTGTGTGCATGTATGTGTGTATGTGTGTGTGCACGTTTGTATATGTGTAAGTGTGTGAGGTAGTGTGTGTGTGTGTGTGTGTGTGTGGGGGGGGGGGGGGGGGGGGGGGGGGGGGGGGGGGATGGTGTGTGTATATGTGGATCAATGAGGGTTTTGCCTAAACAAGGACTTTGGATAAATAAAAATGTGGGTGTGCTGGGTGGGGTGGGTATGTGGGCATGAGTGTGTTTTTATTTAAATGGTGTTTATGTGTGTGTGTATGTGTGTGTATGGGAGGTGTGAGTGTATGTGTGTAAAATAAGTGTGTGTGTTGTGTGTGTGTGTGTAGATGTTTTGTAGGGCAGGTGTGTGTGTATGGGCAGGTGTGAGTGTATGGGCAGGGGCGGTGTATGGGCAGGTGTGTGTGTATGGGCAGGTGTTGTGATGGGAAGGTGTGTGGTTTTTGTTGGGAGAGGTAAGCCACTAGAAAAACCACTAGGAGACAATACAAAACAGAAGGTTAGAGATATACATGTGTGTGTTGTGTGTCTGTATGTAAGGTGTTTGTGTGTGAAGGTGTGATTGTGTATAGGCAGGTGTGTATGTGTGTGTATGACTGTGTGTAAGTATGTGAGTGTGTGTGTAAGTGAATGAGTGAGTGAGTGTGTGTGTGTGTGTGTAAGTGAGTGAATGAATGAGAGTGTGTGTATGTGTTTTAGAGAATGAGAGAGAGAGACAGAGACAGAGAGAATGTGTGTGCGTTATTTATTTACTCATCCACCAGCACAAAATGGCCTACTCTTCCAAAAGGTGGAACAGGTTTCTCACCTGCACGCAACATGCTCTGCACGCATTTGCACACAGGGCCCACAGTTTATAGTCTCCTCAGAAGCGACTTTGAAAATTCAGTTCGATTTTCTCAACAAACTTGGAAAAAAAAAAGGGCGAGGCCGGGAATGGAACCCAGAACCTCACGGTTTACTAGTTGGGCAGGTGAAGGTCTTCACCGTCCTGCCACCTTCCTTCCTTCCTTCCTCAGGCCTGGGTTTGAACCAGCAGGGACCTACCTCAAGAGGAAGAAGGTGTCCACAGACACAGAGGCGTTGATGATGGCTTGGAATGTCCAGCGCTTCAGCGCCTCCGAAAAATACCCAACCAGGTTACCTGCACACACGGACACACCAGCAGCACATGGAGAACATCAACAACCATACACATATATGTCGTCATACATGCACGCACGAATGCACACAGCACATGGAAAAAAACATACACGTCTATAGATACATGTCTACTATCACTTTGAGTGAAAAGACAAAAAAATCAAAGCAACAACAACAGACATCTATGTAATCACACATGCATGTGCGCACACCTACACGTTTATTGCATAGTCCACTTGAATATTTATTGTAGTTACATTATTGTTATTTCATGTTTCCACATTGTTGAGTTTATATTTTGCTCCTGTTTAAAAGTATTATCATTACTTTTCTAGGTGTTTTTTTTCTCTTACACAAAAATACCGGCACTGATGCTATTTCTTAACCTTTTCTCCTTCCTCTCCCTTCTTTAACTTCCTCTACACTTTCTATTTCCCTCGTCTAATATCACTTAGAGTGAACAGACGTTAAATTGAAGACAACAACAACACACACATCCACAAATTGTCACACACACATCCACAAACTGTCACACACACATACATCCACAAACTGTCTCACACACACATTTGCTTAGGTTTTGTTTTGTTAATTCTATGTATGCATATATTATTGTTTTCTCTTGTTTGATTTGTATGGTTTATCACTGATTAGGTTTTTATTCTATGTCTGCATATATATATATATATTTTTATTTTTTATTTTTTTTTTTTAGATAGATGGCTTGATGAAAAAAAGAAAATGCACTGCTTATTCAATGTACCATTTGAAATTAAAAGTTGACTTTCACACACACACACACACCAAAACACCTGCCTTTGCAACCCCCCCCCCCACCTCCCCCCACCTACCCCCCCCACCACACACACACAGAGAGTGAGGGCCTCACTGGAAGCGTAGATGGGGAAGAGGAAGGTGTGACCCAGCACTACCCAGGTCATGCTGAGGAAGCGAATGCCGTGAATGCAGCTCAGAGTTGCTGCCCCCTGGTCCGTGTTCAGCAGCTTGGCTCCGTTGGTGTAGACAGAAAAGGCCATCAGCACCTGGCCCACCACCCCTGCAACACAGCGCCCTCTGTCACCGCCGCGGAATGGAGATTACCTCCCATGCGATCACAGCCAGTGACGTGTGTGTTACTATTTTGGGGCACACCTGCATTTGTGCGGCGCTCTGTGTCCTTGGGTGGTGGTTGAAAACCGTCTGTGGCATACGCTTTGTCTTTGTGGTAGAATGTAGTATTTATGCAGCCTCTTTCTTAGAGGCCACATCCTCCCTGTTTATACTGTACTGCCGTAGCGGAGAAGTGATACAGAGATGTGGCAGATCAAACATCTCCACTCTGTTTATTTATTTATTTATTCTTTCATATTGAGGAAAATGAAATGAGCACCCATGTGCTTTTTTACATCTAGTCCCTGTGTGTATGCAGTTTTGTAAATTTTTGTCATCTGTTCCAACTGGCACACAATGACCTACTCTTTTGAAAAGCGAAACAGGATTCAACACATTTCTTCCCGGGGCACGAGTCCCTGGTGGCTTACTCGTTGTTTACAAGAGACCGCGGAATGAGGGACTCATGTCCTGAACATTACTTTGGTTTTTGGTGAATAGTTTCAGTTAGCCTTGCTAACTTCCTGTTATATGAAGGGAGATTACTCTTGGCTCTTCCTGTGCCACATGTCAACTGTATGTTCAAACAATCCATTGACAAACACGATTTTAAGGAATATTTTTCTGACCTAACCCTCTTTCAGCAGTGATAGCTTGAAATGTACTTGGTCTGGAGAATGAGATTGCTCAGTTTTGTGTGGGATGAAAAGGGTTAACATGTGTGCAAGATGTTCTGCATGTGTACAGGGGGGCCTCCGTTTATAGTCTCATCCGAAGGACTTTTGGGGAGAGCGGAGTCTGCACTGATGGTAACTCCAGGGGAAAATTCCCCTTGAATGGGATTCAAACCTGGACAGACAAAAATCAAGAACAGGTGACGGCTGAAAACGCAATCAGGCTCACAAACCTCGCACCAGGCTCCTCACAGAAACTCACCACACTTCCAAACTCACTAGTTTCACAGAAACTCACCAGGGTCATAAAGATAAACCCTCATCAGACTCACAGACTCATCAGCTATTGAAAACCCTCACTGAGCTCATGAACTCACCAAGCTCACAGAAAATTACCAGGCCAACACCAATCATTATCAGACTCACAAAATTCACCAAGCTCACAAAACCCCTCACCAGACTCACCAACCCCCCTCATCAGATCCACAAACAAATCCTCATTAGGCTCACAAAACTTGCCAGGATTACAGAAACACACCAGGCTCATAAAAACTCACTGCGTTCACAATAAAAACCCCACCCCTCAAAACCCAAACTCACCAGGTTTACAAAACTCACCATGCCCACAAAACTCACCAGGCTCGCAGAAAATCCACACACCCCCCAAAAAAAATCCACCAGACTCACAGTAACTCACAATGCCAAAAAAATTAATTATTTTTAAAAATTCACCGAGCTCCCCCCCAAAAACCCCCCACCACCCAGAAAACAAAACAACAACAAACCCCCCAACTCACCAAGCTCACAGAAACTCACCAGGATCACAGAAACTCACCAGGATTGGTGAGATCACAGAAACTCACCAGGATCACAGAAACTCACCAGGATCACAGAAACTCGCCAGGATTGGTGAGATCACAGAAACTCACCAGGATCACAGAAACTCACCAGGATCACAGAAACTCGCAGGGATCACAGAAACTCACCAGGGTCACAGAAACTCACCAGGATCACAGAAACTCACCAGGATCACAGAAACTCGCAGGGATCACAGAAACTCACCAGGGTCACAGAAACTCACCAGGATCACAGAAACTCACCATGATTGGTGAGATCACAGAAACTCACCAGGATCACATAAACTCACCAGGATCACAGAAACTCGCCGGGATCACAGAAACTCACCAGGATTACAGAAACTCACCAGGATTGGTGAGATCACATAAACTCACCAGGATCACAGAAACTCACCCGGATCACAGAAACTCACCAGGATCACAGAAACACACCAGGCCCACATAAACTCACTGGTATCACAGAAACTCACCAGGATCACAGAAACTCACCAGGATCACAGAAACTCGCCAGGATTGGTGAGATCACAGAAACTCACCAGGATCACATAAACTCACCAGGATCACAGAAACTCGCCGGGATCACAGAAACTCACCAGGATTACAGAAACTCACCAGGATTGGGGAGATCACATAAACTCACCAGGATCACAGAACTCACCCGGATCCCCAGAAACTCACCAGGATCACAGAAACACACCAGGCCACATAAAATCACTGGTATCACAGAAACTCACCAGGATCACAGAAACTCACCAGGATCACAGAAACTCATCAGGATTGGTGAGATCACAGAAACTCATCAGGATCACAGAAACTCACCAGGATCACAGAAACACGCAGGGATCACAGGAACTCACCAGGGTCACAGAAACTCACCAGGATCACAGAAACTCACCAGGATTGGTGAGATCACAGAAAATCACCAGGATCACAGAAACTCGCCAGGATTGGTGAGATCACAGGAACTCACCAGGATCACAGAAACTCACCCGGATCACAGAAAGTCACCAGGATCACAGAAACACACCAGGCCCACATAAACTCACTGGTATCACAGAAACTCACCAGGAACACTGAAACTCACCAGGGTCACAGAAACTCACCAGGATTGGTGAGATCACAGAAACTCATCAGGGTCACAGAAACTCACCAGGATCACAGAAACTCACCGGGATCACCGAAACACGTCGGGATCACCGAAACTCGCCAAGATCACAGAAACTCACCCGGATCACAGAAACTCATCAGGATTGGTGAGATCACAGAAACTCACCCGGGTCACAGAAACTCACCAGGGTTGGTGAGATCCAAAACTCACCAGGTCCAGAAACTCACTGGATCACAGAACTCACAGATTGGTGATATCACAAAAACCCCGGGATCCCAGAAACTCACCCGGGTCACAGAAACTCGCAGGGATCACAGAACTCGCAAGGGTCACAGAACTCACCAAAGGATACAGAAACTCACCGGGGATTGGTAAGATCACAGAACTTACCGGATCAAGAAACTCACCGGATCACAGAAACTCGCAGGGGCACAGAAACTCGCCGGGACACGAAACTCACCCAGGAACACAGAAACTCACCAGGTTGGTGAATCACAGAAACTGCCGGGATCACAGAACTCACCGGTCACAAAAACCTCGCCAGGATCACAGAAACACACCAGGCCCACATAAACTCACTGGTATCACAGAAACTCCCCGGAACCCCCGAACTCACCGGATCACAGAAATCACCAGGATTGGTGAGATCCAGGGAAAATATCAGGGTCACAGAATCACCAGGATCACAGAACTCACCGGGTTCACGACACTCCAAGATACAGAACTCGCGGGGTCCCAGAAACCACAGATCACCGAACTCACAGATCACAGAAACTCGCCGGGATCACAGAAACTCACGGATCACAGAAACTCACAGGATTCCAGAACTCACCAGGATCTCACAGAAACTCACCAGGATCTCACAGAAACTCGTCAGGATCACGAAACTCTCAGGGTCACGAAATCGCCGGGGTCCAGAACTCCCCGGATCCAGAAACTCACCAGGATCCAGAACCACAGGTCAGCCACAGAAACTCCCAGGCTCAGCTCACGAAACTCACCAGGTTGGTGAGACACAGAATCTCACCAGGAATTTGGGGAGATAAGAATCTCACCAGGCTCCCCGAAAGTCACTGGGATCACAGAAACTCATCAGGCTTGCAAAAAGTCACCAACTCACATAACACCCTCCCCCCAAAAAAAACAACACAACAACAACAAAACAAAAACCGGGGAACTGGGCCGGCTGGCGACTGTGGCAGGCTGCGCAGAGAGAGTAGTGGGCGCTGTCGTGCTGGGCGTGAAGTGCAAAGTTGTCGGGTGTGGTCGGGGGTCGAGGCGGGCGGGACAGGTCGTTGGGGCAAGCGGGCCATCCTCTTTCGCTGCAATGGGCAAACTGCCGGTAGGCCACGTCCAGGCGCCGTCCCACACCATCAGCGCCCGCAACACCGCCCACCACCGCGCTGCAAACCGCAGAACGTGGCTGTCAGGGTCGATTCTCCCCCCCCCCCCTCCCGGGGTGGTGGGGTGTGGTGTGGGTGAGAATTCTCCAACCCGTAAAGAGAGGGGGGGGGTGGGGGTGGGGGGTTTGGGGAGGGGTGGGGGGGTGGTGGGGGGGGTGTGGGGGGTGGGGGGAGGGGTGTGGAGGGGGGTGTGGGGGGGGGGTGTGGGGGGGGGGGGGGGGGGGGGGGGGGGGGGGGGGGGGGGGGGGGGGGGGGGGTGGTGGGGGGGGGAAGGGGAGGGTGAATGGGGAGGAGAGACCCGGGGGTGAGAGAGGAGGGGAGAGAGGGAGAGGGAGAGAGAGAGGGAGGGGAGAGGGGGGGAGAGAGAGGAGGGGAGGGAGAGGAGGAGAGGGAGAGGGGGAGAAGGGGGAGAGGGGAGAGAGAGGGAGGGAGAGGAGGGGGGAGAGGGAGAGGGAGGAGGGAGGAGAGAGGGGGAGAGGGGGGAGGGGAGAGAGAGGAGAGGAGGGGGAGGAGGAGGGGGGGGAGAGGGGAAGAGGGAGGGGGGAGGAGAGGGGGAGTGAGAGAGGGGGAGGGAGAGGGGGGAGAGGGAGAGGGGGAGAGGGGGGGGAGGGGGGAGAGGGGGGGAGAGGGAGGGGGGAGAGAGGGGAGAGAGGGGAGGAGAGGAGGGGAGAGAGAGGAGGAGGAGGGGGGAGAGGGAGGAGAGAGGGGGAGAGTGGGAGGGGGAGGGAGAGGAGGTGGGGAGAGAGGAGGGAGGGAGGAGAGAGAGGGAGAGGGGGAGGGGGGGAGAGGAGGGAGGGGAGAGAGAAGGGGGGAGAGAGAGAGAGGGGAGGGGGGAGAGAGGGGGAGAGAGGGGGAGAGAGAGAGAGAGGGAGAGAGAGGAGGGGGAGGGGGGAGGGGTAGGTGAGAGGGAGGGGAGGGAGAGAGAGAGAGGAGGGGAGAGGGGAGAGAGAGGGGGGAGAGGGGGAGAGAGGGGGGGGAGGGGAGAGGGAGGAGGGGAGGGAGGGAGAGGGAGAGGGGAGGGAGGGGAGTGAGAGGGAGAGAGGAGGGAGAGGGAGGAGGGGGGGAGGGAGGGAGAGAGAGAGAGGGGGAGGGGGAGAGGGAGGGAGAGAGGGGGGAGAGAGAGAGGGGAGGGGGGGGAGAGGAGAGAGGGGGAGGGGGGGGAGAGGAGGAGGGAGAGGGAGGGAGAGGGAGAGGAGGGGGGTGGGAAGGAGGGGGGGGGGGGAGGGGGGGGAGTGAGGGGTGGGGGGGGGGAGAGAGAGAGAGGGGATGAGAGAGGAGGGAGAGGGAGAGAGAGAGGGAGAGAGAGAGGGAGGAGGGAGAGAGAGAGAGAAGAGAGAGGAGAGGGAGAGAGATGAGAGAGAGGGGGAGAGGAGAGAGAGAGAGGGAGAGAGAGAGAGAGAGAGGGAGAGAGAGAGAGGGGGTGAGAGAAGAGGGGGAGAGAGAGAGTGAGAGAGAGATAGGGAGAGGGGGAGGGGGAGAGGGAGGAGAGGGAGAGGGGAGAGAGAAAGGAGAGGGGAGAGAGAGAGGGGGGGAGAGAGAGAGGGGAGAGAAGAAGAGGGGGAGGAGAGGGAGAGGGGAGAGAGAGTAAGAGAGAGAGGAGAGAGGTGGTTTGTGTGTGTAGAACTGGGAGGGTGTGTTGTGTGTTGGGGGAGGGGGGGGGGGGGAAAATGCAGGTGTGTTGGGGGGGGGGGGATGGGATGTGGGGGTGGGGGGTTTTTTGGTGTGTGTGGGAGGGATGTGTGTGTGTGGGGGGGTGGGATGTGTGTGTGGGGGGGGGGAGGGGGTTTAGTGTGGGAGGAGGGGATGTGATGTGTAGTGGTTGTGTGAGGGGTGAGGGGTGGTGTGGGGATGGTGTGTGTGGGGAGGGGGGGGATGTGTGGAAGGGGGGGGGGGGGGGGGTGAGTGGTTATGTAGTGGTGTGTGTACGAGTGTGGGGGTGGGAGGATGTAGTGTGTTTTGTGTGGGGGGGAATGTGTGTGTGTGTGGAGGGGGATGTGTGTGTAGAGTGTGAGTGTGAAGGGGATATGTTTTGTGTGTGTTGTGTGTAAGAGAGAAGAGAGAGAGTGAGTGTGTGATGTGTGTGCGTGCATGCATGTGTGTGATGTGTGTGTAGAAAGGGGGGGATGGGGGGGGGAGAGAGAACAGGTGTAAGGAGAATGGCAAGGGATGGGGTGGGTAATTGATGTGCTGTGTGTGTTTGTTATGTGTGTGTGTGGGAGGGAGGGGGGGGGGAATAATATACAGCTGCCAGTTTCCTTCATTTTCAGCTGCTATCCATTCCATCCCGCGCTTTGATTTGTTTTGTTGCAGGATGTAGCGATATAAATAAATTCCATTATTATTATTATTATTATTTTATCCCAATGTAATACAAAACAATACATTATTATTATTATTAAAACAATACAGCCCAATGCAATACAATACACTACAACACAACAAAACCACAACCGCAGCTGTCACTTTCCCCCTCATTTTCAGCTTCTCTCATCTCAGCTGCTATCCATCCCATCCCATCCCAGCCCAGCTGGTGCTGATTACAGCAGGAACTGACCACACTAAGTCTAGGATAGGGAAGCTTCACGCCTTCCTTTAATGCAACAGTGCAGAAAACCAGGACAGGGAAGAAAAGGGAAGGTCATGGGGGTAAAAGGAAGGGGCGTGCTAATTTTAGCACCGGGGCCTAGACCCTTGACCGAGTTATAATAATAATAATAATAATAATAAATGGAACTTATATAGCGCTATATCTTGCAAAGACAAATGCCGGATTTGCGCACTGTGTCTGCAACACACTTGCATGACGCAGAAGAGCTCCTCTCCACCACCCACCCACCCATCGCACTCCCCCCTCCCTTGAGGGAATGCCGGGGGCCCTTTCAGTATAAACAACATCCCGAACCTTCTGGAAATTCTGTGCTAGAAATTTCCCCTTTTCTATCACTTCTTTTGTTTCTGTCTTTTTCTCCTCACCTCTCTATCCTCTCCCTCTCACACCTACCCAGCCCATTCTCCTGCCTTTTTTCACGCAGATCTGAAAATTGTTTCTTATAAACTTTTTGATGAGATGCATGCCCTGAAGTCGGAATGTGTCGGCTGAGGCCAGCGGGCAGACCTCCTGCGTACAGAGTGACAACAAGCACAGGAGGAGAAGACCAGGCACTACACATTCTACAGAACACGGCTATGGTGCAAGACACAAGAAAGAAACTGCAGAAGAGGGAGACTGACATGGCTGCAATGGCCAAGCTGTCGTACGGCTGGCTCTCAGGATCCTGGCACAGGGCGTACGCGTACTGGGGCAGGTGGATCTGCAGCGCTGCCAATGCTGTCAACACACGCATATCATACACGCAAGCATGCATGCACGCACACACACATACACACAAGCATGCATGCACGCACACACATACAAGTAAGAGTAGGCCATTGTGTGCTGGTGGGAACAGATGACAATTTACAAAACCACATACACACAGGGCAGGGACTGGATGTAAAAAAGCACATAAGTGCTTATTCCATTGTCCTCGCTATAAAAGAATAAAATAAATAAATAAATAAAAAGCATACAGGCATGCATGCACACACACACGCATACACAAACAGGGCAACAACCGCAACAACAAAACAAACAAAAGCACCAACAAAATCCACACACACACATACACAAACGTATGCATGCACGCACGCACGCGCACACACCCTTGTCATTTAAAAAAAAATTCCCTACATAACATTTGTCAAAAATTATCTAATTTTGTTTTTGTTGGAAACAGGGGGAAAAAAAAGGCTTTTCTAACTTTTATATATGAAAAAAAATTCTGCATGCCCTAAAAAAAGAAAAAAAAGTACAGATTTCTGTGCTTGCAAAGTAAATTTCAATAGCAATAGTTCCTTACAGTTAGAAGAATAGGGAGATCTGTACTCTCTCTCTCTCTCTCTCTCTCTCTCTCTCTCTCTCTCTCTCTCTCTCTCTCTCTCTCTCTCTCTCTCTCTATCTATCTATCATCTCTCTCTCTCTCTCTCTCTCTCTCTCTATATATATATATATATACATATATATTCTCCCCTCTTGCATTTCATTTTTGTCCCTGCCCTCAAAAGCTAAAACCCCATCACCCTGCGGGAATGTACAACCTTTGTGTGTGAGTGGGTGTGCATGCGAGCGTGTGGGTATACATTTGAATTTGTCAAAAACAACTCTTAATCGTAACTGGCTGCATGTGAATGAGTAGGATGAATGAAAGCGCTTTGATTTGTTTTTTTGCGAGATATAGTGCTCTATAAATTCCATTTATATATATATATATATGTACATACATACATACATATATGTGTGTGTGTGTCTAAGCATGTGTGTGTGTGTGTAAGTGACTGAGTCACTTTCTCCTCTTTCCCTCCCCTCCCCCCTTTCCTTTTATGATTTAAAGGGTGTGTTTGTCTAGGACATAAGTGCAGCTCATGAATATTTTAAACAGTGAATTGTTTTAACTAAGTAAAATCAATGACATTTTGTTCACTGCTTATTTATATGGTCAATGTTTTCTAATGCTTCAACATTCAAATACTCCCCCCCCCCCCCTTCCCAAACCAAGGAAGAAGCAGTTGCTGCCTCAAAATTTTGGGGAAATCAGATTTCCAAAAGTTTTGTCTCTGGTCCGTTTGTCTTCTCTCTCTCTCTCTCTCTCTCTCTCTCTCTCTCTCTCTCTCTCTCTCTCTCTCTCTCTGTACATGCACTATACTGTATACTTCTACATGAGAAAATGCGATGAAAAGTAATTGAAACAATGTAGTTTTGTTAGGATGTAAAACTTAAATCATCAATTACACACCAAAAAGCCTTGTTTGGTATATTCATAAAAAAAGACATTGTATTGGATAGAATATCACTGGAAGGTCAGAAAATCTTTCTTTTTTTTTAATCATGATTTTTGCTGCTGAGCCTAACATTAAACAAGATTAAAGCTTGGTCACTATGAATTATTTCTTTTTTTAAAAAAAGTCTTGAATGAGAGTTAAAAGGAATTTCTTCTCGACCCCATTCAAGCTAAGGCAAAGTGTCACCCATGTCTTCATCAGGAGCTGTCTCACCTTCATTCAACAGAATGTCGATATCTAAATCAGAGCAGGAGTCAGGTACACAGATGCCTGTCGACACGGTGAATGGCATGGGTATTGATGCTGATTTCTGCAAACACACACACGCACACATATACTTGACACCATTTGTATAGGTAAGGGCCTTGATAATTCTCGAAACAAAAGAATAAACAAAACAAAAAAAATTTAAAACCACCAAAACATGGGGATAATTATCTTCATTGAATTGAACTGAATGTCAAAGTTCTCCAGATCAGACTAAAAACCCATGTGCGAACACATGCCGAACATCTTTCACACATGTTAAAAACCTGTTCCGCCTTTCAGAAGAGTAGGCCATTGTGTGCCGGTAGGAGCAGAAAACAAAGAAGAAAAAGCAGCATACACAGAGGTGTTGTGTTCAGACCCCATCCCCGAAAGCAGAATGCAGCTACCTAAATGGTGGGGGAAAAAAATAACTGGTCGCATACACAGAAATCTGGCTGTTAGTGAACCTCGGAGCTAATAATAATAATAATAATAATAATAATCATGTATGGAATTTATATAGCGCTGAATCTTGCAAAGTAAACAAATCAAAGCGCTTGCTTTCAAATCATTCACACTCATGCAACCATCCATAAATATCAAGATAAACAAATATCAAATTTATATACACACAACACTTAGGTGGGGGGTGGTGGAGGTGAAGGCAGCTATTGACAAGTAGGAACAGACAACAGGGGAAGATCTCAAGTAGAGTATAAGTGCGTTTTGAGGCTGGATTTGAAAGAATCAAAAGAAGGCTTTGGGCGAAGTGGAAGAGGGAGGTCGTTCCGTGTGGAGGGACCGGAGCTGTAGGAAAAGTAAGGGGAAAAGGAGGTAAAGGTGTCCCATAACCTATAAGGTCGTAGGGGAGCGAGGCGTCAGAGACCTCACTTCTCTAGGGCCAGCATATTGAGGGCGGCGCCCATCTCCTCTCCCTCGCTGCTTTACCTTCCCTGACCCTAAAGAGGACAGGTACCCATTTACAGCTGGGTGAACTGGGGGAACTGTACTGAAGCCAAGGCGCGCAAACGGTCACCCATCCAACTGGTAACCATGCTCGACGCTGCTTAACTTGGCTGGGGGAAAGCGAGTGCTCCGACCACTGAGCTATCCCGTCCCCAAGGCTGTAGGAAAGGAGCCACAAAACAAACCAAACCCCCCCACCCGACCCCCTCAAAAACAGACCCCCAGCCCCTCACCTGTGCCAGGGTGATGGAGGCAGTGCAGTACTGCCCTCTGAACAAGGGCTGCAGGGAAGACGAGGCGTTCATGAAGGCGACGCTCTGACATTCCTTCAGCGCTCCTGGCCACAGCAGGTTGAACATCTTGATGGCCGGGGACGGTTTTCCCATGGCATCAAGCACTGTCAAAATAACAACAACAACAAAACATGCAGTGCAATCAAACCACAACAACAAAACATGCAGTGCAATCAAACCACAACAACAAAACATGCAGTGCAATCATTCTTCTTCCTCGTCTTCTTCAAATGCTCAGACAGCAGCTGATTTTGTATTTCCTCTTTGAAATTTAAAAAAAAAAAAGAGTCACATAAACTGAACCTGTGCTGTAAAATTATTGCATATATATACGATGAGTTATATGGAACACAAAACTGTAGATCATATTCCATGATATTGGTAAACAACTGCAACAAAAAAAAAAACAACAACAAATAAAACCGCTGTTGGATGTCGCACGTCACTGATTACCACACAACCAGCTTTCCATGGCCCATAAATTATTTCAAGGAACAATTTTTTTCAGGTCATACACACTGATATGACCATAATTTTTTTTCAAATCTTTAATTTTTTTTTAATACACTCACACAGAACACACACACACAACCACCATCACCACAACTACACACACACACACAAAAGCGAGCACACACAAAACAACACATACCACAACAATACAAACACACAACAAAACACATCACAACATAACATACACAAAATACACACACACACACACACACATCATCATCCACCACCACCCACTACACACACAAACACACAAAGCGTGCACACACACAACACAGCACAACACACCACACATACCACAACACAACACACACAAACACACACACAAACTACACACACGTGACACACACAACAAAGTTCCCACTAACACAAACTGACAACTCACACACACACATACCAAAGTTCCCCACTTACACAAACTAACCACACAACACACACACCAAAGTTCCCCACTTACACAAACTAACACACACACCACACACACCAAAGTTCCCCACTTACACAAACTAACACGCACACACACACACAGAGCAAGTTCCCACTTACACAAACTAACCACACCACCACACACACACACACACACACACACCACACACACACACACACACCACACACAGCAAAGTTCCCCATCTTAAACAAAACTAACCACACCACACACACACACACAGCAAAGTTCCCCACTTACACAACTGACCACACACACACACACACACACACCAAAGTTCCCACTTACACAAACTAACCACACACACACACACACACCAAAGTTCCCAACTTACACAAACTAACCACACACACACACACACAACAAAGTTCCCCACTTACACAAACTAACCACACACACACACACACCAAAGTTCCCCACTTACACAAACTGACCACACACACACACACACACACACACACAGACCAAAGTTCCCCACTTACACAAACTGACAACTCACACCACCACACACACCAAAGTTCCCACTTACACAAACTGACCACACAACACACACACACACACACACACACACACACACACACACACACACAACACACACACACTCACACACCAAAGTTCCCCACTTACACAAACTGACCACACACACACACACAGAGCAACGTTCCCCACTTACACAAACTGACCACTCACACACACACACAAACTAACCACACAACACACACACGAGCAAAGTTCCCCACTTACACAAACTAACCACACACATACACAGAAACTAACCACACACACACACAGAAACTAACCACACACACACATACAAACTAACCACACATACACACACAAACTAACCATACACACACACACACAAACGCACACACACACACAAACTAACCACACACACATACACCACACACAAACTAACCACACACACCACACAAACTAACCACACACACACACAAAAACTAACACACAACACACACACACCAACGTTCCCCACACACACACACACACACACACACAAAGTTCCCCACTCACAACACACACACACACCAAGGTTCCCCACTCACAAGCAAGGGCACTGGGCTGACGCTCGGCCAGCGCCACCAGCACTCGCTCCGTGTGCTGAGCGCACGGCGCAGACACGTTGGGCACGGCCGCCAGGTTCTCCAGGAAGCTGACGTTGCTGGCCAGACGGCCCACGGCCTTCCACAGCTCCTCTTCAAACATTGTCGGGGAAAACAGGTGCGGCCACTCCCTCAGCACGTCGGCCAGGCTGCCAGAAAAGTTTCCTCCAGGTTTCACCGCCGTTTTCAGGAGAGTGTCTGCGGTGGTGAAGAGTTCCGCGTAGCTGGGGTGGTTTTGCGCCAGGCAGTGGGGAGGGTGAAAGGTGAAGACCAGGCAGACGACGAGGAGGAGGAGCGTGTGGGGAAGGGCTCGTCGGAGAGGGGAGGGTGCGGTCCTCATCTTGACCTGCACAAAGAGCATGGCGAATGTTTACTGAACATTGTAAAATTATCTTACAATTATCATAGTATTAGTATTGACTTGATTCTAATGGTGGATATTTCTTTTGCTGCAGTTAAGACTACCAAGTGTTTGATTCTAAAGATGCTTTACAAGGTCAATATTGTGCAGCTGAATAAATAATTCTGTACATGTATACACACACAGATCTAACTTCACACACACACACACACAGTGACACACACAGTGACACTGCACACTGCATACACATGGGGATTGGATATAAAAATTGAAAAAAGCACATGAGTGCTTATTCCATTATCCTTGAAATAAAAGAATAAAATATAAAATAAAATAAATAACACACACACAAGCATGAATACTCTCATATCTATTTATGGTCCTATGAAAGTGGCTTGTCAATCCCAACTGAACAATACATAAATAAGCACACCAAGATAAATGATACAAAAACAATATTAAACTCAAGTATGATGGGAACACAACATGTGATAGAACAACACAAATTTACGTGAAATGAAATATCAAGGTACACCCCTAAGTAAAACAAACAGCAGTTACAGATCACACAAGTCTATCTATAGATGGGTTTGGCCCAGGCCCAAACTTCAAACCTAATCCAGTGTGTGCAAGTTTTCAATCCTGCAGTGGTTATCAGGTAGGATGAGCGAGTCAGAATGCATTACACCAGGTGATGCCTGCAGTGTTAATCTGGGGAACATGCAACAACTATGGATGTAGAAGGGTTTAAAAAAACACACGAATGCACTGTATTTCTTATGATTCATTCACTCACTCAGTCAACATGTTTCAAATGGTGAATTTTCACAGTCTCACTCAAAACTTATAATGTTAAAACTCAATAAAAACTGAACATTAACTTTCAAGAGCAGAGGCTTAACCCTTGTGCTGTTGGTAAAGAAGTTTGTTGTATTTTTTTGTTTTTTGTTTGTTTGTTTTTTGTTGTTCTTTTAAACATGACCAATATTACAACAAACATTGTGACAATTTTGAAAGTTTCAGAGAATGGAGGAATGTCATTATAGGATTTTGAAACTGTTATGAACACTGAATTATAATGATAACAGTCAACACAAATCTTTAGCTTAGACAGGATTGACTAATTAGGATGATCTGCTGTTGATACAACGACAGATATATATTAGACAAGATTGACTAATTAGGATGATCTGCTGTTGATACAATGATTATATATATATATATATATAATATATATATATATATATATATATATATATATATATTATATATATATATATATATATATATATATATATTAAATTGCAAACTGACAATTCACAGTTTCAACCCTAGTGATACAGCCCTGGAAAAGATAAAAAGCAAAGCCTGCCAGAATCATATGTTCCTTCTTAATTAAATAAACATATATTTTTTGTGCAGATGTTCTGTCTGCCCATACATAGCAAGAGCGAATGAATTCCAAAGCAAACATGTGCAATGACTCTAGTCTGTTACTGTATTAGCTTAATTTCTCAGAAGAAAAAAGTTCAAATCCACAATCAATTTGCTACTTGGAATTTTGAAATGGACATGGATTTTTGTTTTTTGTATTTTTTTTCTTAATCAGCTACTCCAACACAACATTTATAAATTGGAAATGGGTATTTTTCATTTTTTAAAAACAATTTCATACCACTATAAGTCACGGCAGATTTCTCTGTGTGAAAGTTGGCTGCTCTCCCCAGGGAGAGCGTATCGCCACAAGAGCAGTGCCACCTGGTATTTGTATACTGCACACACTGATAAAATTAAATACTTTCTTTTTTGCCTTGAAACAAAGGGCAAAGATGATGTTTGGTACCCCTTGGCTTGATACGTGTCCAGCCGTGATTTGGCAGTGCACACACACACACACACACTGTATTGC
>CM054167.1:6121109-6136109 GCA_028751875.1 Rapana venosa | reverse complement strand
GTGTGTGTGTGTGTGTGTGTGTGTGTGTGTGTGTGTGTGTGTGTGTTGTGTGTGTGTTTCTAAGTCTGCGGGTGCTTGTGTATGTCAGTGAATTTTGCAATGCTTGAATATCTGACAAGTATGCTTATCTATGTGCTGGTTGAGATCATCATTTGGGTGACTATCTATCTATCTATCTGTCCCGTAGTCTGACGACCGTGGGGGCACCCTCAAAGACTCAGCAACCAGTTCCCTCCATTCTTCTCTCTGTTCTGCCTTTCTCAGGGTTTTGTTGAGTTCTAGGCCTGTCCATTCACTGATGTTATCCTCCCAGCTCTTCCTTGGTCTGCCTCTTCTTCTTCCTCCTTGGACAGTGCCTTGCAAAACTGTCTTTGTAATTCCTTGGGATCTTGTGACATGCCCATACCACTTAAGTTTACGCTTTTTCACGATCGTTAGAAGGTTCTCATAGGGTCCAATGGTTTGCTGGATTCTGTTATGCACGCTTTCGTTGCTTATGTGGTCTTTGTAGGAGATGCCAAGGAGCCCCCGAAAGCATCTTTTCTCCACGGCCTGTCCCTTTTCTTTTCCAAATTTCAGTCTGGGTCCATTTCACGGGCTTCAAAAAAATAGGGATAAAAAGGGGAGCCATTAGTCTATCTTGGAGAAAAAGTGAGTTTATTTTTATCCCCTCCAATGGGTGAAAAAATTTTTAAAATAACGTGGCAGATTTTTTCATTTAAACCATTTTTTTCGTTAATAAAAATATAAAACCCATGTTCTTACATAAGTTTTTTTAAAATTAAATGTCAAAATTGAAACAACCAAATTTTTAAAATTGTATTTTTAAATTAGATATTGTTTTTTTTTTTTTTTTTATAAAATGCATGTAAATTTTTTATTGTTAATCTGATGGTTTTTATTTTTAAAAAAACCGGGATACAGCAATAAACAGCTTTTTTTTTTTTTTTAAAGCTAAATTTGCTCACTTTGTGATAAATGTGCTTTATTTAAAAAATTTTTTAGGGAGTATGAAATTGTATGTAATGTTTTAAAGTAGTATGTATTATGTATTTTTCCGGAGCACTTCCTTTTTTTCCCCCCCCAGCCAAGTTAAGCAGCGGGGGAGCGGGTTTCCACTTGGTTTGGGTAAACCGGGGGGTTTCCCGCGTCTTGGTTTTCATACATTTCCCCCATTTTCCCCCCACCCCGGGCTGTTCTGGGTACCACCCTTTTTTAGGTCGGGGAATAAAGAAAAGGGGAAAGGGAGAGGGGGCCCCCCGCCCCCCAATTTGCGGGGCCCCAAGAGAATGGGTCTCTGACCCTCGCTCCCCAAACGTTCTTATTTTTTAAAGGGACCCTTTCCCTTTTTAAAAAAAAAATTTTTTAATTTTATTTTGGGATTATGTATTTTTATTTATTATTATGTTTTATGAAAGTATGTATGTATTGTATTAGTATGTTTTGTATTTTATGGTTTGGAGGATGGATGGAGGGAATGGATGGAGGGATGGATGGTGTTGTAGGGTATGTTTGTGCCGCGCCCCGGGGAGTTTTGCGTGTTTTAGTTTAGGGACTTTCTGCAGGATGGTTTGGTTTGGACAGATGATAAAATGCAACTTTGTTTGTATATACGTATGTATGTATGTATTTTTTTTTTGAAAAGAAATGTATGTATTTATGAAAGTAGGGTATGTATGTTTTATGTATGTATGTATGTATGTATGTTGTATGCATGTAGTAAAGAAGGCATCCCCTCTTTAACCTCAAGGCTATTGACATTAAAAATTTTTCCTCTCCCCAAAGCTCCGGAACCCCCCTATCACAAATCCCTGAAACACTGCCCCTTTTAAAAAACACCATAACACTTTTTCTCACCAACTGCTTGAGGGAGCAGGGGCACCCCCAACTGACCATATTGCCTGAAAGGCCTTTGGCCCCATGGTACAAAAAAAAATGAATCCGGGGTGGCAAATTGCAAACCCAACAACTAAAAGGGCGGGGAAAAACCCAAAAAAACAAAATAAACAAACAGCTCTTTCAAAAAAAAAACCAAAAAAGTCAAAACCAAATCCACCACCAAACAAACACACTTTTGCTAAAATTTCCCCAAGCAACTTCCATAAAAACTTTTTTTTTTTTTCCCTCACCTCAACTCAACTTTGGACCCGCAAAACAAGCCCTCTCCCTTTTACTGTTAAAAAGTCACTCTGACTTCCTGATATATTTTTTTTCGTTTTTTTTTCAGACAAATCAAAACTTTCCCGCTCCAACGGATCAAAACTCCCTTAAAAAACCTGTACCCCCTACCCCCAATTCACGGGCAATCCTCTCCTTTTTCCTTTTCCCAACCAACAATGGGGAAGAAATCAGGAAATTATACAAAAATTTACCAAAAAAATCATGTGATCTTGTTTCCTATCCTCTTCCTTTTTCACCAGTCCCTTCCGCAGCTTAAAACCAACTATAAACGAAAAAGGGTAAACCCCATCTCTTTTTTTTGGGGAATTTTTTCCGTCAGAACTAAAAACCCTTGCTTTTATTTACCCTCTACCCCAAAAAAAACGATCGCGCCCCTAACATACTAAAAAAATTACAAAAACCTTTTTTTTAACCTCCCTTTTCATCCCCAAAAGTCCTTGAAAAATATTCTGAAAAAAATCAACAGCCATCTTTATTCAAATAGCCCTCCTTCCCGCATTTCGGGTCTGCCATCGCGTTCCCAACTACAGCAGGGAAAACCCCCAAAAACCCCATACTTTAAAAAACACGCTTTAAAACGCTTCTGATTTCGGGAAAAATTCTCTCTTCTCACTCTTTTTCGACTTAAAACTGCACTTTTTGACCCATAGACACTCTATCCTTTTCTCCCCGCTCCAAAAAACTTTGGGTTACTGGCAAAAACCCCTTTAAACCGGGTTTATTTCAAAACCTCACTGATCGATTCCAGACACAAAGTAAACAAAATTAAATTAAATTTCCTCCCAAAACTAAATGGGGACCCCAAAAGGGAAACATTTTCGGGGCCCTGTCCTTTTTCACCTCTTTTACACGGTTCAACCCTCATACATAAAAACCACCCAGAAAAAACCCATCATTTTCTACGCTGATGACTTTTAAATTCCCAAAGGCATGACCCCAAAAAAATTTTTCCCTTTCTCTTTTTTGGAACAAATATGTCATTTTTGCCTTCAGGACTTTTCAAAACTAAGGGGAAAACAAAACAATTAAAAGCAAATGCAGATAAACCGAAGCCATGATTATAGGCCCAAAACACAAACCGTTTCCCAATCACAACAGATTCAATAAAATTTTGGCAGTCAAACAGTTCCGAAAACCACTGAAAGTTAAGTATCTATTTGTTATTGAAAAACACACTCTCTATAAAATATATTCATCACCCAACCAAAACCACCCCGGTCCCTAAAAATTTACGGCGTAAAATGCAACCCCGAAAGTACCTGTCCACTGATAAATACCCAAACTTTTTAACATCCTTTTTTCCCTTTCACGTCGGGACTATTGTAATTCCCCTTTTTGGCTGGTTTTTGCCAGCATACAAACCCATTTCCCCTTTTAAAACGCTTTAAAAAAACCCTGCGCTCAAATTAGCCCCTCAAAAAGAAAAAAATCGAGCATATTATTTCCACCCCCCCTTGCATCTCTCCACGGGTTGCCTCCAAAAGGAGTAAAGTACAAGATAAACCCCCTTCCCTGTTAAAAAATTTCTCCAAAAAACAGAAACCTCCTCCCTCATTGAATGTCTTAAAACCTTACCTCCTGGGCCCCTCCCCCGCGCAATCCCTTTTGGGCTTATGAATACCAGTTTCAACCAACCACTGTTGGCCATCCCCCTTTTTCCCCTTTTCGGGTCCATTCAATCGGGAAATGACCTCCCCTCCCTTCGTGAAAAGCCTATTTTAGGGCAGCTTTAAATCCAGCCCCAAGACATACCTTTTTAAACCCTTTAAAAAATTTTCCCTCTTTTTTTTCATCTCATACGGGCCCTCCCCTTTTAAAAAAAAAATTTTTTCCCATCCCCCCTGCTAAAATTTATAAAATCTGTGTTTTGTGTGTGTGTGTGTGTGTGTGTGTTGGGGGTGTTTGTGTGTGTGTTGTGTGTGGTGTGGGGTGTTGTGTTTGTTTTGGGGGTGTGGGGTTTTGGGGTGTGTGTGGTGTTTGTGTGGGGTTGGGGTGGGGTTGGTTTGTGTGGGGGGCCGCGCGCCCCCCGTGGGGTGTGTGTACTTTTAAAATTTTTAGAATATTTTTTAAGAATTTTGTTGTTTGTGTCGGAGGGGTTTTTAAAATGGAACGCTCTGTTTTGGGAAATTGCAAGATATAGCGGCTCTATAAATTCCATAGATTATTATTATTATTTTATTATTATTTTTATTATTTTTAATTTTATTATTATTTTTATTATCTTTTATTATTATTTTTATATGCATGAAATGTATTCTAAAAGTATGCATGAAGTGTGTGGTGATATTATGTATTTTGGCCGGGCTTCTGTCTGAAATTTTTGGGTTGTATTTTTTTGGGGTTTGGTTTTTTTTGTTTAATGTTTTTTTCACTACATGTTTTTGAACACCCCCCCCATTCATACCAAAGAACCTATTTTACACACCCTATCTCCTCCTCCCCCCCCCTTTTTTCTTTTTCCTCTCTCTTCTCTAAATCTTTTCTCTCTCTCTCATCTCTAAACTCTCCCCTTTTTTTCTCTCTCTCTCTCTCTATGTTTGTGAATTTGCGCTTCTGTGTGTGTTACTCGCCCTTAATGTGCATGATTTTGGGGGTGTGCGTCCCGTCGTGCCCCGTGTTTGAACGAAACCTGTGCGTGTTTTTTGGTTTTGTCTGATTAGGTCCCGGCTGCTCCCTTTTTCTGTTCGTATGTGCACCGCGCGCGTGTTTATGGCTGCAAAACCTTTGTTTGTGTGAGGGGTTGTGTATGTGAAAAATGAAACGCCCGGCAAAAAACCATACATCCCAAACACACACATATGCTTTGCACGCAACACGCAGGCCGCCCCCCCCCCCCCCCCCCCCCCACGCAAGACATACATACAGACACAAAACAGACAGACAACAGCCCAAAAACCCCCACACACACCCACACACACACACACCACAACACACACACACACACACACACCCACACACACACACACCCCACACTTTTAAAAAAAACCATAAAAAACCTTATTCCTTTAACCCCCTCGATATAAAAAAAAAGGGTTTAAAAAAATTTAAGAACAACTCACACAACACACACACACAAAACACACACACACACACACACAAAAACACACACACACACACAAAACACAAACACACCACTCACACACACACACAAACAAACTCACACCCCACACCCCTCAAACACACAAAACCACAAAACAAAAAGGCCAAACACAAAAACCCCCACACACACACAACACACACCACAACACACACACCCCCAAACAAACACGCGCGCCGCGCGCGCGCGCAAACCACACACTCCCCACACCCCAAACCACACACCACACCCACACACACACAAAAAACACACACACAAAACCCCACCACACACACACACCTCATCACAAAGTCAAAAACTTAAAAATGAACAGAAAGAAAAAAACCCCATTTAAATTTCCTCATTTTTCTTCTGTGTGATACAAGGTACAATCCATGATCCACAAAACAGACCAAACGTCACTTGGACAAAGAAAATGACAAATAAACTAGAAAAAAAATTGGGGGCGTATCATTACCCCCAAACATTCTTTTGGTTTTTCTGATTAAAGCAAACAGTTACCCCTATCCGTACATGGGAAAAAGGTCAAGGTGCCCCAAACCGGGCGTTTTTTGGGAGTGGGGCGTCAAAGCCCTCGGGTTTTCTCTGGGCCCCCAAAGCATGTTGAGGGGGGCGCCCATCTCCCCCCCTCGCTGTTTTAAACCTTTCCCCTACCCAAAAAGAGGACGGGTACCCCATTGACAGCGGGGTGAACTGGGAAATGAAACTGAACCAAAGGGTGCGCAGTCCCCCCCTCCAAGGGGTAACCCCCGCTCAATGCGTTTAAAACCTTAGCTCGGGAAAGCGAGTGCTCAACCCACTGAGTTATCGCACCCCTTATCGGTACAATACCAAACGCATTATTACTTGAATAGAAGGCTACATAAGGTTTTTTTGCAAAAACCCTAAAAAATTTCTTTATTACACACCTGCAAAAATTTTAAAAAAGTTTGGGTAGGGGAAATTATTATTATTATTATATTATTATTTTGTTGTTTTTTTTTTGGTGTTGGGGGTTTTTTGTTGTCACATTTCAATTAATTTAAAATTTTATTTAAATAAACTGCAAAAATTTTTTGGGTAACGGGCTGTACTTCTATAACAAAATTTAAACTACAAATTCTTCTTTTAAAATTTAAAGCTCTTTAATTTTTCACATTCCAGAAAAAGAGGATTTTGATTGAAGCTTTTAAAACCCTTTTTAAAAGGGTTTTAGTTTTAGGGTTACATATCAAAAAAATAACTAATTTAAAGTAACCATTAAGTCTTTTTTTTTGGGGTTTAAATGGAAAAAACACTCTTTCCCTTTTCTCTCTCCAACCCCATGTGAATGGGGTTTTGTAAATTTTTCCATCTTTTCCCCAAACCGGCACACACTGACCTATCCTTTCCAAAAAAGGGAACGTTTTTAAAAACTTTTCGAAAGATTTTTTGAGTAGGTGCACAAAAGGGGAACTTTTTAATAGCCTCACCCCGAGGGACGGGCCGGGGGGGAGGGGAGTCGGTTTTAAAGACAAAATTTTTACCCCTTCTAACAATCTTTTATATACCACAAAGGGCCTTTTTCTTCTTCTTTTTCTTTTTCCCCTCCTCTTCCTCCTCCTCCTCCCCTCCCCTATCACCCATCCCCTTTTTCCCCCCCTTTTTTCATTTTTTTCCTTTTTCCCCCCCCCCCCCCACCCCCCCCCCCTTCCCCCCTTTTTCCCTCCCTTTCCCCGGGCCTAAAAAAGAAAAACAACCAATTTCCTAAGCTTGCAAGCCTTATAGCTTCTTACATACAGCAAATCACGAAATTTCCCCAGTTAGACAAACGGTATATTTTTTTTTGGGAAATTTTAAAAATTAAACCATTCTTCATCATCATCACACATCATCAAATCATCAACACCCATCATAAATTTTTTCCCGTGCCGGGGCCCGCCCTTTGGGGAAAGACACGAAAGACGTTGCCGTGGAACCCCTCCTCCATCCATCTGGGTCCCCGGCTCGTGCAGAAGTGCCGACATTCACCCTGGTCCATTCTCTGAGTTGTCCATCCATTACTTGTTCGTCTTCCCCCTTTCTGCCACCCCTTTGAGGGTTTCCCTGCATAAATGTTTTTGGCAAGTGGGTTTTGGGGGTGGGCGTGGCCCCAACCATGTCAACTTTTTTTCTTTTACAGGGGAGAAGGAGTTTTCCGTGGGCCTCCAAACCCATTAATTTTGGGTCTTGACAAATTCTTTTTGGGCTTTTTTTCTCTCCGGAAAATGCCCAGCAAATTTTTTTATGGGAATTTTGGGTTTTGAATGAATGGATTCGCTTTTTGTTCCCGCATCAATGTCCCGGGTTTTAAATTCCTACAGCAGGAAGTCTGAAATTGGGCTTTGTAGAGCTTTTTGTTTTTATTGGGGAAAAACCCTTTTCTTTTTTTATATGGGGGTGAGTTTTGGGCATGGAAATTTGCCCCTGGGTAGTTTGACTTTTATTTCTGTTTGCTGACGCCTTTCCTTTTTGATGTACGCCAAGGGTTTTTTAAAAACCTCTTTCCTCCTCCTTGCCCGCCGGTTCATGTAAATTTTTAAACAGTGGCGTTTCTCGGCTGTTTTACAAAGGGACTTTTTCTTTTTTCCCCCGAGCTCACCCCCCAACCCATATGTTTTCCCGCCTTTCTCAAATTTTGGGCTAAACTTGCAGCTTTTGGGTTACTTTTCCCCCCATGAGGTCAATGTTTATCGTAAACCGCAAGTTTTTTGAGGGTTGCCCCAATGGAGGGTGGTAACTGGAAAATCGGGGGTCTCTCTCATAAATTTTTTTCCCAAAAACAGGATTAAAAAAGGACTAGATAACCCCCGGGGAACCTTTTTCGAACCCCCAAAAGTGTTTTTGAAGTAATTCCCCCCCCCCACCTAATTTTTCAAAGGAAGCACTCTTTCGGGGTTGTATATTTTGAAAAAATTTGGGACCCAGTCCTTTTTTCAAGGCCCAAAAAACCTAGGGCCGCCACACCTTCGTGCCATACTCGGGCGAAAAACCTTCTTGAAGGGCGATGAATTGTGGAAAAGGTCTCTCTATGTTGAAGATTTTTTTCCCTCAGGGTGGGCATTTTAAAAACTTTCGATTGTTGGGTCCTGCCTCCCCCAACCCACTTGTTCCTCTGCAAAGGGGGTTTTTCTCTCTCCTTCCTTATCGATTTAAAATAAATTTGACATGATTTTTTCGGGGTGGCTGAGGGGGCTGAGGTTCTAAAAGTTTTGGGGATTGGCGGAATTCCCCTTCTTGGGGAAAGGTAAAGATAGTGATTGTGTCCATTCTGTTTTGGCCAAATGTTTTGTCCCCCAAATTTTTTTCTGACAAAATCCGGGAAAATGTGTATAACTGTTTCGGCCCCATGCCCTTGGGGCACCCCTGGGTGAAGTTGTCTGCTCCTGGGGCTTTCCCACTGGTAAACCGCGGATGCTTCTTTCCCCTTTTTCCCTCAGTAATAATTGGGGAGGGGACTCTTGATGTTTCCCCTTTCCCCCCTATTAAACTCTTTTTCGGTTGGATTTGGGGGGTTGCACAGTTCTTGACAATACCAACCACCTGTTTTAATGCAGCTGAGCTTTTTGTGAGGAGGTTTTCCGGGGCTGTCTTCAATTTACCCGAGATTGGTTTGAAATGGTTTTGTGAGTTTTTTTCAGGGGGTTCCCTATTTCCTTTTTACTGTTTCCCACTTTTATGCTTTTTTCACTCATCACATTTATCACGGGGGCCCCTTCTCTCTGGCCTTGAACATTGACTTCGTCACAAGGGTTGTTGGGGCCCCCCGGGAATTTTAAAAACATTGGACCTTACCATTAAAAACCACACATTTTTTAAAAAATTTTTTCCCTTCAAAATATACACACATCTTAAACCAAAAACTTTTAAAAACACAGGTCAAACAACAGCCTACAGCTTTTGTGGGGACCTTCACAATCGGGAAAGAAACCCCCCTCTCCCTTCGTGAAAAGCCTACCCTTTAAAAAAAATTAAATCCAGCCCCCAAGACATACCCATTTTAAACCCAAATTTTTCCCTCTTTTTTTCATCTCATACGTCCCCCTTTTAAAAACCAAAAATTTCCCTCACCCCTGCTGAAATATACAATCTTTGTGTTTTGTTGTTGTTGTGTTTGTTTTGTGTGTGTGGGTTTGGTGTGTGTGGGGTTTTGGTTGTGTGTGTTGTTTTGTGGTGTGTGGTTTTCGCGCCCCGGCGTGTTTGTGGGTACATTTTTAATTTTTTTAGAATATTGGGTTTAAAAATTTTTTTGGTTTCTTGTGCGGAGCGGATTGAATGGAAGCGCTCTGATTTGTAATTGCAAGATATAGCGCTCTAAAAAAATTCCTTTTAAATTTTTATTTTTATTATTATTATTAAATTTTTATTTTTATTATTATCATTATTATTATTTTTATATATCATGTATGTATCGTAAGTAGGCCCTGGGATGGGGGTGTTGATATGTTAGTATGTGTCCCGTTTCTGTCGTATGTAGTGTGGATGTAATTTTTTTTGGTTTTTTTTTTTTAATTCTTTTCACTACAAAGGTATTTAAAACCCCACCCGCATTCAACCCAAAAACCTATTATTTTCACACCCCATCTTCTCTTTTTCTCTCCCCCTCTCCCTTTTCCTCTCCCATCTCCCATTCTCCTCTCTCTCTCCTCTCCCCTCTCCTCTCTCTATTGGTGTAATGTGTCCGTTTGTGTGTGGTTACTGCGTCTGTGAATGTGATGTATGTTTGTGTGTGCGGGCGTCGGCCGGGCTTGGACTCACCTGGCGTTTGGGTTTTTTTTCCCATTAGGGGGGCCGGCCCTTTTGGGCCCATCTTCTGTTCTATGGCACGCGCGCGCGGTTTATGGGGCTAACGCGTGGGTTTTTGGGATTGTGTGATGTGCATAGCCACCCCGCGTGCAAAACCAAAAAATACAAACACACACAAATGCATCCAAACCAAAACACGCCCGGCACGTACCCCCCCCCCCCCCCCCCCTCCGCCCCGCAAAACAAGGCATACCGACACAGACAGGGCAGACAGAAACACACACACACACACACACACACCCCACACACAAAACAAAACACACACCAAAAAAAACACCACACACACACAAAAAAACCCAAAAACCCCCCAAAAAAAAAAACTAAATTTAAAAAAACATTAAACCTTTTTCCATTTTTCCCGATATAAAAGAATAAAATAAAAGAATAAGAAAAACTCACACAACACACACACCAAAACACACCAAAACACACACACACCACACACACACCCCACAAACACACCGAAAAACACACCCCTCACACACACACACCAAACACACCCCACACACCCCCAAAACCAAAACACACAAAACCCCAAAACACACAAACACACACACACACACACACACCCGCGCGCGCGCGCGCGCCGCAAACCACACACACTCCCCCAACACCCAAACCCCACACACACAAAACCCCCACAAAACACACCACACACACACAAAACACACCAAACCCCACACAAACACAAACCTCATCACAAAGTACACACTTTAAAAATGAACAGGGAGAGGGAAAAAACGCACTTTAAATTTTTCTCAGTCTTTCCTTTTGTGTGAACAGATACAACCCCTAACCCCCATCACAACCAAACGTCACTTGGGCAAAGAAAAAGAAAAAAAAAACAAGAAAAATACTTTTGGCCATCATTACATCCCCCCAAAATTCGGTTTTTTTTATTCTGAAATTTAAAAGCTTTACAGTTTAAAAAAGCCTTCCCCTACCAAGGGGAAAGGGCAAGGGTCCCCCTAACCTATTTCGGGTTTTTGGGGGGTGAGGCTCAAAAACATCATTTTTTCTAGGGCCAGCCGTTGAGGCGGCGCCCATTCCCCCCCCCTCGCTGCTTTAACCCCTTTCCCAAACCCAAAAGGAAAAGGTACCCTTGACAGCTGGGTGAAAATGGGGGAAAAGACTGGGAAACCAAAGGGGGCAGTCACCCATCCAATGGTAAACCCCCTCCCAAAGCGGGTTAACCTTTGCTTGGGGAAAACGAGTTTCTCTGACCACTGATTTATCGCGAAACCCCCTTTTCGGTACAAAACCAACCCCATTATTACTTTTAATAGAAAAGGGTACCTTTAAAGTTGTTGCAAAAAAACAAAATATCTTTATTTCCACCTCTTTAAACCTTTTTTAAAAACTTGGGACGTATTATTTTTATTTTTTATTAAATTTTATTGTTTTTTGTTGTTTTTGGGGGTTTTTGGGTTTTTTGTTTTCCATTTCAATTAATTTTTAAATTTTTTTTAAAAAAAACTGGGAAAATTTTTGTAACAGCTGACTTCCCTATAACAGAAATAAACTAAAATTCTTCTTTTAATAATTTAAAACCCCCATTATATCCATCCAGCCAAAAAGAGGATTTTGATTGAAGTCTGTGCAAACTATTTAAAGTGTTAGCTTACGGTTACATATCAACAAATAACTAATTTAAAGTATATCCATTAAGTCTTTTATTTCGAGGATTATGGAATAAGCACTCATGTGCCTTTTCTCTACGTCCAATCCCCATGTGTATGCGGTTTTGTAAATAATGCCATCTGTTCCCACCGGCACACACTGACCTATCCTTCCAAAAAACGGAACGGATTTTAACGTGTGCGCAAGATGTTCTGAGTAGGTGCACACACGGGACATCGTTTTATAGCCTCACCCGATGGACTGTCGGGGGAGTGGAGTCGGTATTATGACTAAGTTTTTAGCCCTTCTAACTAATCATTATATACCAGCAAATGGCTTCTTCTTCTTCTTGTTCTTCTTCCTCCTCCTCTTCCTCCTCCTCCTCCTCCTCACTCATCATCATCATCTTCTTCTTCATCTTTCTTCCTTCTTCCCCCCCCCCCACCCCCCCTTCTCCTCCTTCTTCTACCTTCCCGGGCCTAACATGTAAATCAACCAACTCCATAAGCTTGCAAGCCTTATAGCTTCTTACATATCAGCAAATCACGTAATTCAGTTAGACAAACGGTATATTATTTTTTGGAAGAGTTAAAACTTACCATTCTTCTTCATCATCATCATCATCATCATCATCATCATCATCATCATCATCAGTCCCGTGACCTTGGCAGTCGTGGGGGAGACACGAAAGACGATGCCGTGGTAAGCCTCCTCCATCCATCTCGGTCCTCGGCTCTGTGCAGTAGTGCCGAGTCATTCATCCTGGTCCATTCTCTGATGTTGTCCATCCATGACTTGTTCTGTCTTCCCCTCTTTCTGCCACCTTCGAGTGTTCCCTGCAGTACTGTTTTTGGCAGAGTGTTGTGGCGGGTGACGTGGCCGAACCATGTCAGCTTTTCTTCTTGACGATGGTGAGAAGGAGTTCCTGTGGACCTGCCAGCCGTATTATTTGGCTCTTGACAAATTCTTTGGTCTTTCGTTCTCTCCAGGATATGCCCAGCAGTTTTCTATGGCATTTTGTTTCGAATGACTGGATTCGCTTTGCTGTTTCAGCAGTCAATGTCCAGGTTTCACTTCCGTACAGCAGGATAGTCTGAATTAGGGCTTTGTAGAGCTTTAGTTTGATTGGGAAACTGATCTCTTTACTTTTTCATATGGTGGTGAGTTTTGTCATGGAAGATGTTGCCATGGCTAGTTTGACTTTGATTTCTGTCGCTGATCGCCTGTCCTTTGTGAGTGTAGCGCCAAGGTATTTAAAAGCATCTACCTCCTCCAGTTGCTGGCCGTTCATGTAAATTTTAGCAGTGGCGTTGCTCGTGCTGTTCACAAGTACTTTACTTTTCTCCGAGCTCACCTCCATCCCATATGTTCCAGCTCTGTTCTCAAGTCTGGTCGTAAGATCTTGCAGCTCTGTGTTACTTCCGCCCATGAGGTCAATGTCATCGGTAAACCGCAAGTTGTTGAGGGGTCTGCCGCCAATGGAGATGGTAGACTGGAAGTCATGGAGGGTCTCTCTCATAATGTTTTCCAAGAACAGATTAAACAGGACTGGAGATAACAGGCATCCTTGTCGGACCCCAACTGTGGTTTTGAAGTAGTCTCCGACCTGATTGTTCAGAAGGACTGCACTGCTTGCGGTGTTGTATAGTGTTTGAATGGTTTGCACTAGTCCTTCTTCAATGCCAAACATCCTGAGGACCTGCCACAGGCCTTCGTGCCATACTCTGTCGAAAGCCTTCTTGAAGTCGATGAAGTTGTGGAACAGGTCTCTCTGATGTTGAAGATGTTTTTCCATCAGGATGTGGCAGTTAAAAATCTGTTCGATTGTGCTCCTGCCTGCCCTGAACCCAGCTTGTTCCTCTGCAAGGTGTTCTTCTCTCTCCTTCTTGAGTCGATTCAAAATAACTTTGAGCATGATTTTGCTGGCGTGGCTGATGAGGCTGATTGTTCTATAGTTTTGGCATTGGCGTAATTCCCCTTCTTGGGCAGAGGTATGATGAGTGATTGTGTCCATTCTGTTGGCCACTGTTTTGTCTCCCAAATCTTCTGACAGATAGCTGTAACATGTGTGATAACTGTTTCGCCACCATGCTTGAGCAGCTCTGCTGATATGTTGTCTGCTCCTGGGGACTTTCCTACTGGTAAACTGCGGATGCTTCTTTCACTTCTTCCCTCAGTATAGGTAATGGCGAGGGTACTCTTGATGTTGCTGCTTCCTCTTCTATTATGCTCTTGTCAGGTTGGATTGGGTAGTTGCACAGTTCTTGACAATACTCAGACCACCTGTTCAATGCAGCTGAGCTTTCTGTGAGGAGGTTTCCGGAGCTGTCTTCAATGACTGATGATTTGGTTTGAAGTGGTTTTGTGAGTTTCTTCAGGGTGTCGTATGCCTTTTTACTGTTGCCCACTTTCATGCTTTTTTCGATCTCATCACATTGATCACTGATCCACTTCTCTCTGGCCTTGAACATTGACTTCGTCACAAGATTGTTGGCCTCCCGGTATTCTTTAAACAGTTGGACCTTACCATTACATACCTACACATTGTTTAAACATTGTTCATTCAAAATATACACACATCTTAAACAGACAACTTCAATACAGCAGGGGTCAGGCATCAGCCTACAGCTTAGTGTGAGCCTTCATCAATCTGGAATGACCTCCCTCTCTCCCTTCGTGAAAAGCCTACTTACGACAGCTTTAAATCCAGCCTCAAGACATACCTATTTCAAACCTAAGATTTTTCCCTCTTGTTTCATCTCATATCTGTCCCTGCCTTTAAAAGCCAAAATTCCATCACCCTGCTGAAATATACAATCTGTGTGTGTGTGTGTGTTGTGTGTGTGTGTGTGTGTGTGTGTGTGTGTGTGTGTGTGTGTGTGTGTGTGTGTGTGTGTGTGTGTGTGTGTGTGTGTGTGTGTGTGGCCGCGCGGCGGCGTGTGTGTGTGTGTACATTTGAATTTGTTAGAATATTGTTAAGAATTGTTGGTTGCTTGTGTCGGAGCGGATTGAATGGAAGCGCTCTGATTTGTAATTGCAAGATATAGCGCTCTATAAATTCCATATATTATTATTATTATTATTATTATTATTATTATTATTATTATTATCATTATTATTATATTATATATGCATGTATGTATGTCTGTAAGTATGCCATGTATGTGTGTGTGTGATATGTATGAATGTGTCTGTCCTGTCTGTCTGTAGTATTTGTTAAATTTGTTTGGTTTGTTTGTTATTGTTTAGTGGGATTAAAACCCCCATTCCCAAAAACCTTTTTCACACCCTTCTTCCCC
>CM054167.1:6097408-6120609 GCA_028751875.1 Rapana venosa | reverse complement strand
ATTTAAAATTTAAAGTACGGGGCAAGCCCAATAAAGTATTGAAATATAAAATATGAATCCTTCATCAGGATATACTATGACTATAAGCAGGACGATAAAAGGTGAGAGAGAGAGAGACAGAGACAGAGAGTGTGTGTGTGTGTATTTCAGAGATAATATCAATAATAAAAATCCCAAACAGTATGCGATCCCATCAACACTCATTTTAGATTATACTCTTTTCAAATTTATGTCATGATAATGAAATAAATTTAATACCCATACACCCACACAATAAAAACAAGAAACAAACCAAGAAGAAATTAAAAACTATACAGTCGTTTAGGGAGAGAATATGGGTGGGTGAGTGAGTGAGTATGTGTGTGTGTGTGTGTGTGGTTTGAGCGCGCGCGCGCGCGCGCGCGGGGTGTGTGTGTGTGTGTGTGGTTGTGTGTGTGTTGTGTGTGTGTGTGTGTGTGTTTGAGTGTGTGTGTGTGGGGGGGGGGGATGTTTCAGGGATAATACTAAATATGTAATACTCACATAGCACACGATAAAACACAAACACTTTTTAATTATGTTCATGCAAATTGAATGTCTGGTAATAAAATAAGTGAAATTTACCCATACACTCTCATAATAAAGAGGGGGAAAAAGCCAATAAAGTCATAAAAAAAACATCTACACATTGTAAGTAATAGAAACAAATTCTTTTTTTTTTTGGATAATGAATAAGTATTCATGTTCTTTTTTACATCCAGTCCCCCCCCCAGGGGTCACTTTTAAAAAATTTGCACTCAGTAAATCATACTTTCAAGCAGAAGAAGCAAAGGGGAAAAAAACTTTTTTTTTAAAGAAAAAGAGAAGAAGAAAAAAAAAAACAAACAAACAAACAAACAAAAAAAACAAAAAACCCCAGACGAGCAAAAAACAAAACATACCCCGAACCCCCCCCCCCCCCCCCCCCCCCCCAAAAAAAAAAAAAAAAAAAAAACAAAAACAAACAAACAAAAAAAAGAAAAAAAAAAAGAAAAACAAGAAAAAAAAACAACCAAAAAAAACAACAAACAACAAAAAAAAGCAGACAAAAACACCCTTCCAAATAAAAAAAAAAAAACAAGAAAAAACAAGAACATCAAACAAACAAATGAGAAAAAAAACAACCCAAAAAAAAAACAAATTAAAACAAACAAAAAACAACAATAAAAAAAAAGAGAAAAAAAAAAGCACCGTTCCCCCCTTCACACACACCACACACACACACACACCACACCACAACACACACACACACACACACACACCCCACACACACACACAACACACATACATACACCAAAACAAAAAAAAACTAACAAGCGAAAAACCCAAACAACCCCAAACAAAGAAAAGAGTAAAAAATACAGCAAAAAACAAAACAGAGAGGAGAGGAGAGAGAGAGAGAGAGAGAGAGAAAAAGGAGAGAGAATGGAAGAGAAGGAGGGAGAAGAGGGAGGAGAGAGAGAGAGAGAGAGAGAGGAGACCAAACTTATGATCATAAAATTAAAACCCCTTCATACTGTAAAATGTCACATTTTTGTTACACGTGGTAATAAGATTTTAAAAAGGAGATTCACGGAGTAAAATACAGTAAACAAGTCCAACATAATATTAAAAATCAAAAAGTTAAATTGCCCTTTATTAGAATACACAAATAACAATAAAGGGGGAGAGAGAGAGAGAGAGAGAGGAGAAAAGGAGAAAAGGGGGAGAGAGAGGAGGAGAGAGGATGGAGAGAGAGAGAGAGGGAATAAATTAAATTTGCATATCGGTCTTGGGCCCCAAAAATCGAGGAGAGAGAGGAGAGAGAGGGGAGAGGAGAGAGAGGAGAGAGGTGTGTGTGTGTGTGTGGTGTGTGTGTGTGTTGTGTGGTGTGTTTGTGTGTGTGTGTTTTCAGAGATGGACAAAAAGATAAAATTCTCAAAACAGTACCGTACCTTGGACACTTTTTTTGATTACTCATACAAAAAAATATGTTTGATAAAAAAAAAAAAAAAAAAAAAAAAAAAATAAAAAAAAAACCTAAAGACACCTTGGAAACTTTTTTCAAAAGAAAAAGGGGGGGGGGGGGGGGTTTTAAAAAAAAACCCCCCCCCCCCCCCAAAAAAAAATAAACTTCCTGATTTTGTCTTATCTTTTCATGTTATAAAATGATTTTTTTTATTTTTTTTTCTTTAAATACGTGGCTTTATTTTTTTTAGACTGTTTAATTTTTTAAAAGAACATAGTTTTAATTTAATTTAATTTTGTCTTTAAAAACATGTTAAAACAATTGATTTATATTTTTTAAAAATGCGGAGCATGGGCACGAAGTTTACAATGTGCGAGGTGGTGCGGTGCGCGAGTGACTGTGAATGTGCGGACGTACAGGTTTTTTTGGGGCGCACTGAGTAAAGTGATTTTTTTTGGGGTGGGTTTGTGGTGGCTGAGATATTGGATTTGTGGTGCATTTTATCTCATGATGGGTGCTGGATGTTGGACAGTGGTGGGTTTTTTAAATATTATGTTTAAATGTTTATTGTTTTTTTTGTATGGCGGTAACCCCCCGGGAAATTTTTCTCTGTCTTTGAGATAATAAAGTTTTTAAATTTGAATTTGAATTTGAATTTGAATAAGTGCTTGTTATTTTCCTGATATAAAAGAAAAAAATAAAATAAAATAAATAAAACACACACACACGCCGAAGTGGTGCGCGCGGGCAAAAGACAAAAATTTTGTTGTAGTGAATTTAAAGTTCAGCAGAACGAATTTTCCAAAAGGATTAAAAAACAAATTTGTTTTTAAATTCCTATTGGCATTATGTATCAGACCCCCTTAAAAAAATCTAAACTTAATCAATATGTTTTAAAAACACACAAAAAGTTTCCCATGCCCTTCAGGGGATGGAAAAAAACCCTGTTTTGTTAGGAATATTAATGAAAAAAGAATAAAAATCAAACCATATGGTTGCAGTTTTTCGGTCGATATTGAAAAAAAGTTGCTGACTGTTTAAAAGTTTATACAGATGGATTGTTTTAAAAAAATATGAAAAGGCTCTGCTTTTGTCATACAGCATTTAAAAATTTGAAAAAATTGTATTCTTGGTAAACATCGCCCCATATTTACAGCTGAATTATTGCATTTCTTATGGTCCTAACTGTTTTCTTGATTTTCTTTTTTCCCTTTTTTCATTTTGTTTGGGTTTTGACTCCAATCATATTGTAGCTATAAAACCCTCAAACTTCAAGAAGTTCCAAAATTTTTTTAAAATTAAATATGTTAACCTCCTGGGTTTTTTAAGAGGTTTTCCCTGTTTCTTTTTGTTGCGTGCCTTCCACCTTGGAATTTTTTAAAATGGTGGGCTGACAGAGCTGAGAAAGGGGGAAGACTTATATGGAATGATAGAACTGCAGTTCCCTATTATGGAGGGATAGTATATTAGAACAAATTTCAGGGGGTAAGTTTAAAGAAATGACGTTAAAGGAACACTATTTAAAAAATTGTTGACCACCCCATATTTTTGTTATTAGCCCCTTTCAAATGATTCGCGTTTTATATCTGTGAGAACGGTGAACTTTTTTAGAATAAAATTTTTTTTTAAAATGCTTCTAAAAATTTTGTAAACTGTAGATGTTTATGGGGGATATATTCCCAATACTAAATTTTCATTTTGAGTAAACCTTTTTTTTTCCTAAATTTTCTGAACAGTCTCTGGAAAAAATATTGAAAAATAAAAGTTAGCCTTTTACTGCTGATTTTTATTGCATTTCCACTTGCAGTTCTTGTAGTTACTTATTGTTTTTTCATGTTTCCCCCATCGTTGCTTTAAATTTTTCCCTTTTAAGAGTATTTCATTTTTACTTTTCTTGGCCCCCCCCCCCCCCCCCCCCCCCCCCCCCCCCCCCCCCCAAAAAAAAAAAAAAAACCCCCCCCCCCCCCCCCCCCCAAACCCCCCACCCCCCCCCCCCCAAACCCCCCCCCCCCAACCCCCAAAAAAAAAAAAAAAAACAGCCCCCTTAAAATTTTTAAGACCAACAACAACAACTCACACACATACGCGCGGGCGCACCGGTACCCCCGGTTTTGCCTCTGCGATTTCAAACCCATGACCCTTTTAGTCAGGGTCCCAGCATTGCCCATTGCAAACCCCTTTTCGCCCCGAACGTTTAACACCCCAACACACCCCCCCACACACCACAACACGCACACACACACACAACCAAACCTTATGGTAACAAAAGACAGAATTGATTAAACTTAAAAAAACCCTCGAAAACCTGGTAAAAGAACAATTTAGGAAAAAAAAGGAATAAAGTGAATTCCATTAAACGCAAATCAAAACGTAATTTCTTTCAAAATTGTTATTACCACTGGACTCTCGCCAATTTGGAAAGCCATAATACATTAGTAATAAACATGTTTAAAAAAGTCAGCAGTTCTTTAAAGAATATCAGCTGATGAAGTAACAGCCATTTTCAAATGTTGCTATAAGTTATAGCTGTGACAGTCAAGCGAAAATGTCTTCATTACTACAACAATTATTTTCTCAAAATTTGGGGCTTTTCCCTTTAATCTTCAGCCAAATTTCTCTTTGCGTATTGAAAGCATAAAAAGCAAAGAATTTTGGGAAAACGTGATTAGACAAGTTTGATGCTCGGTTATAAAAAACGTGTCCGGTTATTGTTGAAAGATTTGAATATTATACAACTTGGGTTTTTGGAAAGGGTTTTTCCCCTTTAAGTTTAAAGAGGCAAAAATTTTACCTGTCATAATCAGGGGCTGTTTTCTCCCTTTAAATTACAGGCCCAAATTTTAATTCTCTCTTTCTATTAAACCATGAAAAAGCATACAAACATCCCTAAATTCTTACTTTTTAAAAAACGTTATTGCACGGAATCAATCAGGGTTTGTAAAATCTTTCTGTCACACTGCTTAACTCAGCTCAGACGTCTCCCACACAAATAAAAGAAATAAGTTTTACGGCCCCCCTTTTTTTTGACTTTGAAAAAGTTTGATGTGATAAAATCTTTGTTTTGCGTAAATTAGATTGACAAACGCCCCCCTAAATTATCCAAACTTAGAAAATTTTGTCTAAAAGGCAGCAGTTGTATCTGTAAAAATCAAGCATCAGAACTACTCCATTAGTATGGGGGGACACAAGGTAGATTGGGACCGCTTTGTTTTTGTCTATGTAATTTGATTTACCCCGTTTTTTAAAGTAATGGGAATCTTTGTGACGATACCCTCTCTTTTGTAGTATTCGCCCCCGTAGATTAACTCGCAAACTTCAATACGTATGACAAATTTTTATTTGGACTTAATTAAAAAAAAATGTTTAAATACAAAAAAAAGTGATGTACGATCAGCAAGACAGAAAAGGCAAAAATGAATGATAGGTTTCAACCCCTTGTTATTGGTAAGGAATGTTGAAGCGTTGCTCTCATAAAAAAATTATGGGTTTTTCCATTTCAAAAAAAATTTCGGGGGTGATCAATAATGTCACTGGTAAACGCCTGTACAGGCTACTTAATTATCCAAAAAAAAACACTTTTTAAAAAAATTTATTTCGAAAACTATTTTTTTTGGTAACATTTACAATCTTGACTATGAGTAACTATTTGGGAACCTGCAGTGAAACGAACTTGAAATTCATTCACGTTTATTAAAAGAGCAGTAAAACGTGTGTTGTTTTAAAAAAAAGCACCCCGACAATTTGGGGTTTAAACAAATAAATGCCCGACATTGCGAAAGATTTTATTCAATGCTGGTTTTTGCCAAAAAAATTGTTAATCAAATGCACCCCCGAAGATTACCAAAGCTTTCAAAGTTAACAACATAGACACAACCATTTGCTAACATTCCAAGCCCCAGAAATAACCCTATATAAATGGGGCTTTGGGATTCGGGCCGCCCCTATGGAAATAAACTCCCAAAAATTTGAAATGTATTAAAAGCAAAAAAATCGTAAAAAACACTTTAAAAAAAAATTTTTATGAAAAAAAGTAAGAAACCGATTTAAAAATTAAGAGGTGATTTAAAGTTTTCATGACGTTTTTTTCAAAAAAAACAGTATGACCCAATTTTTTTATTTAATAGAGTACATGTGTAAGCAATGATCTATAATGGGTTGATTGAAACCCCCAACACGTTTGAATTGGTGTGTGTGGTGTTCTGTGTGTGTGTGGTGTGTGTGTGTGTGTGTGTGTACAAGGTGTGAGTGGTGTGTGTTGGAAATTTGGGTTTCGTTTTTGGTTTTTTTTTCTTGCTTTTTTGGCTTTTTCTTTTTTTGTGTTACAAAAAATATGCGTTTTTTTAATTTTGCGCTGTTAGTTTTTTTTTTATTGTATCATCATCATATCATCCCGGCCCTTTGGCGGTCGGGGGGGAGCTAAAAGCGATGCCGTGGTAACCCTCTCCATCCATCTCGGTCCTCGGCTCTGCGCAGTAGTCCCGAGTCATTCATCCTGGTCCATTCTCTGATGTTGTCCATCCATGATTTGTTCTGTCTTCCCCTCTTCTGCCCCCTTCGAGTGTTCCCTGCAGTATGTTTTGGGCAGGTGTTGTGGCGGGTGAGGGTGGGCCGAACCATGTCAGCTTTTTCTTTTTGACGATGGTGAGAAGGGGTTCCTGTGGACCCGCCAGCGGGGTTATTTGCTCTTGACAAATTCATTGGTCTTTCGTTCTCTCCAAGATATGCCCAGTAGTTTTCTATGGCATTTTGTTTCGAATGACTGGATTCGCTTTGCTGTTTCAGCAGTCAATGTCCAGGGTTTTATTCCGTACAGCAGGATTGACTGAATTAGGGGTTTGTAGAGCTTTAGTTTGATTGGGGAAAATGATCTCTTTACTTTTCCATATGGTTGGGGAGTTTTGTCCATGGAAGATGTTGCCATGGCTATTCTGACTTTGATTTTTTGTCGTCGATCGCCCGTCTTTGTGAGTGTAGCGCCGAGGTATTTAAAAGCATCTACCTCCTCCGTTGTTGGCCGTTCATGTAAATTTTAGCGTGGCATTGCTCGTGTGTTCACAAGTACTTTACTTTTCTCCGAGTCACCTCCATTTCCCCTATGCTCCAGCTCTGTTCTCAAGTTGGTCGTAAGATCTTGCAGCTCTGTGTTACTTCCCCATGAGGTCAATGTCATCGGCAAAACCCTAAGTTGTTGAGGGGTCTGCCCCAATGGAGATGGTAGAGTGGAAGTCATGGAGGGGTCTCTTCATGATGTTTCCAAGAACAGATTGAACAGGACTGGAGATAACAGGGCATCCTTGTCGGGGCCCCAACTGTGGTTTTGAAGTAGTCTCCGACCCGATTGTTAGAAGGACTGCCCCTGCTTGCAGTGTTGTATAGTGCTTGGATGGATTGACTAGTCCCTTTTTCAATGCCAAACATTTGAGGACCTGCCCAAAGGGCCCTTTTGCCATACCTGTCAAAAGCCTTTTGAAGTCGATTTAAGTTGTGGAAAAAAGGTCTCTCTGATGTTGGAGATGTTTTTCCATCATGATGTGGCAGTTAAAAATCTGTTCGATTTTTGCTCCTGCCTGCCCTGAACCAGCTTGTTCCTCTGCAAGGTGTTCTTCTGCCCCCTTCTTGAGTCGATTCAAAATAACTTTGAGCATGATCTTGCTGGCGTGGCTGATGAGGCTGATTTTTCTATAGTTTTGGCATTTGGGGTAAATTCCCCTTCTTGGGCAGGGGTATTTATGAGTGATTTGTGTCCCTTCTGTTGGCCCCTGTTTTGTCTCCCAAAATCTTCTGACGTAGGCTGTAACATATGTGAGACTGTTTCGCCACCATGCTTGAGGGAGCTCTGCTGGTATATTGTCTGTCCTGGGGACTTTCCTACTGGTAAGCTGCGGATGGCTTCTTCCCCTTCTTCCCTCAGTAAAAGGTAATGGCGAGGGTGCTCTTGATGTTGTGCTTTCTTTCTATTATGCTCTTGTCAGGTTGTATTGGGTTTGTTGTACAGTTCTTGACAATATTCAGACCACCTGTTCAATGCAGCTGAGCTTTCTGTGAGGAGGTTTCCGGAGCTGTCTTCAATGATGATGATTTGGTTTGAAGTGGTTTTGTGAGTTTCTTCAGGGTGTCCCTTTTGCCTTTTACTGTTGCCCACTTTCATGTTTTTTCCCATCTCATCACATTGTCATGATTCCACTTCTCTCTGGCCCTTTTAAAATTGACTTCTTCACGAGATTTTTGGCCTCCCGGTATTTTTTAGGGTTGGAAGACCTGGTTGGTTTCAGTGCTCTTCTTGTATCGCAGAGGTCCAAGATGTCATTGGGAGTCCATGGCTGGTTTTTTTATTCCTCTGACGACCGAGTACCTCCTCTGCTGTTTCTCGGACTGCCCCATTTAAGTTTTTTGGTGGGTCATTGATGGGCATTGTCCAGGAGGGTTAAGCCGCAAAACGTCCGCCAAGCTTTGTTGGAAGACCTCCTCGCTCTGGTTTTTTGTTTGTCCCCGTCAAATTTTAACGGGGTTTGCGGCTTTTTGTTTTTTCAGCTTATTTGAATCCAGCAGCACAAGGTGGGGTCGCTCCCTATGTCGCCCCCGGGGGTTATTTTTCTTGTTTGGCTCTGTTGATGCTGGATTTGAAGCCCGGGGTTGTTAAGTAAAATTATTTGGTTATGGTCTTGCCGTTTGGGATGCCGGTTGTCTCTTGTGTTGTGGGGATAGGGGGGTATTGGGCAATGGTAAGTCTGTGGGTGCAGGCAAATCCAGCGACGTAGCCCCCTGTCTTTGGGTTTCCCCCCATTCCAAAAATGACCAACTTTTCCCGGGCCCCCTTTTGGTTGTAAGGTCAGGCCCCTTTTTGGCTTTTAAAATCCCTTGGATGATGATGATGTCCTTTTTGGGTATTTTCTTAATGGTCATTCAAGTCTTCATAAAATTCTTTACTTTTTCATCTGTAGGGTAGATGATGGTGATAGATTTGTTGATGGTGATGTTCTTGGGCGGGGCCGAACCCCCGGATGTGATATCCTGCGGGAAGCGGTGTACAGCTGAAAATGCCCCCACTACTTCCTTTTGACAATAAATGCCACTCCTGTTTGGTGGGGTGTTTTCTTTGGGCCCCTGTACCGATCTTGTTTCCTTCTTCAGTCAATGTTTTACCAAAACCCTTCCTTTACTTCTCCCAGTCCCAAAAATGTCCATTTATATCGGTAAACTCAACCTAGTTCTTTGATTTTTCCGCATGGTAGGGTAGGGGGTTCCTGTCCAATGGGATTTTTTCTTAGGGAGTTAAGTAATGTTTAACCCCGTAGGGCTTGCATTCCCCTGGTGTTGATCAAAGGAAAGCGCGGTCGTTGGTAACCCGGGCCTGACCCATCCCGGGTTTATTTCGGGTTGATTTGTCTTTCATGTTTTTTCTGTGGGCTTAGGATATTTCCCGGGGGCGCCCAAACTCCCCTCCAGTTCCATTGTTTTGGGTTTTTTTTTGGGGTTTCCTCCCCCCCATGCGAAAGGTTGTCTGGGTTTCTGGATCCGTAGCGTAGCAGAGAACTTCTCTGAGACCTGACCCTGTATTGTTTTGATGGCAAATTGTTTTTGCTGACGTTGTACTGTGGGTGGTTTTTCATTTCCTGAATTTTTTCTTTGGTGAAGGATTAACGTGTTCTGCCCCAAAAAAGAAAATGCAATGGTTTTATATGACCCGGGGGGAAAGGGGGGGAAAGATGTCTTTGTTATACTTCTTTGCTTGAACCAATGGCTGTTTGGGTTTTTCTTGTTTTCCTTATTTGAGTAATTGTGTGGTAGGGGTATGGGTGATGATGTGTTGTGTATGTGTATGTAAGTGTTTAAAGTACATCAGTTTTCTGTTTATTCCCTTGGTTGTTGTTGTTGTTATTGTTGTAGGGGGGGGTGGGGGTTTTGGGTTATTTTGCTTTTTGTTTGTTTTGGGTTTATGGTGGTTTTTTTTGGGGGGGGGGGGGATTTTTGGACTTTTTTCTCGTTTTTGTTAGTTCTTATTGTTTTCATTTGTCTTTGCTGTTATTCTTTCATGGTTATTGTCGTGTTGTTGTTGTGTACGATGTTTTTGTTTGTTGATTGTTTATTTCTTCTTGGGTTGTTCTTGTTGATTACTTTTTTTTGTTGTTTTTTCAGTTTTTGTAGGTTTAATGTTTGTTGTGTTGTGTGTGTGAGGGGGGGGGGGGAAGGAAGTAGTTGGTGTGGCTTTTTAAATATTTTTTTTTTAAATTTTTTTTTGTCTTCTTTGTTTTTTGGTTTGGTTTTTTTTTGTTTTTTGTTTGTTTGTATTATGAGGGAAAATTTTTTTTTTCATTTTTTTTGGGAATTATTTTAATTTTTATGGTTTAATTTTTTTCTGTTTTTTTGTTTTGTTTTTAATTCCCCTATATGCATATGTTATTGTCTTTTTCCCGTTTGATTTTTATTTGTTTACCATAGATTAGGTTTTTTTTTCTATGTCTGCATATTTCCCTTTTCTTTTTTTCTGTTTTTTTTTTCTTTAGATAGATGGGGTTGATAAAAAAAAAAACAAAAGCATGGGTTATTTAAATGTACCATTGAAAAAAAAAAGTTTTACTTTGACTTTGACTTTGACTTTGGGCACACACACAAAACACACCACCACACACAAAACACAAAACCCCCACACACACACCACACAACAGAGCAGAAACGTTTCAATATCAAGAAAAAAATAACAAGTTGAAAAAAAGAGAGAGAAAAAATTTTCATTAAAAAACAACAAAAAATACCCAAATTTGGGAAAAAATGTTTCCCCTAACCTTTTTGGGTTTTTAGGGGGCAAGGCATTTAGATAAATTCCCGTTTTTTCTAGGGGGCAGCATATTGAGGGCGGCCCCCCATTTCCCCTCCCCCGCTGCTTTTCTTCCCCCGCCCCAAAGAGGGGGAGGTTCCCCTCTACGCTGGGTGAACTGGGGGGGCTGTAAAAAGCCAAGGCGTGCAAAAGGTCACCCATTCACTTTGGTAACCCCGCTCGACGCGTTTAACCCTTGGGTGGGGGGGAAAACGAGTGCTGTGACCCCGAGCTATCCCCCCCCCAAAATTTTGGGGGGAAAAAAGACTGGAAAATTAAATCCCCAAGGGGTGGGGCTCAAAACAAAACTGTAGCTTTGCCCTTTTCCCCTTTCTGTGTTGTTGTTTACCATGTTTTATGTGTAGTGAATAAATCTCGTTTTTTTAAGTAAAAGCAGGGTGAAGCGACTTCAGGGGGAAAAACCACTAATTTTTTTAGATAATTATTAAGGAAGTCCCCAGTTATCTCCCGTGAAACTTTCCCCACTCTTGTTGATTGTTTTACAAGTATTCTAAAGAGAGAGAGAGAGAGAGAGAGAGAGAGAGAGAGAGGAGAGAGGAAGAGAGGGGAGGAGGGGGAAAGGGGGAGGGGAAAGGGACAGAGAGAGACCGGAAGAGAGAGACCCGGCAGGACAGTCAGACCGAACAATGAAAAAAAATTTATTCTTCAGGCCACCCGGCCCCTAGAATGGGGTCAAAACCAAGCATATCAAAATGAAGCCAAAACAAAACAAAACATATGGCAACTGCCAAAACATAACTAATGTAACATGGGACTATCCAAAATGAGACCAAATTATCTGCTTTAAGCAGTTGTGTACATTAAACAGGTATTCAATATCCATTCTCCAAAATTTCACATATTCCTGCTGTACTATCAAAGCATTGAAAAGATAAAAGCTGGGGATTGCGAATGGAAGAAACTGAACCATGTTTTAGCAAACTCACGTAAGGTTGGTTACTAGAGTCCAAATACTTATGTCTTAAATCAGTATAAAGAATTCAGCTCTTAAGAAAACGATCTTAATCTTCCAATACATTACACAGGTTACACATGTGGTCAATATTTTCTTTAAAGTTCTTTTAAAAGATAACCCATTAATTGGTAGTAAGCCAAGAGGAAGTTTTTTAAACAGTCTCTGGAACATTTTATATCTAAGTAGTTGAAATATCGTTCACATTCAGAAGTTAGCGTTACACAGTCCTATAAAAGTTTGATATATGTTGTTTGGCCATGCCAGATCCCATTCCAATCTTGGAAATACACATCTTTCATTCTCTATTTTTTCTTATTTTTTTTTACATAACGATATAAAAGTTCGTTCGCAGCCAAACTCCTTGAAGCAGCCATGCATATCCAAAAACCATGATTGAACAGAGTATTCTATGTAGGGTATTTGTTTATTGAACCCCCCAACATGTTAACTATGCTCATCCACCATTTTAATCATCATTAATATTCTTGCTTGGGTCGTTCACAGTCCATTTTCAACAGTCTAATCCAATAACGAATACACCCTGACTGCGGTGTTTTATGTATAATGGATAGCGTCTTTACTTATCTATAAACAAATTTGGTTTTGGTACTTTGAATGAATATATTAAGAAAACGTTTACCAGAGCAAAGGGTGTGTATCTTTTTTTCAATGTTTTTTTTCAGTCTTCGGAGTCCCCACTCTCGAACCATACAAAAGAATTGGCAGTAACGTGTGCAATAAAAATATAAAAAAACCAATCTTTAGAAATGACGTTTAACTCTGATATAATTAATACAATAAAAGCGAGACTTAACCTCGTAAGTTGGAAGCTGTTTTGTAAATTCATGCGAATTTATTGTAGAGACCGAAACGAGTGCACATAGAAACCGCCGGCGCAGCCTACGCCTGTTTTTAGAGCCTCGAGAGAAACTGTGTCACACTATATATAACAGGATCATCAATAATTAATAAACAATGTTTTCATTCCATTTCATTACTTTGGGGGGATGTCTTACTATTTGGCACGGTGGTGCAAGAACACTGAGGGGCAATTCTCATTTTTCTAGTGGGGTAGTAGTTTCGTTTGCATGGTATGCATTTCATTTTAACTTGCTAAGGTATGCCAAGCAGACCAATGCAACGGTGGGCATGGCACTACTCCGATTCCCGGTCACAATAAATTCTCAGAATTACATTACAAACAACTATCAACTTACGAGGTAAGTCTCCTCGCTTTATTGCTATTTAATTCTTGCTCATCTTCCGTATACACTCCACTACAGGCACATAGATTTGAGAGCACAGTGTTCTCGAGACAAACACATCCATCAATGAAAAAAGAAACATGTCCAACCTTAACTTTCTGTGTTAGAAACGATCCATGATGGACTGGCCCATGGTCATGTTGGTCCCAACATTCTATTAAAAAATTTTGCAATGTGGAAACATTCTCCATCCAGCTGCTTTCATTATGATGAGTATTGGAAGCGTCTGCAAGTTTTGCTGCTAAAGTACTGGCTGTACCTGGTACTGTGGGCTGTGAAGCGTGTAATGTCTATGCCTACCCTCTCCAGCGTCCCATTTCAGCCAGCAGAGATGGTATCGCTACTAAGCTCCCTACTCCTCTGTGCGGTGCTTGGGAGTGATAAACAAATGTTCTCAGTGGAAATCAGCCTCATTTCTTTTCTTCGTCCTAAGGTAATCTTTCAATGTGTGAACTACACACAGAGCCTCCGTTATCCCAAAAGCCATGAAGTTCAATCGTGAATTGATGGCTCCTCTCTGATTGTTTTTAAAAACTATTTTACATAAAATACACATTATGCCTCGTAGTAGCATATTACGATGTCAAGTGCAGCAATATTTGACACCTCGGACCCACAGCAGTGAAAAAACAATTAAACAATCACAATTTCATTGTCAGTTCTTTGAACGTTAGTTTATCCACATGAAAACCACTATTCTAGCATTTTAAGCACAATATTTACCATCCCAATTTGGTGATAACTTTGTAAGTGGTGTTTTCTTTCAAAAACACCCTTCATAAATCTTTTTACAGTCATGTTGAACCGAACGTAGCCCCTTCATATTGGCAGAGAAAACAACTTAGCGGCAGAACGAGCGGTGCCCACAGCGCTATATGAATATCCCCTCTTTCAAGCAGAGATCCAGAAAATTTACAGCTGTGGCTAGAGGCGGAGAAACTGAATCCACCGTTGCACACAACGCGAACCTCTCCTCCTCTCCCACTTTCTGTATGTAAATCATCATAAAACATCTGTTTGTTGCAGACCAATGAGGACATGAGAAATACTGGTATGTCCTCAGAAAACCCTAATTGTGTTCTGAATCTATCCCTGACACTATTGCAGACTAACAGAGTCAAGCTTTTCTTTAGTGGGTTTCATCTCCTTTTGACTTTGGTTGTGTCAGTAAGTGTTCCGCTGACAAGAGGACTGGCCTGGCTGTGAGGATTTCATTAGGCTGGCCAAAAAGGCTGGTTTTTCCCAGGCAGGTGCTACTATAAACCCCTCTTGCTTTGTCCTTCTTTACTGCCCAGGACACGGTATAGAAATGCTGAAAGGGGAAAAACAATAGACAGTTTCATTACCCCAATACTGCTAAATTCGTCAATAGCACATGCACCCTTGTCAGGCAAGAAAGACACATAACAGGAAAACTGAAAATTTAATCTAAGCAAACAAGTCAAGTGTCAGTTTTAATATCTCGAATATTCAGAAGCTCATATAAAGCAGATGAATCAAGTTCCATTCGGTGTCATTGGCCATGTCTAGACAGCCTGTCGCTTCAATATTAATCACTCCAGGGGATGTGTGGCAGCACTGACCATAGTTCCTGCTTTCACACCAAATGCCAGATTTGCAGAGACACGTTATTCAGCTGTTTTTGATCTGTTTTAAACCCATGTTGTTAATACAACCAACTGTGCTTGTGTTATCAACATGATTTTTATGTGAACAATCATTTCATGCAACAAAGATTTGAGACCAAACAAGACAGCTACTACTCCAAAGAGTTTATATGTCCTTCTTTGTCTTTCTCACAACGTCCACCAGCCTTGTGTTGGGGCTTTGGTCTCACAATCCATGCACCCCATCCGTACCTGAGCGGTCTGTCTTCATAGTAACTATAGGATCTTGATCTCTGAATATGAAGCCTTTTGTTTATCTAATGTTATTGATCCCCACCATTTCTAGCTCTGCTTTTTTTGTTGGTTCCTACAGTGTTAACACTGCGACTTATCCCAGTTTCCCTTACTTATTATAAGTCAAAACATTGTCTTGTCAAGTGCTCTATATACAAAGGGGCCCATTGGCACAGGGAAGAAAACAAGAAACCATTAGTCCAATACGAAGCTGCCAGAGATCTTATGTAATCATCTTCTGACTGAATAATTCTTTGCATGCACACAACAGTTTTCTGTTTCCGTTCATCTGTCACAATGACGGAACTGTCTATGGGAGTATTATTTTTGAAACCCAGGTATTTATATTCTTGCACAGTATGAACTGAATTTCTTTTCATGTACAAAGAATCCTAATAGTCTAAATAATTTTATCGTGTCTGTCACACCTGTACAATCGTCCTGTTTCCGACTCTCCAACAATTAAACTATCATCAATGAATGAAGTTATCTGGTGACCCAAAACATGTAAGCATGCTAGGACAGGTTTCATAAGTATTGTGAATTTTCCAGATACGGACTGAGTCCCATGGCACTTGCCTGAAAACAGTACAGTTTTCTCTCCATCTGAATTTCCAGGTAATTTCTGAAAAGTCTCCTCTACTTCTATGACATGAATTAGGCATCTCTCAGATCAATTGATGCAAAATAACAATTTTGCGTCACTAGATCCAAAGCTGTATGTATTTGTTTCCTGTTTCCAATCTTAATTTCTTATATTCTACCTTTCAATTAGCGCTTTCAATTCAAAATCATTCTAAATGACCGTCCTTTTTGTCTCCCTACAAAGAAAGGTGAGACAATTTAGTCCTGATTCTGGCAAGGATTCTTTAAATCACACCATTGGATCAACATGTTTTCTATTTCAAAGTCAATAGCATAATTTCATGTTTGTAAATACCTTTGTTGAACTTTGCTTTATATCTTCTGGCAAATCCACAAAATGATTTTAATCCATCAAACTGTTTCAAGTACATCAGGGTAGAAGTTAACACATCCAGCGAGACACTTTTCTTAAATGCTTCCTGCTGCAAATTATCATTGCTATGGCTTTAAGAAAAGCACACAGAGAGGGCAAGCAAAGTTCAAATTCCACTAACCTTTGTTTCCAGAAGGAGGAGGGGCGGTTCAGCAGGATCGAGTTACTCGCCGGTGGCTGTTTTCTCTACCCTTCTTCTTCCAAAACATCTTGTTTGTCTGCCCCTGCCTCCATGGCTTCCGCCTAAAAAAGGAGCTGGTGTTGTTGGGCTGCCATGTGGTTTTTCTTGCTGGCCCACGCATGCTCTTACTCGAGTTTCTGGACTTCCTGGTACTTCTTTCAATGCTTGGTGAAACTCGCGCCAACAGTAGTTCTGGTGTCCTGGTCAACATGCGGTGCACATATGCAAGAGAGTTCACGGGGTATGCAGGGTCGTGCATTTCACTCCGTTTCTGTGACAGGTCATGGTTGGCATGACCTGTGAGGGCTGGGCGTCTGAAAGATCGCTATGCATCCGGGTCAGTTCACCGCTAACTTTAGCTGCCTCCTGCCCTGAGATGGTAACTCTTACATTCAGAAGTCGTCATGCAGAGCGTTATCGCTATGGCAGCTTTTGACAGGATTTTTGTGTATTTGCCATCTGACATCTGTCTTTCGTGAGAAGGCTTGAGAACGAAAAAACTTCCTTGGTTTGATTCGGAACGCCCTAGGTAAGAAACAGTTTCGGTATAGGGTAACTTGTAAGTTTTTTACCCTCAGTTCCTGTCTGGGAGTTCGATCAAATCTAGGACTCAAGCAGTTGCCAGTTTTTTTCCAGAAACCGGTGGCCTTTTTTCCTCATTATCCATCAAAGGATGAATGCCATTTCAGCGAAAATGTCGTCATCTTTATCCTCATCTCTAATAGATTACTGCCATCATTTCTTTCCTCCAGCTTCCTCTTCCCTCTCATCATAAATACACTGTCCAGTAACAGTTTCTAGAATCGCTGCACTGCCTTCTTTCTTTTCCTTCATTTCCAGAGGGTTCTATGTCTGAAGCCAGTGCTCATTTTCCCTCTTCCGGGAGTGCGGTTCACTTCTCCAAATTTTCCATTTCTTCTAGAGAAGATTTTGGACAGTAGTCAAAATGACACGGAGAGAAGGTTTTCCCTTTCAGTAGAAATGACAGCATTGTGGTTCTTCTTCGCATTAGACAGATCCCATCACCAAATCCTGGTCCGCAACTAAGTAATCAGCAGCATAGACTCCTTTTTTTTTTTTTTTTTTTTTTTTTTTTCCCACAAACACTTTTCCACAAATACAAAAAGTATTTCACCACAAACAAAAGAAACCAAAACAGGTGGTGATAAAATGAAACAGTTTTTAACACAATTCAAAAGAAACCAAGAAAGGCTAGGACTAGAACTCTATTATAGCTTATGCTCAGATTCCTGATAGTGATGGGCGTTGCCGACACAGTGAGAGGCGATACGATAACACGTCTGGTCAGTAAGGTGGCTAGGCACGAAACTGGCGGTAGGCTGCGCGCGGTTTCTCATGTGCCTGTAGTGGAGGTATACAGGAAATGAGCAAGAATTATGTTTGGGGACGGGATAGCTCAGTGGTCGGAGCACTCGCTTCCCCCCAGCCAAGTTAAGCAGCGTCGAGTGTGGTTACCACTTGGATGGGTGACCGTTTGCGCGCCTTGGCTTCAGTACAGTTCCCCCAGTTCACCCAGCTGTAAATGGGTACCTACCCTCTTTAGGGTCAGGGAAGGTAAAGCAGCGAGGGAGAGGAGATGGGCGCCGCCCTCAATATGCTGGGGCCCTAGAGAAGTGAGGTCTCTGACGCCTCGCCCCCTACGACCTTATAGATTATGGGACTCCTTTACCCTTACCTTTTATAATTATGTTTCACACATTCAATACATGCGCGTCTTCCTTTCACTTCAAGAGCATTAACATCTCTGTTCACACTCATTTTTGCTGTAAACACACATCCTAGATAATTGAATTCATTTACATTACTACTTGCAGTACACTGCCCCCAAGTTTCCATTTTTCATTTTCCCCTAAAAATCCGCCTTTGTGAAAAACCATAACTTTAGTTTTCTCAGTGTTAACATTCCAAAAGAGATTTTGACATGTACTGTGTACATTGCTGATTTGATTTTGAAAACCAGCTACAGTATTGGACAGTTATAGTATATCATCAGCAAACAAAAGGATATATGATTCCAGAAGATCTGGAAAACACTGAATACCACGAAGAACATTATTATGTACTGCTGAAGCAATTTCATTTATATATAAAGAAAACAGTGTAGGACTCATTAATAATCCTTGTCTCAGACCTATCGGACATTTAAAAAAATCCGTCAGTCTGTCTTCGATTTGCGCGCAAGACACCACAGATTTGTGCACAGCAATAACAGCATTTAGATATTTCCCCTAAATCGCATTCTTAATCATAATATTAAACAAAGGCTGTCGCTGAACAGAGTCAAAAGCTTTCCTCAGATCCACAAAGCATGCGTAAAGTTTTCCTTTTTTTCTAAATATGCATTTCTCGTCAACTGCCTTAAGTGAAACAATGTGATCAGATGTGGAATAACCACGTCTGAATCCAACCTGTGACTCTGTTAGCTTACCATACTCTTCAGTCCACTTCACAAGTCTTATAAAATCGGTACTGACATGTAGCACTTACTAATCAAACACAGCACCAATACCCGGTACCCCTCTGTAGTTATCAGTTAAACTGTAATCTCGTTTTTTAAGATTGGTACAATAGTTGCTTTTGCCCATTGATTTGGGTAACTACTGGGATCAAACAAAATGTTAAAAAATTTGGTTAAAAACTGTATAGCAAGATTATCCGCTGACTTCAACATTTCTACCAATAATTATGTTATCCACACCGCATGCCTTGCCTGTTTTTAACAGTGATGTGGCATCAGCAGCTTCTTTCTCAGAAATAGGCTGATTAAGCTGATCACTTAGGTCCAGTGCTCCAGTTTGCATTGGTTCAAAAAGAAGTCTCTCACTAGTGTTTATTTCATTTTCATTAAACAGTCACTGAAAGTGACTGAACCACTCAATGTCAGGTATGTTTTCACAAATTCTTTATATTCTTCTGCCAGAAACCTGTTTCAATTCCTTCCAAAAGCGCATGCTATTTTTTCCAAGAGAAGCAAGGTGCTTAGCTTTTTCACGCTTATAATTTGTTTCCTTTCATTAAATCAAATCTTTGTAGTCTTTTCGTGCTTATAATACGATTATTACCTCCATTGGATTGACGAAACTTAAGACAGGCATTGTCTGACAGACAAAGGCAGCTGAGACACACACACACACACACACACACACACACACACACACGCACACACACACACACACACACACACACACACACACACACACACACAGAGGGGTGGTGGTGGTAACAAAGATTGTTGTTCTTTTGCATTTTTATTCTTGAATGAGTGTATCATTCTTAATGTTTGTTTGTTTTTTGTTTCTTATAGCCTTATCCAAGGTGATGATGCTTTATTCAGTTATTGGCCCACATCTCCTATCATTTAATAAAATGTAGCTGTTGTTGTTGTTGTTGTTTTCTCTCTCTCTCTCTCTCTCTCTCTCTCTCTCTCTCTCTCTCTCTCTCCTCTCTCTCTACTCTCTCTCTCCTCTCTCTCTCTCTCTCTCTCTCTCTCTCTCTCTCTTCTTGTCACTTCAGATACCTGTACACTTCCTGAAAAAAGGAAGGTGGCAGGATGGTTAATACGTTCGCCTGCCAACAAGTAAACCGTGAGGTTCTGGGTTCGATTCCCAGCCTCGCCCTTTCTTCCCAGTTTGACAAAAAATCGAACTGAGTGTCAAAATCCTTCGGATGAGACTATAAACCGAGGTCCCGTGTTCGAACGCATGCAGAACATCTTGCGCACACGTTAAATCCCGTTCCGCTTTTCGGAAGAGTAGGCCATTGTGTGCCGGTGGAAACAGATGACAAAATTGACAAAACTGCATACACACGGGGACTAGATGTAAAAAAAGCACATGAGTGCTTATTCCATTATCCTCGATATTCTTCTTCATGTGTCAGGTCTGTTGCAGACATCGGCGATCATGGCTTTCCATTCCTCTCTGTTGTCAGTTCTCCTGATGAGTTCATTGTTGGGGGATTCTTTCCTCGTTGCGTAGCTATTCAGACTGTCTGTGTATTTTGTGCGTTGTCTTCCTCTGTCTTTGGTACCAAAAATCTTTCCACACAATATTTGCTTTTCTATTCCATCAGCTCTGTTTATGTGCCCCAAAAATTGTAGCTGTCTTTTTCTGATGGTTTTGAGTAGGGATCTTTTGTACCCGGCCATTTCCATTACTTCTTCGTTTGACTTCTTTTCAGTCCATGATATCCTCATAATTCTTGTGATATACCACATTTCTGCTGCTTCAAGTCTTCTTTCGAGGTCTTTTGTCAGCGTTCAGCATTCACATCCGTACAGAAGGATGGACCATATGTAGGCTTTCAGAGTGTTGATTTTGGTACTGAGTCTTATATTTCTGTTGGTAAAGATGGGCTTCATCTTGGTGAATGTGTCTTTAGACAAAGCGATTCTCTTCTTTATTTCTGTGTCGCATCTGGCGTCTGGAGTTATTGTGAAGCCCAAGTATTTAAAGGTGCAAACTTGTTTTATTCTTTCCCCTTTGCATAAAATATTACATACAGGCATGTCTGACTGTTTTGAGATTACCATGCACTCAGTCTTCTTTGCATTCAGTTGGAGTCTATTGTTTTCACTTTCGATTGTGACTGTTGTAAGGATATTTTGTAGTTTTTCCTCCGAGTCAGCAATTAGCACTGTGTCATCCGCATATCTTAGATTGTTTATGTTGTGACCTCCTACTTTGACACCTTCATGTTGCTCTATGTTCTGTAGAATCATTTCGCTGTAGATATTGAAGAGGTCTGGAGAAAAAACGCAGCCCTGCCTCACTCCCCTACAGATTGGTCTGTACTCACTGCAGTCATCATCAACTCTTATTGCAGATTCTTGTTCCCAGTACAAGTTTCTGATCACTCTAAGATCTTTTCCATCACAGTTATGTCTTAGTAAAATGTCGAACAGATCGGAATGTCTTACTTTGTCAAATGCCTTAGAATAGTCAATGAAGCAGAGGTACAAGTCCTTTTGTACCTCAATCGCCCTTTCCATGAGGGTCCTCAGGGCAAAGGTGGCATTTCTGGTACCTTTATCTGCCATAAATCCAAACTGGGTTTCAGATATCTCAGGTAGGATTTTATTTCTCATTCTGTTCATCAGCACTCGTAACATGACTTTTGTGAGGTGGCTCATAAGACTTATTGCGCGGTGCTGATCGCATTCAACTGTGCCTGTTTTTTTGGGTAGTGCAATGTATACCGACTTTTTGAGGTCTGTTGGAATTTCACCTGTAGCATGGATAGTGTTGAGAAGTTTTGTTACTTCTTTGATTCCAAATTCGCCTAGAGCGGTTAGCATTTTGGATGGAATGTCATCGGGTCCTGCGGCCTTGCCCTTTTTCATCTTTTTGAGGGCCTTTTGAACTTCCTCCTCAAGAATATGGGGGCCTTCATCTTCATTACTGATGATAGGTGGTGGGCCTTTGTCATCGTGATACAACACTGTGATGTATTCTGACCACCTGTTGAGGATGTCCTCCTTTTCCATAAGAATGTCTCCATCTCTTGATCGTAGGCATCCTGTTTTTGCTGACACTTTTTTCCCTATGACCTCTTTTATCTTTTGGTGTATAGTTTTGCTATTTATTCTGGCTTCAATTTCCTCACACTGTGTGTTAATCCAATGTTCCTTTGCTTCATTGCACCTCTTTTTCACTTGTTTGTCTAGTTCTCTGTTTTTCTGTTCGTCTGCTTTTGCTTTTCTTCTCTCTTCCATTAGGCCTAGAATTTCTGGGGTCATCCATTTTTTGTCTTCCTTTCGTTTTGTGACAGGAATGTGTTCTTTTGCAGATTCTAACATGCTCTCTTTCAACATCTGCCACCTTTCTTCTGCCGTGGTCAATTGCTCTAGTGCACTGAATTTGTTTTTGATGCTGATGCTATACTTATTCATCATTTCATCGCTTTCTAATATGTTGATTTGTAGCTTTGGTGCTGTTTTTGCTCTCTTTAGCCGTTTTAGCTTAAGCTTCTTTGTACCAACCACAGGCACATGGTCACTGCCACAATCTGCTCCAGGCATGGATTTGCATGATGTTATCGAGTTATCCTCGATAGAAAAGAATAAATAAATAAATAAAATAAAGTACACGAGTAATTTGCTATTCATCCAGGGTGCATCCACCAGTTCTAACAGTGTATGACCATGTCTAATTCATTATCATCGCCATTGTCCTGTGTAGGCTTGTGTCTTGCCCTTCTTCTTGATACCTGTCTTTCATTTGCTGACATGGAGACTTCCTGTTTCTCTACAGCTCTAGAGTTACGGCCCCTCTTACGAACACCTGGCCAATCTTTCAGCCTGAGCAAGGTTTGAAAATAAACCGAAAATTTGCTCTGCCAAACACTTGGGTGTTGTTCTTTTTACTTGTCTGCGTTTAAAAAATTTTTTTTTTTTAGCTCAAGACTTTTGGGAATAAACCATTGTGAATCGTGAATAGAAAAAAACTACTTTATATTTTGTTTGTTTGTGTGTGGTTTTGTTTTTGTTTTGGGGGGTTGTTGTTTTTTTGGAGGGGGGGGGGGGCAGGTAAAGGGACTGCCTGACATATTTCGTAATGGGCTTGGCCAAAGCTTTGTCAGTTATCAGTGCAAGCAAAATGCCAATTCTTTTTTGTTTGTTTGTAATATCGATTTTTTGTGTGCTCTCCACCCCCCACCCCACACCACCCTCACCCCGACCCAACCTATCTTCTACTTTCTTTCTTTCCTTCTTGTTTATCTACAACCGATTTTTGATTTTTTTTCTTCTATAATCGATTTTCTTTTTTTAAAAACGATTTACTGTTTTCTGTGTGTTCTAGAATCTTCAATGTTCTCTCTCCCCCCCTCCCCCCAGGAATCTATATTCCATGTTCTTTTCTATTATTTCTTTTCTGTTCTTTTTCTTTTCTAGAACCTATCTGATAAATTACTAAAGCCTCTCTAAGTAACAAGTATTTTTCAAACAGAAAAAAAACATTGGTTTTGATTACTGTGACACTTTGCTTTGGATCCATTGCCACTCTCTGAACTAAGGAGATGTATTCTGTATGGATAACGTATCTGAATCTCTCTCTCTC
>CM054167.1:6068781-6096908 GCA_028751875.1 Rapana venosa | reverse complement strand
TGGTTCCTCTGACTGAAGGATGAATAGAGTCCCTCATATATGTTCTAGAAGTGACTTTCAGGTTTTCATGACTCAAGAAAGAAGTGTTGTCATGGTCACAGATCTGTGAGTATGTGTAAGCATTAAACAGTTCTCTTTTTGCTTTTAGCTCGGGGACATTAAGAGGTGCCACTCTGCTTGCAACCACTGATGTTTGGGGCCACTTAGAGTGTACAGCTTTTGTGCAGGAGACCAGGGATTCGCTACAGCATTTTGCATCTTTCTTCTTAAGGTCGTTAATACCCAGATGGAGAACTGATGCTTCAAAATGGTCATCTGGATTATAATCTTCCAACACTTTCATACAATCTTCAGTTGTGTATGTCTTTCTAGTGGTAGCATGAAAACTTTCCAAGCCTTTTACCATCAATCTGGTTCATTACACAATCATGCAGAATTAAAACAGCTGGTAGTTGTGAGCTGTCATTTTGATAAGATTCTGATTTTCCCACTTTGTTGCCAGGCACTGCAATATGGCCTTCAGTAAAGGGTTGGAGCATGTGCTGTTTTGTGAGGGTTTTTTTCTTGATGATTTTAGTTGGGGGATCGTTTATGTTTCTGTTCCCTGCCTCTTGTTTCTTTTCATCTGCACTCTTTTTGACGTCATGGGTGTCGACTTTGACACGTGAGCTTTTAGTGACGTCATTATCTTCACCACTGTTCTTTTTCTTTAAATGAGGCCTCTTTTTGGCAGGCATTTCTGATTTCACAATGTCAGCATAGGATGGAGCAGGAGTCATGTGGACGCTAGGGGACCAGTTGAAGTGGCGGAATGTGAGCATGCTGTCTGGTGTTTTGACATGGAACAGGCTCACCTGGTTGGTTGGTCATTTTCCTTGTCAGTTGGTCTCTCTTCACAGGTCTGTCAGTTCTGTCGTCTGTCTCTGTCTTTCTTTTTCGGCAGTATGAAAAAGGTTGATCATGGAACGTAAAAGAGATGTAAATTCGCTGGCTTCTTCTGTCTGCTCACATAGTATTTTAGCATGTTCTACATCAGCTGTTTGAGAAGCACGATCTTGATGACGTCTAGTTCTAGAACAATCATGCTCCTCACCGTCTTCTGCTGATGTAGATTTCAGCTCTTCAACTATGTCAGCAAGAAAATCACCATTCACATGCCTTGTGACACACTGCAAGTGAATTTCCTGTTTGCTTTGATAAAAAGTCCAAGCTGGTAGTCTGGTAGATTGGAACACTTCCAGTGGACTTGTCTACCACAGTCACTGCACGTTAATATCTGACAGTTCTTAGATTGTCCACAGAAACACTGACATTGACATTCTTGGTATTGCACTTCTGAACTTGAATTCCTTGCATTTCTGAAGTTTTTGGACAACACTGAAGTGAAACTTAACTTGTTACTGATTGTTTGGCTATTTGAGCCTCTCTTTTGGGACATTTTGTCTTTCTTTTAGCTCAGACGAGTTTTTACTTTGTCAAAGTCGCCATCTTTGTGACGTGTGTGTGTATTTCAGAGATAATATCCAATATATAATTCCCAAAACAGTACACGATCACCATCAACACTCATTTTTTTTTATTATACTCGTTCAAATTATATGTCATGATAATGAAATAAAGCCAATACCCATACATTCACATAATAAAAACAAGAAACAAAACAAAAGAAGAAATCTAAACCTATGCAGTCATTGAGAGAGAGAATGTGTGTGAGTGTGTGTGTGTGTCCTAGGGATAATACTAAATATATAATACTCACATAGCACACGATCAACACCAACACTTTTTGATTATACTCATACAAATTGAATGTCATGAGATAAAGTAAGTGCAATACCCATACTATCTATCTATCTGTCCCGTAGTCTGACGACCGTGGGGGCACCCTCAAAGACTCAACAACCAGTTCCCTCCATTCCTCTCTCTGTTCTGCCTTTCTCAGGGTTTTGTTGAGTTCTAGGCCTGTCCATTCGCTGATGTTATCCTCCCAGCTCTTCCTTGGTCTGCCTCTTCTTCTTCCTCCTTGGACAGTGCCTTGTAAAACTGTCTTTGCAAGTCCTTTGGATCTTGTGACATGCCCATACCATTTAAGTTTACGTTTTTTCACATCGTTAGAAGGTTCTCATAGGGGCCAATGTTTGCTGGATTCTGTTATGCACGCTTTCGTTGCTTAGTGGTCTTTGTAGGAGATGCCAAGGAGTCTCCGAAAGCATCTCATCTCCACCGCCTGTACTCTTCTCTCCAAATCTGCAGTCAGGGTCCATGATTCACAGGCATACAGAAATATGGATATGACAAGGGAGCGCATTAGTCTGATCTTGGAGATAAGTGAGATAATTTTTATCTCTCCAGATGGTGTTTAGTTTTGACAAAGCTGTTATTGTCTGTGCAGTCCTGCATACTACTTCTGGCTTGGATCCCTGGTCTGATACAATGGCTCCCAGGTACTTGAAGCTTTGAACTGTTTCCATACACTCACACAATAAAGAGGGGGGGGGGACCCCAATAAAGTCATAAAAAGAGAGAGAATGACAATGGCAAATTCTTTTATTTCGAGGATAATGAATAAGCACTTATGTGCTTTTTTACATCTAGTCCCCGCCCGTAGGGATACATCTTAATAATAACCCAACACTTATACACTCTCACAGTGAGAGAGAGTGAGAGAGAGAACAAATGAACAAAATTTGTTCTTCAGGCCTTTAGATGGGAGAGAGACAGACAGAGACACAGATAGACAGACAGAAAGACACATAGATAGATATATACAGTCATAATAATAATAATAATATGGAATTTATATAGCGCTGAATCTTGTAAAAAACAAACAAATCGAAGCGCTTGCACTCAATCATCTACAGGCATGCAACTCTCCCCAAACACAATGAACCACAGACCCCAAAACCATGCGCGCGCGCGCGCGCACGCACGCACGCACGCACACGCACACACACACACACGCACACACACACACACACACACACACACCCGGAACAACACCCAGAAGGCGAAAGACGCTGTTGAAAACCAGGGACAGACACGCGGGGGGAAAGTCTCAGGCAGGAAATAAGTGCGCCCCGAGGCCGGATCCGAAGGCAACAAGCGAAGGCCCCCGGCGAAGCGAAAGAGGGAGGCCACCCCAGGCGGATGGACCAGAAACAGAGAAGGAGCGACGGCCAACAGTGGCCCGCCTGAACCCGGGTGTTCGAAAGCACAAAGCATCCGCGGCCGAACGAAGGGAACGGGACGGAGTGCACAGGCGAAGACAGCCACAGAGACAAGGGGGTGCAGACCTGTGGAGACACCCGAAACAGAGGGCACCGACCCTACACCCCAGCCCCTGCGAGACAGGCAGCCAGCGAAGAGATCGCAGAAGAGGAGCGATGCGCCCAGACCCCCTCCCTCCCAGGACCAGTCGAGCCGCAGAGCCCTGCATGCGCCGAAGAGAGCGGACAGACGATGCCGGCAGGCCAGCCAACAGAGAACCACAGCAGTCCAAACGCGAAAGAATGAGAGACGCGACAAGCCCGGAAGCCGCAACTGACAGCAGCAAGACCGGCAGGTCCGGGCGATGAATCCCCCCACAGAGAGCGTGCCGCCAAGAACCACCCCCAAGCACCCCACAGAGCCGGACAAAGGAACTGACGCACCGCCGAACTCCACCGAAGCCCCTGCGACAGAGGAAAGTCCATGCCGGGTCCCCACGAGCACGGCCTCGGCTCCATCGGCACCAAGCTGCAACCTGCTCTGAGTCATCCAGCCCCGAATGTCCCGAAGGCAGCAGGACACACCCGCCAGGAGGGAAGGCAAGTTCCCAACAGCACCACTGCACCGAAGCCGAGCACCATCGGCACAGAAACGACGAGCAACACGGTGGTTGCCCACTACATGTGAGAGTGGGGCAGTGCAGAGAGCAAAGAGAACAGGGCCCAGGACCGACCCCGCGGGACCCCACACTCCACCATGACAGGCCCCGACCGAATTCCGTCCACAACAACTCTCCGGAACCCGCCCGCGAGGCATGAAGCAAACCAGGCGAGGACCGTGCCGTCGACACCAAACGCACCTTGGAGGCGAGAAGGAAGAACCGAGCGATCCATGGCATCAAAGGCTGCAGACAAGTCAAGAAGAGTGAGGAGGGAGACCCCTCCTGCACCAGAAGCAAGCAGAAGCGCACCCAAAGTATGGACCAGGGCGGCCCCGGCGCCGCGGCCGGGGCGACAGGCAGACCGAAAAGCGGGAAGGAGACCACCGGAACGAAGGCGACCGCCGAGCTGCCCGAGAACGACCCTCTCCAGCACTCCAGAGACAAAGGGCAAGCCCGAGACAGACCCACAACTCCTCAGAATGCCGGGATCGAGGCCGCGCCCCCCCCAGCAGAGGTGTGACCACCGCTGCCCTAAGAGCCGACGGAAAACCTCCCGACACAAGAGATGAGTCCACCACCTCAGTGACAACAGGCACAAGCCGTGGAAGGCACTGTGAGAAAACAGGAGCAGGCATGGGACCAAGGTCGCATGACACACAGACAGACAGACAGACAGAGAGAGAGAGATTCAGATACGTTATCCATACAGAATCCATCTCCTTAGTTCAGAGAGTGGCAATGGATCCAAAGCACAGTGTCACAGTAATCAAAACCAATGATATTTTTCTGTTTGAAAAATACTTGTTACTTAGAGAGGCTTTAGTAATTTATCAGATAGGTTCTAGAAAGGAAAAAGAACAGAAAATAAATAATAGAAAAGAACAAAAGAACATGGAATATAGATTCCTGGGAGGGGGGGGGGGGGGGGGGGGGGGGGGGGGGAGAGTGAAAATTGAAGATAGATTCTAGAACACACAGAAAACAGTAAATCATTTTTTTTTAAAAGAAAATCGATTATAGAAGAAAAAAATCAAAAATCGGTTGTAGATAAACAAGAAGAAAAGAAAGAAAGTAGAAGATAGGTTGGGTCGGGGTGAGGGTGGTGTGGGGTGGGGGGTGGAGAGCACACAAAAAATCGATATTACAAACAAACAAAAAAGAATTGGCATTTTGCTTGCACTGATAACTGACAAAGCTTTGGCCAAGCTCATTACGAAATATGTCAGGCAGTCTCTTTAACTGCCCCCCCCCCCCCCCCCCCCCGAAAAAAAACACACACACACAAAAACAACAACAACAGCAACCCCAAACAACCCAAAACAAAACAAAACAAAAACCACACACAAACAAACAAACAAAATATAAACTAGTTTTTTTCTATTCACGACTCACAATGGTTTTTTCCCATAAGTCTTGAGCTAAAAACAAACAAACAAAAAAACCGCAGACAAGTAAAAACACAACACCCAAGTGTTTGGCAGAGCAAATTTTCGGTTTATTTTAAAACCTTGCTCAGGCTGAAAGATTGGCCAGGTGTTCGTAAGAGGGGCCGTAACTCTAGAGCTGTAGAGAAACAGGAAGTCTCCATGTCAGGAAATGAAAGATTGGTATCAAGAGGAAGGGCAAGACACAAGACAATGGTGATGATAATGAATTAGACATGGTCATACACTGCTAGAGCTGGTGGATGCACCCTGGATGAATGGCAAATTACTCGTGTACTTTATTTTATTTATTTATTCTTTTATATGGAGGATAATGGAATAAGCACTCATGTGCTTTTTTACATCCAGTCCCCGTGTGTATGCAGTTTTGTCATGTTTCCACCGGCACACAATGGCCTACTCTTCCGAAAAGCGGAACGGGATTTAACGTGTGCGCAAGATGTTCTGCATGCGTTCGAACACGGGACCTCGGTTTATAGTCTCATCCGAAGGACTTTGACACTCAGTTCGATTTTTTGTCAAACTGGGAAGAAAGGGTGAGGCTGGGAATCGAACCCAGAACCTCACGGTTTACTTGTTGGCAGGCGAACGTCTTAACCATCCTGCTACCTTCCTTTTTTTCAGGAAGTGTACAGGTATCTGAAGTGACAAGAGAGAGAGAGGGGAGAGAGAGAGAGAGAGAGAGAGAGAGAGAGAGAGAGAGAGAACAACAACATAAGCTACATTTATTAAATGATAGGAGATGTGGGCCAATAACTGAATAAAACATCATCACCTTGGATAAGGGTATAAGAATCAACAAAAACAAAACATTAAGAATGATACAATCATTCAAGAATAAAAATGCAAAAGAACAAAAATCTATATTACCACCACCACCACCACCCCTGTGTGTGTGTGTGTGTGTGTGTGTGTCACCTGCCTTTGTCAGACAATGCCTGTCTTAAATTTCGTCAATCCAAGGGAGGCAATAATCGATTATTGTAAGTTAAAGCACGAAAAGACTACAAAGATTTGATTTAATGAAAGGAAACAAATAATAAGCGTGAAAAAGCTAAGCACCTTGCTTCTCTCTAAAAAAGAAAAATAACATGCACTTTTGGAAGGAATTGAAACAGGTTTCTGGCAGAAGATTATAAAGAATTTGTGAAAACATACCTGACATTGAGTGGTTCAGTCACTTTCAGTGACTGTTTAGTGAAAATGAAATAAACACTAGTGAGAGACTTCTTTTTGAACCAATGCAAACTGGAGCACTGGACCTAAGTGATCAGCTTAATCAGCCTATTTCTGAGAAAGAAGCTGCTGATGCCACATCACTGTTAAAAACAGGCAAGGCATGCGGTGTGGGTAACAAAATTATTGGCAGAAATGTTGAAGTCAGCGGATAATCTTGCTATACAGTTTTTAACCAAATTGTTTTACATCTTGTTTGATCCCAGTAGTTACCCAAATCAATGGGCAAAAGCAACTATTGTACCAATCTTAAAAAACGAGATTACAGTTTAACTGATAACTACAGAGGGGTATCCCTACTGAGCTTGATTAGTAAGTGCTACACGTCAGTACCCATTATAAGACTTGTGAAGTGGACTGAAGAGTATGGTAAGCTAACAGAGTCACAGGCTGGATTCAGACGTGGTTATTCCACAGCTGATCACATTTTTACACTTAAGGCAGTTGACGAGAAATGCTTATTTAGAAAAAAAAGGAAAACTTTACGCATGCTTTATGGATCTGAGGAAAGCATTTGACTCTGTTCAGCAACAGCCTTTGTTTGATATTATGATTAAGAATGCAATTCAGGGGAAATATCTAAATGCTGTTATTGCTGTGCACAAATCTGTGGTGTCTTGCATGCGAATCGAAGACAGACTGACGGATTTTTTTAAATGTCCGATAGGTCTGAGACAGGGATGATTAATGAGTCCTACACTGTTTTCTTTATATATAAATGAAATTGCTTCAGCAGTACATAATAATGGTCTTCGTGGTATTCAGTTTTTTCCCAGGTCTTCTGGAATCATATATCCTTTTGTTTGCCGATGATATACTATAACTGTCCAATACTGTGGCTGGTTTTCAAAATCAAATCAGCAATGTACACAGTACATGTCAAAATCTCTTTTGGAATGTTAACACTGAGAAAACTAAAGTTATGGTTTTTCACAAAGGCGGATTTTTAGGGGAAAATGAAAAATGGAAACTTGGGGGCAGTGTACTGCAAGTAGTAATGTAAATGAATTCAATTATCTAGGATGTGTGTTTACAGCAAAAATGAGTGTGAACAGAGATGTTAATGCTCTTGAAGTGAAAGGAAGACGCGCATGTATTGAATGTGTGAAACATAATTATAAAAGGTAAGGGTAAAGGAGTCCCATAATCTATAAGGTCGTAGGGGAGCGAGGCGTCAGAGACCTCACTTCTCTAGGGCCCCAGCATATTGAGGGCGGCGCCCATCTCCTCTCCCTCGCTGCTTTACCTTCCCTGACCCTAAAGAGGGTAGGTACCCATTTACAGCTGGGTGAACTGGGGGAACTGTACTGAAGCCAAGGCGCGCAAACGGTCACCCATCCAAGTGGTAACCACACTCGACGCTGCTTAACTTGGCTGGGGGGAAGTGAGTGCTCCGACCACTGAGCTATCCCGTCCCCAAACATAATTATATCAGAGTTAAACGACATTTCTAAGGATTGGGGGTTTTTTGAATTTTTTATGCACAGGTACTGCCAATTCTTTTGTATGGTTCTGAGATGTGGGGACTCCAAAGACTGAAAAAACATTGAAAAAGATACACACCTTTGCCTGTAAACGTTTTCTTAATATATCATTCAAAGTACCAAACAAATTTGTTTATAGATAAGTAAGACGCTATCCATTATACATAAACACCGCAGTCAGGTGTATTCGTTATTGGATTAGACTGTTGAAAATGGACGTGAACAGACCCAAGCAAGCATATCTAATGATGATTAACATGGATGAGCATAGTATAACATGTTGGGTAACCCTACATAAGAATACTCTGTTCAATCATGGTTTTGGATATGCATGGCTGCATCAAGGAGTTGGCTGCGAACGAACTTTTATATCGTTATGTAAACAGAGAATGAAAGATGTGTATTTACAAGATTGGAATGGATCTGTCATGGCCAAACACATATATCAAACATATAGACTGTTTAACGCTAACTCTGAATGTGAACGATATTTCAACTACTTAGGTATAAAATGTTCCAGAGACTGTTTAAAAAACTTCCTCTTGGCTTACTACCAATTAATGGGTTATCTTTTAAAAGAACTTTAAAGAAAATATTGACCACATGTGTAACCTGTGTAATGTATTGGAAGATTAAGATCGTTTTCTTAAGAGCTGAATTCTTTATACTGATTTAAGACATAAGTATTTGGACTCTAGTAACCAACCTTACGTGAGTTTGCTAAAACATGGTTCAGTTTCTTCCATTCGCAATCTCAGCTTTTATCTTTTCAATGCTTTGATAGTACAGCAGAAATATGTTGAAATTTTGGAGAATGGATATTGAATACCTGTTTAATGTACACAACTGCTTAAAGCAGATAATTTGGTCTCATTTTTGGATAGTCCCATGTTACATTAGTTATGTTTTGGCAGTTGCCATATGTCATGTTTTGTTTTGGCTTCATTTTGATATGCTTGGTTTTGACCCCATTCTAGGGGCTGGTGGCCTGAAGAATAAACTTTTTTCATTGTTCTGTCTGACTGTCTCTGTCTCTGTCTCTCTCTGTCTCTCTCTCTCTCTCTCTCTCTCTCTCTCTCTCTCTCTCTTTAGTACTACTTGTATACAAGTCAGACAAGAGTGGGGAAAGTTATCACTGGAGATAACTGTGACATTCCTGTAATAATTATCTAAACCATTAGTGGTTGCTTCCCCTGAAGTCGCTTCAGCCTGCTGTTGTACTTACAAACGAGATTTATTCACTACACATACAACATGAGTGAACAACAATACAGCAGAGGAAAGGCATCAAGCTACAGCTTGTTTTGAGCCCCACCCCTTGAGGAGTTAGGATTTTCCAGTCTGCTTTCCTCTATTGGGGACGGGATAGCTCAGTGGTCACAGCACTCGCTTTCCCCCAGCCAAGGTTAAGCAGCATCGAGCGTGGTTACCATTTGGATGGCTGACCCTTTGCGCGCCTTGGCTTCAGTACAGTCCCCCAGTTCACCCAGCTGTAGATGGGAACCTGCCCTCTTTAGGGTCAGGGGAAGTAAAGCAGCGAGGGAGAGAAGATGGGCGCCGCCCTCAATATGCTGGCCCCTAGAAAAACTGAAGTTCATCTGATGCCTTGCTCCCCTACAACCCTACAGGTTATGGGACACTTTTACCTAATTGTATTGTTGTTGTTGTTAATGAGAATTTCTCTCTCTCTTTTTTTCAACTTGTTATTTTTTTCTTGATATTGCAGCTGCTGCTGCTGCTGCTCTGTGTGTGTGTGTGTGTGTGTGTGTGTGTGTGTGTGTGTGTTGTGTGTGTGTGTGTGTGTGTGTGTGTGTGTGTGTGTGTCAAAGTCAAAGTCAAAGTCAAACTTTTATTTTCAGATGGTACATTGAATAAGCAGTGCATTTGCTTTTTTTCATCAAGCGATCTATCTAAAGAAAAGAAAAGCGAGAAAAAAAAGATAATGTATATGCAGACACAGAATAAAAAACCTAATCTATGGTAAACTATACAAAATCAAACAGGAAAAGACAATAACATATGCATATATGGAATTAAAAACAAAACAAAAAACCAGAAAAATATTAAACCATACAATTCAAATAATTCAAAAATTTTGAAAAAATATCCGTCATAATACAAACAAACAACACAGAAAAACCAAACCAAAACAAACAAAGAAGACAAAACAAAATTTTTTTAAAATATTTTAAAAGCCACACCAACTACTTTCCTTCCTCCCCCCTCCCCCTCACACACACATACACACACAAACTTCAACCATACAAACAACTGAATAAAACAACAAAAAAGATGAATCAACAAGAACAACCACAATAAGGAAATAAACAATCAAACAAACACAAACATACGTACACAACAACAACAGCGACAATAACTAACATAAGACAAGAACAACAGCCAAGACAAATGAAGAACAATATAGAACTAACAAAAGACGAGAAAAAGAGTCCAAAATACCCCTCCCCCTCCTCAAGAAAACCACCATAAACCCCAAAACAAACAAAAAGCAAAATAAATCAGAACCCCCCCCCCCCCCAACCACCACCACCACCAACAATAACAACAACAACAACAACCAAATGGATATAAACAGAGGAAACTGATGTATCATTCAAACACTTACATACACATACACATCCTCACCCATATCCCCTTCACCACATAATATACTCATATATAAGGAAAACAAGAATAACCAACAGCCATTGGATTCAGAGCAAAGAAGTATAACAAAGACATCCATTCCCTCCCTTTCCCCTGGTCATATACACGCATGTACATGTGCTTTTTGATTTGAGGCAGAACAACGTTAATCCTTCCACCAAAGAATAAATTCAGGCAATGTAAACCCACCCAGCAGTACTAACGTCAGCAATAACAATTTAGCTCATCTAATACAATGAAAAAGAAAACTAACAGCGACAAAATTAAATAAATCAGCATATTTTTGCGTAACACAAAAAACGTAAAAAGGCCAAAACAGAAAAAAAAGTAAAAAACCAAAAACGAACCAATTACACAGCACACACGCACTCACACACTTGTACACACTCACACACACACACACACACACACACCAGATTCAAAGCGTGCTGGGGTTGATATCATATCAACCCATATATAGATCAATGCTTACACATGTACTCTATATGAATATGAAAACTTGGGTCATATCTGATTTTAATTACAAGAATAACGTCAGTGACACTTAAATCACTCTCTTAAGTTTACAAGTCGTGTTCTGTACTTTTATTCATGAAATATCTTTTTAGATGTGTTTTATACTGATTTTTGCTTTTAATACATTTCAAATTTTGGGGAGTTTATTCCATAGGTCACTGCCTGAATACAAGAGGCTCGATTTATATAGGTTATTTCTGGGTCTTGGAAATGTTAGCAAATGGTTGTGTCTATGTTGGTTAACTTTGAAAGCTTTGGTAATCGTCAGAGGTGCATTTTGATTAACAACTTTTTGTATAAACACAGCTTTATTGAATAAAAGTCGGTTTCTAAATGTCAGGACATGTATTTGCTTATAATCCTAAATTGTTAGGGTGCTTGTTTTTAACGACACACGTTTTACTGCTCTTTTATATAAACGATGAATGAATTTCAAGTTCGTTTCACTGCAGGTATCCCAAATAGTTGATGCATAGTCAATGATTGGTAGAATGTGACCGCAAAAAATAGTTTTCGAGAGTGATTATTTAGAAAGTGTTTTATTTTGGATAATTGAAGTAGCCTGTGAGCTAGGCGTTTACCTAGTGACATAATGTGATCAGTCCAAGTCATATTTTTGTCAATGGTAACCCCTAATATTTTATGTGAGTCAACTTCTTCAACTATTCCGTTATCCAATAACAGAGGTTGAAACCTATCATTCATTTTTTGCCTTTTCTGTCTTGCTGATACGTACATACACTTTGTTTTTTTTGCATTTAAGGACATGTGTTTTAATTGAGTCCAAATAATCAATCTGTCAATACTGTATTGAAGTTTGCGAGTTAATCTGCTGGAGTCTGAATCACTACAAAAGAGAGTGGTATCGTCAGCAAACATTTCACAGTTACATTTAATAGAATTGGGTAAATCATTTACATAGACTGAAAACAAGAGCAGTCCCAATACTGAGCCTTGTGGTACCCCATATCTATTGGGTAGTAGTTAGGATGCTTGATTATTTACAGATACAAGCTGCTGCCTATTAGACAGAAAATGTTCTAGTAGTTGGATAACTTCAGGTGGCAATTTGTACAATTCTAATTTACGCAATAACGAAGAGTGGTTGATCACATCAAATGCTTTTTCAAAGTCAACAAAAAGGAGGCCAGTAAACTTATTGTCATTTATATTGTGTAGGAGACTGTCAGTGAGCTGAGTTAGAGCAGTGTGACAGGAACAGATTTTAGGAAACCCTGATTGATCCTCGTGCAATAGACTGTTTTTTATAAAGTAAGAATTTAGGGATATTTGTATGTGTTTTTCAATGGGCTTAGTTAGTACAGAGAGAATTGAAATTGGCCTGTAATTTGAAGGAGAAGAACAGTCACCTGATTTATGGACAGGTATAACTTTTGCCTTTTTAAACTTGAGAGGAAAACACCTTTTCTCAATACACAAATTGTATAGATATGTCAATCTTTCAACAATAACCGGACTAGCGAGTTTTATAATCCGAGCATCTAACTTGTCTAGATCACGTGTTCTAGAATTCGTTTGCATTTTTATGCTTTCTAATACGTCAAAGATTGTCATTGGCTGAAGATTAAATGGAAAGTTAATATGTTTTGAGTTAATATATTGTTGTAGGTAATGAAGATCATTTTCGCTTGACTTGTCACATGTTATAACTTTATTTGCTAAATTTGAAAAATGGCTGTTTAATTCATCAGCTGATATGTCTTTAATGAACTGCTGACTTTTTGAAACATGTTTATTACATAATGTATTGATGGCTTTCCAAATCTGGCGAGAGTCACTAGTGGTATATAACAACTTTTGAAAGTAATTACGCTTTGATTTGCGTTTAATGGAATTCACTTTATTCCTTTGTTTCCTAAATTGTTCATTTGTACCATGGGTTTTCAGATGGTTTCTTAAGTTTATCTCAGATTTTGTCTTTTGTTATCCATGGAGGTTTGGTTGTGTGTGTGTGTGTGTGTGTGTGTGTGTGTGTGTGTGTGTGTGTGTGTGTGTGTGCGTGTGTGTGTGTGTGTGTGTGTGTGTGTGTGTGTGTGTGTGTGTGTTAAACGTTCTGGGCTGTCAAGGGGGTTGCAATGGGCAATGCTGTGCACTCCTGACTGAAAGGTCATGGGATTGAAGCTAGTCAGAGGCAAAACTCGTGGGTACGCGTGTGCGCGCGCGCGCGTATGTGTGTGTAGTTGTTGTTGTTGTCTTCAATTTAACGTCTGTTCATTCTAAGTAATATTAGACGAGGGAAGTAGAAAGTGTAATGGAAGTTAAAGAAGGAGAGGAAGGAGTGGCAGGAGAAATGGTTAAGAAATAGCATCAGTGTTGTTGTTAGCATCAGTGTTGTTGTTTTTTTGTTGGTTTTTTGGGGGGGCGGACCTAGAAAAGTAATAATGATAATACTCTTAAATAGGAGCAAAATTTAAACTCAACGATGTGGAAACATGAAAAAACAATAATGTAACTACAATGAATTTGCAAGTGGACTATGCAATAAAAATCTAGCAATGTAAAAGGCTAACTTTGATTTTTCAAATATATTTTCCAGAGACTGTTCAGAAAATTTAGGTAAAAAAGGTTTTACTCAAATAGGATATGAGTATTGGGAATATGATCCCCACATAGACATCTGACATGTTTACAAAATTTTGTAAGGAATGCATTTAACTTCATTCTAAAATAGTTCACCGTTCTCACAGATATAAAACGTGAATCTATTTGAGAAGGAGCCATATAACAAGAAATATGGGCAGTGGTCAAACAATTTTTTAGATACTGTTCCTTGAACTGATCAGTTTCTTTAAACTTACCCCATGAAGTTTGTTCTAATATACGGTATCCCTCCTGTATAGACAAGGGAACATGCAGTTCTATCGATTCCATGTCATGTCTTGCCCCCTTTCTTGCAGCTCTGTCAGCCCACTCATTTGAAAAAATTCCAACGTGAGAAGGCACGCAACAAAAAGAAACAGGAATACCTCTTAAACCTAGGAGGTGTATGACATATTTAATTTCAAAAATAATTCTGGAGACTTTCTTGAAGTTTGAGGATTTTATAGCATACAATACTGACTTGGAGTCAACACAAAGCAAGATATGAAAGAAGGAAAATAGAAAATCAAGAATACAGTTAGGAGCCATAAGAAATGCAATAAGTTCAGCTGTAAATATTGAACGATGTTTACCAAGATAGTACAATTTCTCAATTTGAAGTGCTGGTATGACAAATGCAGAGCCTGTGTCATGATTTTCTAAAACAGATCCATCTGTATAAACTTTTAAGCAGTCAGCATACTTATTTTCAATATGCGGCCAAACATCTGCAACCATGATGGTTTGATTTTCATTCTTGTTTTCATTAATATATTCTATATCAAAACAGGCTTTATCCATCTCCCATGAAGGACATGGTAAAGCTTTTTTGTGTGTTTCTAAATCATATTTATTAAGTTTAGATTTTTTTAAGGAGGTCTGATACATAAGTGCCAATAGGCATTAAACACGAAATTTGTTTATTCCTTTTTGGAAAATTCGTTTCTGCTTGAACTTTAAATTCACTACAGACAAAATTTTCGTCATTTGTGCTCCGCGCACATGCACGTTCGTGCGTGCGTGTTTATTTATTTTTATTTTATTTATTCTTTTATATCGAGGATAATGGAACAAGCACTTATTCAAATTCAAATTCAAATTCAAAAGCTTTATTATCTCAAAGACAGAGAAATTCCGGCGGGTTACTCGCCATACATAAAAAACAATAAACATTTAAACATAATATTTAAAACACACACACACTGTCCAACATCAGCACGCACCCATCATGAGATAAAATGAACCACAGATCAGCAATATCTCAGCTAGCCACAAACCTACCCCAACAAAAATCACTTTACTCATGTGCGCACAAGTAAACCTGTACGTCCGCACATTCACAGTCACTCGCGCACGCGCACGCACGCTCGCACATTGTAAACATTCGTACCCATGCTCACGCATTTTAATAATATAAGTCAAATTGTTATAACATGTTGTATAAGACAAATATTAATTAAATTAATACTATGTTCTTTTAAGATATTGAACAGTCTAAAATAATAACGCGCACGTATTTAAAGAAAAAAAATGATAATAATAAATCATTTGTATAACATGTATGATAAGACAAATATCAGTGAAGTTAATACTCTATTCTATTAGAAACTGAACACAGTTTACACTAATAAAAGGTAGCCTTTAGTCTCTATCTCTCTCCCCCCTCCCCCCCCCCCCCCCCCCCCCCCCCCCCCCCCCCCCCCCCCCCCCCCCCTCTCTCTCTCTCTCTCTCTCTCTCTCTCTCTCTCTCTCTCTGTCGTGGGCTTTAGTTCAATTCAGATTTATTGTCATACACTATTAATTAGCAGAATTGAGGTTGGAATAAAACTATTTTTAAATCGCAGGGTTCTAGACTTGGGTACTCTGTAGCGCTTTTGAGAAGGCAGGAGTTCAAAATATTTTGCAAGCACATGTGTGTCATCACTCACAATCTGTCCAGCTCTGTCTCTCACACGGCATTCATACAAGTCATTCAGTTTCATTTGCTCACAGCCCACAATTTTGCCACATCTGGTTACAATCTTGTTTACTATGTTTTTGTTTTTAACAGTCAGGCCCCCATACCAACAAACCAAGGAAAATGAAAGGACAGACTCAATAAAGCATCGGTAGAAATTTTGTAAAACTTTTACATTTACTTTAAGACTTTGGAGTTTTTGAAGGAAAAAGATGCGTGAGTGGCATTTTCTATTTACAAGATCTGTATTAGCATCAACGTTTAGTTTATCATCAATAATAGTACCTAGATATTTGTATTGGTGTACACGCTCTACCTTTACACCATCAATGTAAAGATTTGGTATGGGCTGGGGGTCCCTGCGAAAATCAATCAACATTTCCTTAGTCTTTTTAACATTAAGGTCAAGACAGTTCTGTTTGCACCAGGAGGAGAACTCCTCAACTTGTTTAAAATACATGACATTGGAATTAGACAGATCTTCCAGAGCAGAGTCATCAGAATATTTGATTAACGGTATAAGATCAGAGCCAGTGCAGTCATTTGTGTAAAGGGTGAAAAGGATGGGGGACAGAACAGTGCCTTGGGGAGAACCAGTGGAAGTTGATCTTTGAGTGGATATGGCTTTTTGAAATCGAACAAACTGTGTCCGGTGTGTCAAAAAGCTCATTATCCAGAGAATTAACCGAGGACAGACATCTATTTATGTACTTTTTTACATCCAGTCCCCCGTGTGTATACGGTTTTGTAATTGTCATCTGTTCCCACCGGCACACAAGGGCCTACTCTTACGAAAAGCGGAACAGGATTTAACGTGTGCGCATGATGTGTGTGTGAGCGTGCGCGTGTTTGTTCATTCTTCCGACAAGACGACGTGCTGTGATCACTGTGGAACGACCATGGCCACACAGTAGAGTGTCTGTATCGTTATCGTCTAGTTTCAGACCACGATTTTAACAGAAACATCAGTGAGGATGACTATGATGAGGATAAGGATGACGATGATGGTGGTGATGGTGATGTTGATGATGTTAATGATGATGATTTTAATACTGATAACGATGATGATTTTGATTTTTATGATGATGTTGATGACGACGACGACGACGACGATGATGATGATGATGATTATGATGGTGGTGGTGGTGGTGGTGGTGACGACGATGATGTGATGATAGTGATGATGATGATGTGGAGGAGGAGGATGATCTTGATGAGGACGAGGATGATGACAACGACGACGGTGATGAAGATGATGAAGATGATGATGATGATGATGACGATTTTATTTAGTGCTGAATCCTGAACAGATGAACCTAAGCATCTGTCTTCAAACCATGTAAAAGCTTGCAACTAAATGATAAGACTCAAACCTACGAAACCAAGTTTTGGAGACAGAAAGACAGAGACAGAGAGATAGACAGATAGACAGACAGACAAAGAGACAGAGACAGAGAGAGACAGAGAGAGAGACAGATAGACAGACAGAGACAGACAGACAGAGAGAGAGAGACATACAGACAGACGGAGACAGACATACAGACAGGAGGAGAGAGAGAGAGAGAGAGAGAGAGAGAGAGAGAGAGAGAGAGAGAGAGAGAGAGAGAGAGAGAGAAAGAAAGAAAGAAAAACAGAAAGACAGAAAGAAAGAAAGAAAGAAAGAGAGAGAGTGAAGAGAGAGAGAGAGAGAGAGAGAGAGAGAGAGAGAGAGAGAGAGAGAGAGAGCATCCACACACCCAACGCAGACACCATACAAAACTTTACGATGATTTTAGATTTAATGAGCTAATTTTATAATACACCGGTACTTCACAGGATAAAGAAAATGAAAGACGATGACGATGTATGTGGCAAAAACAACATCATGAAAAGTACATAACAGATGCAAGCCCTCATCTACATAGTTACGCTCATAACCTAGGAAGCTCGCGCACGCACGCACGCGCGCGCACACGCGCACACACACACACACACACAATATAAAATAAAATTTAAAAAGTTTGACACATGTCTAATATCACAGATTGTGAAGAGACGTTAATGAAATTGAACGCATACATGCATGCACGCACGCGCACGCACACACACACACACACACACACACACGCATGCAGGAACGCGCGCACACCCTCCCCCCCCCCCCCCCCCCACACCACACACAACACACACAAACACACACACACACACTTCGGATGAGGCTATAAACCGAGGTCCCGTTTGCGAACGCACGCAGAACATCTTACGCGCACGTTACAACCCTGTACCGCCTTTCGGAAGAGTAAGCCACTATGTGCCGGTGGAAACGGATGACAACATTTACAAAAGCCGCATGCACACGGGGAATGGATGTAAAAAAAAAAGCGCATGAGAGCTTATTCCATAATCCTTGAACTAAAACAATAAATAAATTTTAAAAAACACATCCACACGCACGCTTTTTTCCTGTCTGCAATTGTATTTATTTCCCTATCAGAGTGGGGTTTTTTCTACAGAATTTTGCCAGGGATAACTCTCTTGTTGTCGTGGGTTCTTTTACCTGCGCTAAATAATTATGCGTAACACACGGGACCACGGTTTATCGTCTCATCCAAAAGACTAGCACCCAGACCACTACTCAAGGTCTAATGGATGGGGGGGGGGGGGAGTTTTTTTGTTCAAACAGGGATTCGAACCACCACACACTTCCGACCCGGACTTTTCGCTTTCTAGGCAGGTGCGTTACCTCTAGACCACCGATGCACACATTCTGGGACGGGGGGGATGGGGGGGGGGGGTTCTCTGCTAGAGCTCCAGGGTTGACTAATGATGAGACTTTGCCTTTGAGACCCTTTACCCTCCATACAGGTAGCCGCATTCCGACTTCGGGGATGATGTCTAAACATAACACCAGTGTGCATGCGGTTTAAAAACACACACCAAAAAAAGATATGTCGTCTATTTCTGCCAGCACAAAATAACTGACCCTTCCGAAGAGGCACAACGGGTTTTAACTTGTGTGCAAAATGGTCTCTCTGTATGCGTTCGTACACGGGACCTCGATGTATAGGTCTCCTCTGAAGGACTTTCTGGGAGGGGAGTCGGCAGTGATGTTAACTCCAGGGAAAAATCCTTCGGATGAGACTATAAACCGAGGCTCCGTGTGCGAACGCATGCAGAACATCTTGCGCACACGTTAAATGCTGTTCCGCTTTTCGAAAGAGTAGGCCATTGTGTGCCGGTGGGAGCAGATGACAAAATTTACAAAGCCGCATACACACGGGGACTAGGTGTTAAAAAAAAAGTACATGAGTCCTAAAAAAAACCAAGTCATCTGAGCGCTTTGATTCGTTGCTTTACAAGATTCAGCGCTATATAAATTCTATACATTATTATTATTATTATTATAAATCTCCTCTTACGGACGCCTCGGTGGTGGCTCGAACCCGGGTCGTCAAATCACGAGCTCAATGCTCTAACCACTAGGCCATCCTGACCCCGCCTCCCTCTCCCCTCCAACGAAAAAGATGAAATAAACGAGAGAAAAGCTTAGAAGACAACAAATTAACATTTAATAATAATAATATATGGAATTTATATAGCGCTGAATCTTGTAAAAAAACAAACAAATCGAAGCACTTGCACTCAATCATTTACAGGCATGCAACTCTCCTTAAACATAATGAACAACAGATTTCAAATCCATGCGCGCGCACGTATGCACGCACGCACACACACACACACACACACACTCGTCAGGGGTATTGTCTTCATATGGCTTAATGTCAAGAAAATCCTATGTACATGTATAATCATCCAATAAATGACAGATAAGAGAACTATATGTTATGATAGTGCATCATATAGTGTCATTAATGTTGACGTTGATATTGACCTTGACCCTGTGATTTTTTTAAAAAATCAAGCGAGTCTTAGTCTAGGAAATCAAATGACACAACAGTGTTAAGCATACAGCTATGTTTGAGTTTTTATCAATAACAACAACAAGAATAATAACAATAATGATGATGACAACAGTATTAAAAAAAATATTAACAACAATATTAACAATATTATTATTAACAACAATAATAATGATAGTAATGATGATGATGCATCATCATCATCATCACCACCACCACCACCACCATCATCATCATCATCACCACCACCATCATCATGATCATCATGGACACTTTCTGAGCGATTTACTTTCCTATGCAGGGGACGCACAAAACGCTTTACATTATAAAAAAGAAAGTAAAAAGCAGTACACTCAACAATCTATCTGACCATAACACTGTTCAATGTCAGATCAACTGGAGTCTTACAAACAGGACAACAATACAAACTGCAGAGCGACATGTTTAAACCACACTCTATGTCAAAATAGCATATTTTTCATGTGAGATCAGCGTTTGCCTGGAAAATAGTGCAATAAAATTAAGTATAGAGCAATATTGTTTTACAAACAATCTCTCTATCTCAACAAAGCATACAATGTAAGATCAAATTTAGCATTTCTTCTTCTCCGAACGCTCAGAAGCAACTAGTGTTGTCTGTCATATGAGTGAGAATCCGTATCGGTGCCGTTAAGCGCCTGACAAGTCAGGCCCAGCACATCCGACTTCGGCACGGATGAGAATTGTTATCTTTAAATCATCCTGGAAAAAAGGCAGGAGAATGGACCAATAAGGCAGGAAATAGACTATATATATATATATATATATATATATATATATATATATATATATATATATATATATCTTCAGTTTAACGTCTATTCACATTTAGTGAGTTTAGACGAAGGAAATAGACAAAAAGGAGGTGACAAGAAGAAAAGGAGCAAGGCTTGAACAAAGAGAGGGATAGAAAAGAGGGAGTTCCTAGCACAGAATTTCCAGAAGGTAGGGATGCTATTTATACTGACAGACCCCCGGCACCCTCAAGGGGAAAATTTAGCGTTTAGAAACAGGACAACGGCGCTAATTATTGAGCAATAATGACAGTTAAAGATCAGTCTTTGTCAACATAGCATACTTCAAAACAAAACTGATCTACTTAAATCAACATGTCAGTTCTTTCAAGATCAACCTTTGCCTTAAAAATATGCAGCATATTGAATCATAGAGCACTATTTTCTCCTACAGAACGATCTATGTGAACAGGGCATACTTTACTATAAGATCAACTTTAGCCCCAAGAACATCAATCATTTTTGCAAAGATCGTAACATTAAACTTCCGGATACTTTCTCAGATATAGAGACTAAAGACGAGGCTGGGGCAGTCGCGCGAGATTTACTTGAAGTTTCCGGTGAAAAGGCAAAATCGAAACCGGTTCTGCCATCACTTTTGGACTTCCGACAACAGTGAAAGTACATCTCCAAGAAAACTTTGCGAAACCTCCGAGCAATCAAACAATAGCACAGACAATTCAACCCACTGTTGGACACGTAGAGAACCCTAACGATCACCCACGTCTTCATGAAAATGCTGGCGTGTTGTTTGAATGACGTCAGAGTTAAATGAGCGAGAACGTTTGCAGCGATGACAGGGGGAAGAAGACAGCACGTCACAAAGACCAGAACGTAAGCAACGTTGACGTTATGTTTCTTTTCAGCCAACTCCGCAGATGAACGTAAAGTTTTACGTAAATCTGCCTTTTGTTTGGACACCACAGTAATCAGTATCACGTTCACCAGGATGACAACTGCCAAAAGAAATGACATCAAATTGGCCAAGAAAACTTCGTAGTCACGACGAAATGACTGCAAAAGAGTTCCTTGATAATCGTCCTGCACTTGGGAAGGGTGTGAAAAAGATAACGTTACTTCCCTCACAAGTTGTGGGCAATGGATGACGAAGCACACAAAACTGATGACCAAGATCAGGCATCGTGTATGACGAACAGTAATGGAGATCTTAGCTTTCATAGGCCGCACAACCACACAACACCTTTCCACGGCAAGAATGGTTACGATCAAAAGATTAAAAGTTAGTAAGTAATAAGCAACGAACCGTTCCAGCGCTTGTATAATCGGCTTGGTGTTCATCTCAATGCCGGAAGAGTCTTCTTCAAAGGATGTGTCTCTTGTTTGGTCTGTTTCTGTAGTTGTTGGAAGATTCGAATTGGTGCTGCCAAAGACTGGATCTAGGTCGTGCTCTAAAGTATCATTGACATCAGGGAGATTATTCAACTGAAAGTTAGCACCAGGTCCTAGTAACCTCTTCAAAAAATGCCCTAGTTCCTCCTCAGCATTTTGGGCCAGTGAGTCATTGAAACAGGTGCAGTTGAAGCATACGTCACGTTTGCTCAAAATGGAGCTCAACTCCTTCAACAGCTTTTCATCTGGGTGAACCAGGCCTCGGAGTTTCTGGTGAGCGGCGATGGCAGGATAGATGTCCGAATACACAGACAGGAACAAGATAGCAAGGTCAGCCAAGGTCAAGGCCTGCAGGAGGCAATATGGCGGAGAGGACCGGAAGCATTTGTGGAAGAGCACACCCAGGCACAGGAAGTTGAGGGTGACGCCGATGATGACGATGACGGAGAGAACGATTCCTTGGCAGATGAAAATGAACTGGAGGTTGTCGAGAATTTCACTCACTCCTATGCCAGGATCCATGTCTGAGTGAGATCTGGTGTCTGCTTCCTCGTCCATCTTTCTTCACAAGCTGTTGATTTTTTTATATTGTTGATTAATACTGCTCCTGTATGATTGTTCTAATCACAAAGACACTATCATGTATCAAAGCGAAAAAAGCAAAACAAATTGTGAACACAACGTAACAAAAGTAAAGTTGAACCTCAGAGGCCAAAAGATAACTTCTGCTCGAAACAAAAAAAATATTCCTCCAACATCTATTTAGCAGATTATTTATTGCCAATGCAATCACTTGACACCTTGGAAGTATGTACCATAATTGCACACGTCAAACAATTTTTTTTAAACCACCACCACCCACTGGAAACATTGAAGCATGGAGAGTTTTACATCTAAAGAAAAAAATCCAGATCGTAAACACAAGTAACACCCTTTAGTGCTTTAGCAGGTACCAGCATGAAGAACCTCAACATAATCCTTGCGCCTGTCTCAAAACATTCAGATCAGAAAAGCACCCACGATATTCTTCATTGCTACCATACGACGTGGATTCTAGTACACCAGAGAATACACACAGACAAAAAGACTTTAAATCCTCACAAATCACACTAAACAAAACGGGCGTCTGTTTGTGTCCACGGAAAGTGACAGACTATGGGACTGTAACCTGACATCCAGACTGGCAACGTACAGATGATGGAGACACGGCTGCCACTGTCTGCTGATTTGCCTTCCATGCCTGGCCCTGGCCTACCCCCCCCCCCCCACCTCCCTCCATCCCCCCACCCACCCCCACCCCCACCATCTCTCTCTCTTTCCCTCTCTCCCTTCCTCCCTCCCTCCTCCCTCTCCCTCTCTCTCTCTCTCTCTCTCTGGCTCACCAATGCACATCGCATCATTCTCTTTGTGGGTGTGTGGAAAAGCCAGGAAATATTTCCTAGCCATGCGCAATAAATGTAGAATAAAAACCGTGCTACCCAATCCTGCTTATCTACAACTGACAGATTGAGTGTGTGTGTGTGTGTGTGTGTGTGTGTGTGTGTGTGTGTGTGTGTGTATGGGGGATGGGGGGTGAGTGGAAACTGAAAGAAAGGAGGAAAAGAGAAGTTGATAATCGTCTGGAGGATCTGAGGTGGTGGTGATGGTGGGGGGGGGGCGGGTTGAAGGGAGGAAGGGGAACTGGAATAGAAGGCTGGTTCGGGAGGTGGGAGAGAGAGAAAGAGAGAGAGGGGGAGAAAGAGGGAGAGAGAGAAAGAGAGAGAGAGAGAGAGACTATAGGATTGTAATCAATAGTCCCCCAAAAAAGGTTTACAGCTCGGAACAAATTTGTTACCCCGTCTGAGAGCTTTAAGCAGCAGTGTTGTGGCGAAACGTTCCTTTTTCCAGTGATGCTTATTGCTGTCTGAGAACCACTCGAGGCCAGACACAAGTGTTGTGTTTATGCTCTGATCGGTCCTTTTCCATTATTTTGTATCTGGATCTTTTTGAATAGACTCCATTTTGGATCCACAATATTCACAGAATACTTACTTTCACTGGTTTAACTCTTTTGTAACTTATATGTTGGGCATAATTTCTTCCTTCTGTTTACCACCATCTTTTACAGACAGCTTTGATAAAAAACAAATCTGGTGACGACGGTTCTCTAAGGTAATGTTGAGTGAGGGCAGAAAGAAAATGGCAGACCCCCAACATCCTACATTGCAAACATCACTGAGATCAGTGGTCTGGGAGGAGGGCTACAGGAGATGGTAGAACTCAGCAGAGACAGAGAGAGATGGCGAACCCTGGTGGTGGCATTGCGTGGAGCTCCTACCGACGACAGCGGCGATGGAGACAGTTGAGTTGAGTTTGTTGATCAAGCACACAAGTATGAATTTTTTTTTTTTTTTTTTTTTTTTTTTTTTTTGCTGCCTCATCTTCTGTGACGTCCCCCGTCCTGCTGTTCCCACGCCGCTCAATCCAATCTCCCCGCCACAACCATACCTAGGTTTGTTATGTCTCATCCTCAGAGTCGGAGGTCCACAGGGAGCCAATCACTATCAGGCCGCCGTGGGGCCACCAGCCAGAGGGGCCCTGCACTGCTGCTGGGTCACTTTGGCGGTGTTCAGTGGTGCCTGTTCTGAGCTAACATACGCAGGACACCACCTACTAAACCCCCTACTAACGACAGTATTAGCTCAGTCGCGGAGCCAGACTGAGTGAGTTGCCCACCCGAGGTAGCAACCACCACAACGTCCCTCCAACAACCGTCCCCTGCAAACCCCCAACCCCAAAGGCTTTGACACAAACTCACCACAGGCACAGAAGTGTATGGGCAAACCGAATCTGAGGCCACCATGAGACCAGAGAAACTGGGACCACCGAATCAGAGGCAATTTTTTTAATTGCATGATGATCAATGACAATGAGGATGACGTAATGATGCTGCTGTGGAAGTGCATATGCTTTGAGACTACTTGACAGGGCTGTACTCTACGCTTACTATCATAATATATCCCGGCGTCAACCGGGCCCGAGAGATACAGACACCTGCAGTGTTGGTCAGGTAATTTGAGCAACACTCTCAAACTCGCATCCGTTAAGTGGATGAAGCTCGACTGTGTGGTCCCAGTCTTCCCACTGAGCCCACAGCACACTCACTCTGGGTAGGAGCCGGCCGGAGTCCGAAAAATCCCTATGACTCTTATGGGATTCGAACCCGCGACCTTCCAGTCCGTAACCCAAGGCGCTAACCACTGCGCCATGGCGGCTGGTAACACAAGTATGAATTTACTCTTGCCACTAGCATGTTTAACATAGTTGTGTGTTCCTCCTTCTCTTATCAGCTTTCAAGGGTGGCCAGGGCAGACGAGGGGGATAGGACTTTGATTTTGTCAATGCGACTTTGATCTTGTCAATGTGACTTTGATCTTGTCAATGTGACTTTGATCTTGTCAATGCGACAGACACAGCCTAACTTTCAGAAGTGTCTTGTTGTACGGGACAAGAGAGGATAACTAATGCTTCAGTCACTGCTGAATTCACTCACACCTAGAAGCCAATTTCAAATAATGTCATGCAAAAGGAAGGATCTCATGACTTCTACTGCTTTGAGAAACAAGCAGCCCCCTGACTATCAGCAAAGTCACCATCAAATGTAATGAAGCTTTCATTCCCTGTGGACACAGGAAATTCCAAAGTTTTTCACTGATGCAAATCTCAACAGGAAAGCAAACCAAAACAAAAGCCTTAATTTTGTAAACAGGAAAATTACAGTGCCCTTACCATACCATACCGTGCCATACCATGCCGTACCATACCATACCATGCCATACCATGCCGTACCATACCCTACCATACCATACCATACCATGCCATACCATTCCATACCATACCACGCCATACCATACCATACCACACCATACAATACCATACCATACCATGCCATGCCATACCATACCATACCACACCATACCATACCATACCATACCATGCCATGCCATACCATACCATACCACACCATACCATACCATTCCATACCATACCACGCCATACCATACCATACCATACCATATCATTCCATACCATACCATACCATACCATACCATGTCATTCCATACCATACCATGCCATACCTTTCCATACCATTCCATACCATACCTTTCCATACTATTTCATACCATACCATACCTTTCCATACCTTTCCATACCATTCCATGCCTTTCCATACCTTTCCATACCATTCCATACCATACAATACCTTTCCATGCCATACCTTTCCATACCATTCCATACCTTTCCATACCATTCCATACCTTTCCATACTATACCATACCTTTCCATATCATACCATACCGTACCATACCATACTACACCATACTATACCATACCATACCTTTCCATACCATACCATACCGTACCGTACCGTATCATACCATACTATACCATACCATACCATACCAGACCAGACCATACCGTACCATACCATACTATACCGTACCATTTTCCACCAAACCATAGTATATCACACCACACCTCACGGGGGACGGAATAGCCTGGTGGTTAAAGGGGTGCATTTGTGATCTGCTAACCCGGGTTCAAATCTCGTTCAAGATGATTTTTCCACTGGAGTTAACATAAGTGCCGACTCCATTCTCCCCGAAAGTCTTTCGAATGAGACTATAAACCGAGGTCCCGTGTGCAAACGCACGCAGAACATCTTGCGCACACGTTAAAACCCGTTCCGCTTTTCGGAAGAGTAGGCCCTTGTGTGCCGGCGGGAACGGAGACAAAATTTACAAAACTGCATGCACTCGGGGACTGGATGAAAAAAGCACACGAGTGCTTATTCCATTATCCTCGAAAAAAAAGAAAAAATAAATAAATACCATTGCCATACTGTTCCTAAACTATGGCTTAAACGCATCATTAATAAAATCAACACTCAACTTTGCAAAAACCAAGAAACACTCCCAAAAAAATTCGACATGACATTCCATGGATGGTCTCCCCTCTTTACCAGGCCATGCACGGAACATGCGCTTTCCTCAGGGGAAATGACGTCACAGCAATGGCAGACCAGCTCTTTCATTCAGGCATGGAAAGTTCATGAATAGTGATGTGACTGGATGGAGAATTAGACTCCGTGTTTTGCTGGGGTAGATAATTACCATGTGCTGGTTGACTTTCTCTGTCTCTGTCTGTCTGTCTGTCTATCAGTCTGTCTGTATCTGTCTCTCTGTCTGTCTTGGTCTGATTTTTCTGTGTGTCTACAATATATCACAATATGATACAATACAAAACAATGCATAGCAACTCAACACAACCAAATGTAATGCAATAGTTCAAGGCACAGCCTGAAATACACTACACTGCACTGCAATACACTACACTACACTACACTCCACTTCACTACACTACACTATTTCATAATATTATATACTACACTACACTACACTGCATTACACTATTCTACACTACACCATGCTCTGTCATAATATATATTCTGTTACATCACAAAACAATACAATGCAAGTAATACAACACATCAGAATATAATGTAACACTACCGAAAAAACCGCTCATGACATAATCAACCCACAACTGTGCAAATCCAGACAGGATCTGGAGGGAGGTAACTGCCAGTAAATCAAGTGGATGGTCTACCCTGTGCAGGAGGCCAGCACCAAACATGCGCATTTCTTCCAGGAAATGACGTCAAAGCAATGCAGACGATGGCTTCCACTCACAAGAGAAGCAGACGTGAAAAAGTCGTTAACAGAGATATCTCCTCCTCCTCTCTCTTCTTCTTCTTCTTCTTCTTCTTCTTCTTCTTCTTTTTCTTCTTCTTCTTCTTCTTCTTCTTCTTCTTCTTCTTCTTCTTCTCTTCTTCTTCTTCTTCTTCTTCTTCTTCTTCTTCTTCTTCTTCTTCTTCTTCTTCTTCTTCCTTCTCCTCCTCCTCTCCTCCTCCTCCTCCTCCTCCTCCTCCTCCTCCTTCTTCTTTCTTTCTTTCTTTCTTTCTTTTCTTCTTCTTCTTCTTCTTCTTTTTCTTCTTCTTCTTCTTCTTCTTCTTCTTCTTCTTCTTCTTTTCCTCTTCTTCTTCTTCTTCTTCTTTCTTCTTCTTCTTCTTCTTCTTCTTCTTCTTCTTCTTCTTCTTCTCCTCCTCCTCCTCCTCCTCTCTTCTCTTCTTCTTCTTCTTCTCTCCTCTCTCCTCTTCTTCTTTCTTTTTCTTCTTCTTTCTTTTCTTTCTTTCTTCTTCTTCTGTCTTCTTTTTTTTCTTCTTCTTCTT
>CM054167.1:6043781-6063781 GCA_028751875.1 Rapana venosa | reverse complement strand
GCCTTTCTTCTACAGTATGTTACCAGGTTATAACTCTCTGTTGCCGTGGGCTCTTTTATATGCGCTAACTTTCTTTGCATACAGAACCTTGGAGTATCGTCTTATCTGAAAGACTAGTATGCAGACCACCACTCACAATTTAGTGGATGGCAGGAAAAAGTTCCTTTTCACACGGGATATGAACCTTCAATTTCTCATTTCTTTAGACAGGTGCGTTATGTCTTGACCACCAAACCAACTTGAACATAATAAACCCACAAAATAATAGGATATATTAAAAAGTATTCCCATACCCAGTGCAGGCGTTAAGGAGCGAGGCGTCAGAGATCTCACTTCTCTAGGGCCAGCATATTGAGGGCGGCGCCCATCGCCTCTCCCTCGTTGCTTTACCTTCCCTGACCTTAAAGAAGGCAGGTATCCATTTACAGCTGGGTGAACTGGGGGACTGTATTGATTCCAAGGCCAATAAATCAGTCACCCTTTCGCCAGGCAGCCACGCTCAGCGCTGCAAAACCTTAGCCTGGGGAAAATACAGAGTTCTGACCACTGAGCTATCGCGTCCCTTACAATATACAGCTGACTGAAAAATCACTTTTCAACGACTTTGTTGTCACATTTATGCGGCGTAACAGTCACTCACATGGTTTGTTCTGGAAAGTACACACACCAGCCAACGTCCGGACATGCGCCTTCCCTAGAGGAAGTGACGTCAAAGCAACAGCAGACGATGGCTTTGGGACTGAAGCAGACTGGAAAAGGTCCATGAATAATGATAGGAATGCATGGGAAAATTAAGCTCCTGTTTTTAGTTGGGGTGGGTGATAGCCTGCACTGTGGGACTGTGTCTTTTTGTCTGTGTGTGTGTGTGTGTGTGTGTGTGTGTGTGTGTGTGTGTGTGTGTGTGTTGTGTGTGTGTGTGTGTGTGTGTGCGCGCGCGCGCATGGAAGCTTGCAAATATGAATATTTCAAATTGGTATATTGACATTGGGAATCTGAAGAAATGGATCCCTGGCTCAAGACAATTGGGATTGCCATCCATCTGCCTTGCCTTGCCATGCCTTGCCATGCCTTGCCTTGCCTTGCCTTGCCTTGCCTTGCCATGCCCTGCCTTGCCTTGCCATGCCTTGCCTTGCCTTGCCATGCCTTGCCTTGCCTTGCCTTGCCATGCCATGCCTTGCCTTGTCATGCCATGCCCTGCCTTGCCTTGCCTTGCCATGCCCTGCCTTGCCATGTCTTGCCTTGCCTTGCCTTGTAGTTAGCCTAAGCCTGAGCATGCCTGCCTGCATGCCTGATGGACTGCTAGCTGCATGATGTTCTTGCCATGCAATTGCAGCTGTTCATTTCCCTCCACTTGCTAACATCTTGTATAAAAGAAGAGAAAACGAAGAAAATAGTAAACTTCCCACATTTCAGTGTTCTTTTTTCCACATTCTGCACTCTAGTTCAGCAATAGAAATAATTCCAAAAGTCATATTATATATATTATATTATTAGTAATTCTACTATATAAGAAAGAAGAGAAAAGAAAAAATAAGAGAGAAAAGATAATAATAGATAATAATAATAGAGAAAATAGATAATAATAATAGACAGACAGACAGACGAGACGAGACAGAAGAGATAGAAGATGAAGATAGAGATAGATAGACAGATAGAAAGATAAAGTAGAAGTCAAACACAGAAACAACAACAGAAAAAAAAGGACAGAAACCCCTAAGCTTAACAGTACGCCATTTTAGATGTCTTATTATTGGTTATGCAACCCCAACACCACACAACACAACGCCCCACCCCACACACCTACCACACCCAAAAAAAAAACACAGCAAAACAAAAAACACCCAACACACACAAAACCTCCAACAGGAGACAGAGAAAGAACAAAGCAAGAACAAACACAGAAAAAAGAAAGCAGATATACAAACAGCAAAACCGGTACACTCAGCACAGACCCTATAACACAGGTCAACACCGGGAACACAACGCACCGCACACACCAGGGACAAACAGCAACAACAAAACAAAGCAAAACAAAGAACAACAACAGCCAGCAAGCAACAACAACACAAAAACAGCCAGCAGCAACAACAATAACAAAACAACAACAACAGCAACACAACAAGAACAACAAAACAACACCAACAACAGCAAACACAGCAACAACAAACACAAGCAACACACACAAAACAACAGCAACAACAACAACAACAGCAGCAAAACAGAAACAGCAACAACAAGACAGAACAACAACACAACAACAACAGCAACAACAACAACAACAACAGCAACAGCAAGAACAACAGCCTGTGGATCAGTTATAGATCTAGTAACCCACCTGCCTAGTAGATATAAAAATTGTTGGGTCGGTCCCCGTTTCTGCCCAAACTTCTCCCTTCATTCACACAACCTAGAGTGGTGGTCTGGATGCTAGTCTTTCGGATGGGACAATAAACGAGGTCCTGTGTGCAACACGTATCCAGAGCACGTAAAAAAACACCCCACGGCAGCAAGAGATTTGTCCCTGACAAAATACTGTTGGAAAAAAGCTACTCTGACAGGGAAACAAATGCACTTGCAAACAGGGGGAAAAAATGAAGGGCGCTGCTTTTGTCGCAATCTCTCCCTGGAAAGAGCAGCCCGAATTTCAGGAAGATAAATTTGCTGTGACTGAAAGTGGTATTCCATTGATTTGTTATCCCAATTCCATTCCATTCAAGCCTCAGGAAAGAGATCAAGGGGTATACACTTTCTCGGGGACATTTTCGATGAGTTTATTTGATAATGTGGTGTAACATAAAAAAAAAAGTGAAATATTGCTCAAACTGCCTTATCGCCTTTCTGGTAAAAACTTAAAATTGGAGAGAGAGAGGGAGAGAGAGAAGGGGGGAGAGGGAGAAGAGAGAGAGAGGGAGGCAGGGAGAGGAGAGAGAGAGAGAGAGAGAGAGAGAGAGAGAGAGAGAGAGAGAGAGAGAGAGAGAGAGAGAGAGAGATGGGACACCCAGTTCCCACTATTCATTTGTGCTATGATGCAATCTACCGAAATTCAAAGGAAAAATATCTAAAAACAAATGCTTTTGAAAAGAGAAAGAAGAATATGGAAGAAAAGAAAACATTCCACAAGCAAGACATGGAAAGGGAGATAACGGCCAGTGACTAATGGGGGAATTGTCTCCCCTGTGTGACACACCACACGCATACTGGCACGTTCCCTGCCGGAAGTGACATCAGGGCAATGGCCGATGACCTTTTGTTTTTGTCTTGTGGGGGCTCATATATCAAGGTTATAAATAGTAAGGGGGAATAGGGATAAAAGGAGGGAGGGGATAGGATGGGGGTAGGTGGAGGGGGGGGAGGGGGGGGGGGGGGGGGTAAGGAGGATGAAGAAATAGATTCGTCAGGTTTAAGAAGAAATTGGTATTCCTTTTTTGTCTTTGTGTCTGATTCTGCTTCTGTGTTGAATTGTGTTGTGTTGAAGTGACATCTCTCACTCTCTCTCTCTCTCTCTCTTCTCTCTCTCTCTCTCTCTCTCTCTCTTCTCTCTCTCTCTCTCTCTCTCTCTCTCTTCTCTCTCTCTGTGTGGAGGGGGGGGGGGGGGCGTTGGGTTTTTTTTTCTTTTGTTTGTTTGTTTGTTGTTTTTTCTTGTTTTTTGTTTGTTTCTTTTAGTGTGTTTTGTTTTTGTGTGTGTGCTGTTTTTGTTGTTGTTGTTGTTTTTGGGGGGTCTTTAGTTTGTTGTTTGTCTGGGTTTAAAAAAAAGGTTTTTCCCTTTGTTTCTAGTGTTTGAGAGTAGGAGTATGGGGTTCATTATTAAGATGTATCCCTCCGGGAGGGGACTGGATATAAAAGAGCACACGAGTACTTATTCATTATCCTGGTAATAAAAGAATTTGTCTCTCTTATAATGTGTAGATGTTCTTTTTACGACTTTATTGGGGTTTTTCCCCTCTTTATTGTGAATGCATGGGTATTGGGCTTATTTTATCATCTTGACGTTCAATTTGTATGATAATAATCAAAAAGTGTTGATGGTGATCGTATGCTATGTGAGTATTATATATTTAGTATTATCCTTGAAACACACCTACACACACACACACACACACACACACACACACACACACACACACACACACACACACACACACACACACACACATTCTCTCTCAATGACTGTATAGGTTTGGATTTTTCCTTTTCTTTTGTTTATTGTTTTTAGTGTGTGAGTGTATGGGTATTGACTTTATTTCATTATCATGACATATAATTTGAACGAGTATAATCAATAATAATAATAATAATAATAATAATAATAATAATAATAATAATAATAATAATAATGTAAGGAATTTATATAGCGCTGAATCTTGTAAAGCAACAAATCAAAGCGCTCAGATGACTTTTTTTTATATCTAGGATAATGGAATAAGCACTCATGCGCTTTTTTTACACCAGTCCCCGTGTGTATGCGGTTTTGTAAATTTTGTTATCTGTTCCCACCGGCACACAATGGCCTACTCTTTCGAACAACGGAACAGGATTTAACGTGTGCGCAAGATGTTCTGCATGCGTTCGCACACGGGGCCTCGGTTTATATAGTCTCATCCGAAGGATTTTTAAAATGAGTGTTGATGGTGATCGTGTACTGTTTTGAGAATTATATATTTGATATTATCTCTGAAATGCACACACACTCTCTCTGTCTCTGTCTCTCTGTCTCTCTCTGTCTCTCTCTGTCTCTCTCTCTGTCTGTCTGTCTGTCTGTCTCTCTCTCTCTCTCTCTCTCTCTCTCTCTCTCTCTCTCTCTCTCTCTCTCTCTCTCTCTCTCTCTCTCTCTCTCTCTCTCTCTCACCTTTTATCGTTTTGCTTATAGTTATAGTGTATCCTGATGAAGGATTCATACTTTATATTTTCAATACTTTATTGGGCTTGTCGGCTGTACTTAAGTTTTAATGAATGCCCTATTTCAATATCTTATTGTTATATGTAACAAGTATGTGTACCATTTGACAATGTGTCGATGTTTATTTTTATGACTTATTAAGTTTGGTTGTTGTTATTTTTTGGCTTTGTTGCTGTTGTTTGTTTTTCTCTTTTTTTCTTTTTTCTTCTTTGTGTTGGTTTTTCTTTTTCTTTTGTTTGTTTGTCTGTTTTGGTTGAGGTTTTGGGGGGTGTGGGGTGGGGTGGTGTTTTTAGGGTTTTATTTTATTTGTTTGTTTGTTTTTTGTTGTTGTTTTTTGGAGGTAAAAAGAGTTATTTCCTTTGTTTCTACTGTGTGAGAGTACAAGTATTGGGTTATTATTAAGTTGTATCCCTACGGGCGGGGACTGGATGTAAAAAAGCACATGAGTGCTTATTTATTATCCTCAAAATAAAAGAATTTGTCATTGTCACTGTCATTGTCATTCTTCCCCCCCCCCCTCTCTCTCTCTCTCTCTCTTATTTGATTTGATTTGATTTGATTTGATTCTCTGTCTCATTTATTTGACTCCCTCTCTCTCTGGTCTCTGATTTTATTTGATTTGATTTGATTCTCTGTCTCATTGATTTGACTCCCTCTCTCTCTCTGTCTCTGATTTGATTTGATTTGATTTGATTCTCTGTCTCATTGATTTGACTCCTCCTCTCTCTATATGATTTGATTCTCTCTCTCTCTCTCTCTCTCTCTCTCTCTCTCTCTCTCGATAGATAGATAGATAGATAGATAGATAGATAGATAGATAGATAGATAGATAGATAGATAGATAGACAGACAGACAGACAGATAGATAGATAGATAGACAGACAGACAGACAGACAGACAGATAGATAGATAGATAGATAGATAGATAGATAGATAGATAGATAGATAGATAGATAGATAGATAGATAGATAGATAGATAGATAGATAGATAGATAGATAATGATGTTGTCATGTTCCACCATAGAGAACAAGCCAGGGTAGGACATGTAATCTTTATCATCAACTCTGTGTTCCCTTGGGTAGTTTGTTGTTGACACTTCCTGGAACCAGCAGAAAGCAAAAAGAGGAAGCACCTACACACACACACACACACACACAACACACACACACACACTACACACACACACACAACACACACACACAACACACACACACACAACACACACACACACACACACACACACATACACATACGCAACACACACACACACACACACACACACACACACACACACACACACACACATACGCAAACACACACACACACATACGCAACACACACACACACACACACACACACACACACACACACACACACACACACACACACACACACACACACACAGATTATGGCGATCCTTTGATGCGGTTTTAGAGAAACAAACACTTTCTTTAAAAACACTCTAGTGGACATGGCATGTTGACCACAAAACCAATGAAGGCCTTGAATGGACAAGCCCCCCTGTGGCCATTATAATGACCATCCTGCCTGGTATGCAAATGACAGTCCAGGACCCTACAGCTGAGTGGTTAAGACCATTCAACTTCGATTCCATCAAGTCGTGGGTTCCAATCTCGGTGGCGTCTCGTGAATTAAGGGTGGGGATTTTTACGATCCTTCACGTCAACTTCAAGAGCATACCTGCCAGTGCCTTAATTCCCTTCGTGTATATATATATATACATATAAAGGTAAAGGTGTCCCGTAACCTATGTGGTCTTAGGGGAGCGAGGTGTCAGAGACCTCACTTCTCTAGGGGCCAGCATATTGAGGGCGGCGCCCACCTCCTTTAGCTGTCTGTCGCCGTAAAGGTAGGGTAATAGGTCAAGGTGTCCCATACCCTATGTGGTCGTAGGGGAGCGAGGCATCAAAGACCTCAGCTTCTCCAGGGACCAGCATATTGAGGGCGGCGCCCATCTCCTCTCCCTCGCTGCTTTACCTACCCTGACCCTTAAGAGGGCAGGGGCCAATTTACAGCTGGGTGAGCTAGGGGACTATACTGAAGCCAAGGCGCGCAAACGGTCACCCATCCAAGTGGTAACCACGCTGGATGCTGCTTAACATTCGCTGGGGGAAAGCGCGTGCTCTGACCACGTTTAAGATCCCGTGATTCGTGTCAGCATTCGGTGGGTTACGGGAACACGAACCTATCCAGCATGCTTCCCCAAAGTCAACCCGGGCTCGATTCCCGCTCAAGGGGATATTTTCCCCCGGAGTTAACATCAGTGCAGACGCCACTCTCCCCAAAAGTCCTTCGGATGAGACTATAAACCGAGGCCCAGTGTGCGAACGCACGCAGAACATCTTGCGCACACGTTAAATCCTGTTCCGCTTTTCGTAAGAGTAGGCCATTGTGTGCCGGTGGTAACAGATGACATAATTTACAAAACCACTTACACACGGGGTTTGGATGTTTAAAAAAAAATCACATGAATGCTTATTCCATTATCCTCGATATAAAAGAATAAATAAATAAATAAATAAATAAATAAAGTATCGTTAGGTTACGGGAAAGGAACATGTCCAGCACACATCCCCAAAGTCAAATGCCGGCAGTGGTGGGGTAAAAGCTGTCGCATACGCAAAATCTGATCATTGGTGAACCTGGGGGCTGTACCCAGGTACCAAACCAAATGACAAGCCTGCGTCTTTCTGGGGTGGAGAGAGCGGGTGGCAATGAGCGACATGAAGGCAACATGAATATTTTATTTTATTTTATTCTTTTATTTCGAGGAAAGTCGAATAAGCACTCATGTGCGGGTTTTTTTTTACAACCCGTGTGTATGCAGTTTTGTAAATTTTGTCATCCGTTCCTACCGGCACACGATGGCCTACTCTTCCGAAAAGCGGAACGGGTTTTAAGGTGTGCGCCAGATGTTCTGTGAATGGCAATGTGTGTATGTTAGCGTACAGTACGTCATCTAAATCTTGGAGAATATGAGGGTAGATTTTGTGGAGAAAAAAACTCAGAAGATAAGGCAGAAGACAAAAAATAACCCAAACATACAAAAAAAATCATTGAGAGCAAGAAAGATCGCCAGAGCTTATTTTGGTATCACAAACACTACTTTTGGCTTGTCCAGATACTAGTTCAGTAACGTTTGTTGGGAGGGCAGGTCTGTGACCATACCACAGCTATGACGCAATTCATCCAATGGACGATGACGAAATCGTGTGACACTCAGAGGGGAGATAACTATCATTGACCTTTGCAATCTTATTTCCTATTTGCGTCAAGTCAGGCGCTAAAAGTGCACGAGCTTGTCCGACAATGACAGCTGCCATAGCAACTGTACGCCAGGCGATCTGTATCATTCGTCAGGAAAAGGTTATGAATAGAGATGGGGAAATATGGAATAAATAGACTGATTGGTTGCAGAGCGCTATTATGCCATCGTTAATTCTGTCTCCAGTGTGGGTGCATGGGTGGGTGGTATGTGTGCTCGAGTGTGTGTGTTTATCTATCTGTCTGTCTGTCTTTCTGTCTATCTATCTGTGTGTCTGTCTTTCTGTCTGTCTATCTGTGTGTGTGTCTGTCTGTCTGTCTATCTGTCTGTCTGTCTGTCTGTCTAGTCTATCTAGCTATCTATTTGTCTGTCTCGTCTATCTGCTATCTATCTGCTCTGTCTGTCTGTCTATCTATCTATCTGTCTGTCTGTTTCTTCTATCTAGTATCTGTCTGTCTGTCTGTGTGTCTATCTATCTTCTGTCTTCTGTGTCTGTCTGTCTGTTAGTCTATCTAGCTATCTAGCTAGCTATCTGTCTGTCTGTCCATCTATCTATCTATTATTCTGTCTGTCTTCTTCTGTCTATCTATCTATCTGTCTGTCTATCTATCTATTATATATCTTTCTATCTATTTATTATTTATACTATCTGTCATTTTTCTTGTCATTCTATCTGTCTGTCTGTTAATCTATCTATCTTATCTATCTATCTCTGTCTGTTCTGTCTGTATTATATACTTATCTTCTATCTATCTATTCTTTTATATCGAGGATAATGGAATAAGTACTCATGTGCTTTTTTACATCCTGTCCCCGTGTGTATGCGGTTTTGAAAATTTTGTGATGTTCCCACCGGCACACAATGGCCGACTCTCAAAAAGCGGAACCAGATTTAAGGTGTGCACTAGATGTTCATCTCGTTCGCATACGGGGCCTCGGTTCATAGTCTCATCCGAAGGACGTGTGTTGTGTGTGTGTGTGTGTGTGTGTGTGGTGTGTGTGGTGTGTGTGTGTGTGTGTGTGTGTGTGTTGTGGTGTGTGTGTGTGTGTGGTGGTGTGTGTGATTTGATAGATGATGAGACGATACGACGATGATGATGATGAATGATTATCATAGGGTATTTTTTCCGGGGGTTGAAAAGAAAGAAAAAGAAAGAGAGAAGAAAGAGAGAGAGAGAGAGAGACGAGACAGACAGACAGACAGACAGACAGACAGACAGACAGACAGACAGACAGACAGCAAAATAGACCAAGAATCACGTGAGAATCAGAATCAGTACCACACGAAATTTGAATTCTTTATTTTCATAAAGTCAAAGAGAGACATATTGAACACAAAAATGCAAACACTCAATAAAAACTGAAACCATTAAAGTAAACTCCACATAATATTCCGAAAGTTGTAAATTAAGAAAATAACTATACCCATACTGCTGCACTAAATTTGATCTCTTTTACAAGAGTAGTCCTCTGTGTGTGTGTGTGTGTGTGTGTGTGTGTGTGTGTGTGTGTGTGTGTGTTGTGTGTGTGTGGTGTGTGTGTGTTAGACAGGTAAATGGTGGGAGTTTGGTGCCGAAAAAACCCCCATACTTTTCTATTGGGGACGGGATAGCTCAGTGGTCGGAGCACTCGCTTTCCCCCAGCCAAGTTAAGCAGCGTCGAGCATGGTTACCAGTTGGATGGGTGACCGTTTGCGCGCCTTGGCTTCATTACAGTTCCCTCAGTTCACCCAGCTGTAAATGGGTACCTGCCCTCTTTAGGGTCAGGAAGGTAAAGCAGCGAGGGAGAGGAGATGGGCGCCGCCCTCACTATGCTGGCCCTAGAGAAGTGAGGTCTCTGACGCCTCGCTCCCCTACGACCTTATAGGTTATGGGACTCCTTTACCTTTTACCTTACCCTACTTTTCTATTTTCTTGTCGTGATTTCACTTATCACCATCTTTCATTGGACATCCTATATTGGTTGGGAGGGAGGGAGGGGTGGGGAGGGGGGTCAGGAGGGGGTGGGGGGGGGGGGGGGGGGTCACGATCCCTGGCTAGAACTGCGAGGTTCACCAGTGGTGAGATTTCACCAATGCAACCGTTATTTGCCTACCACTAAGGTAGCCGCATTCCGACTACGGCTATGATGTCTAATAATAACAATAATAATGATGATAATAATAATAATAATAATAATAATAATAATAATAATAATAATAATAATAATAATAATAATAATAATAATAATAATAATAATAATAATAATAATAATGAATGGATTGTATATAGCGCTATATCTTGCACAGACAAATCAAAGCGACATGACCTCAGCGTGGATGTGGGGTTTTATTCAGATTTTGTCCTATTTTCTTACCAGCACAAAATAGCCTACTCCTCCAAAAGGCAGAACAGGTTTTAACTTGTTCTCCAGAAATTCTGCGTGCGTTCACACTCGGGGCTTCGGTTTATCGTCTCATCCGAAAGACTTTCGGGGAAGTGATGGAGTCAGTGCTGATGTGAACTCCAGGGGCAAAATCGCTTTGAACGGGTGTCTCGGTTGAGGCTTGAACCCGGGCCGTCTGATCACGAGTGCAACGCTCTAACCACTAGACTATCCCCCCTCCTCCTCCAAAGTTTGATTGTGGTTGTGGTGGTTGTGGTATCTTCAAGAGTGTAGATATCTACTAAAAGAGATTTGTGTTATGAATATAGCAATTTTTAACGTAACGATAACGAGGATGATAATGACAACCCTTTTTTTAGGGTTTAAACATTTTATTTTCGCAAACTGTACATAATTTATCATCAGTAATAGGGATACTCACAGAAACAACAAGCTTGGAGCTAATGACAATCTTTATTGTTGATTTTATCTGTCTTTTTTTGTTGCTATCGCTGGTATTTTTCTCCCTATGCCTAGATGGTGACATTGATAATAAGGATGTTTTGTTTTTTATTTATTTGGTTTTGGTTTGTTTTGCTTGTAGTCTTCTGTTATTAATTTCGTTGTTCGCTGATTTGCTAATGATAAACTGACAACAAGACCGTCAGGCGATATACACAGAGAACACATCGAGACAACATCACATCTGTCTTTCACTGCAGACAGAATTTTTCAAGTTCAAGAGATTCTATACCAGAATTGTTCTTTTCTTCCATTTTTGGTTTGTTTCGTTTTTCGCCTGTGGGTTTTTCCGTCATGATATCATCCCACCCCCTTACTTTCCCAATCCATTTATCTGCCTTTGGTCAGCCATGTCTTCACCTGTTTCTTTGTTTTTTTTCGTTCTGTCTGTTTGTCATTGATAACATGCCCTCAGCCTTGTTTTATTTTGGCTACTGGGGGCAAGGGGGAAGGGGGGGTGTAGCCTGGTGGTTTGAGCGTGGTGCTCGTGACCTGACGGGACAGGATCAATCCCCCACTGTAGTACCCCTTCAAAACAGTTTTCCTCCAGAGTTAACATCAGTGCTGATACCACTCCCCTGAACGTCCTTCTGGTGAGACTATAAGCGGAAGTCCCGTGTGCGAACGCACGCAGATCTTGCGCACACGTTAAAAAACCCGTTCCACCTTTCGGAAGAGTTGGCCATTGTGTGCACACAATACGATACAGTGCTGTGCAATGCAATGCAATGCAATACAATACAATGCAATACGGTGCAATACAATGCAATGCAACACAACACAATACAATTCAATACGGTGCAATACAATGCAATGCAATACAATACAATACAACACAATGCATACACTGTAATACAATAGGATACAATACAATGCAATACAATACAATGTAATACAATACAATGTAATGCAATACAATACAACACAACACAATAATCATCATCATCATCATCATCATCATCATATATGTAATTTATATAGCGCTGAATCTTGTAAAGCAACAAATCAAAGCGCTCAGATAATTTTTTTTATATCGAGGATAATGGGATAAGCACTCATGTGCTTTTTTTACATCCAGTCCCCGTGTGTATGCAGTTTTGTAAATTTTGTAATCTGTTCCCACCGGCACACAATGGCTACTCTTTCGCAGGATTTAACGTGTGCGCAAGATGTTCTGCATGCGTTCGCACACGGGGCCTCGGTTTATAATCTCATCCGAAGGACCTACAATACAATACAATACAATACAACGCAATTCAATACAAAACAATATTATACAATACAAAACAATACCATGTCACACAGTATGTCTGCCATGGTGTCTTTTTAACCCAATCCAGCAAGGGAGACAATAACAGACGCCTTGTGCAAAATTATCTCCCATCTGTGACAGGCCACGCGTCGCAATGCACGTACTTCACAGGAACATACGTCAGAGCAAGGCTCTTTCATTGGCGCAGAAGCAGACAATAAAAAAAAGTTTAAAATATATTTTACAACAAACATCGGAGGGGGGAGGGAAATAATAAATGGGGCTCTCTGGAAAACTGTCTCCCTCTGTCTGTCTGTCGTCTGTCTGTCTGTCTTCGTCTGTCGATCTCTCTCACTCTCTCTCCTCTCTCACTCTCTCTCTCCCACTCTCTCATATTCTCTTAAAAGATATCAAGCTTAAATGTATCCCGCATGAGTGGCTCTTGTTGGATGTTTTTTTTCACTAGTTAAATGCATCATGTATTTTTCTTGTCTTTATTTGTAGTTACAAAAAAAGTCGTGTGTAGACCCCCCACCCCCCCCCCCCCTCTTGTCAATAGGCCACATTGGGCAATGACAATAAATTGGTCAAACCTCTCTCTCTCTCTGTGTGTATCGTGTGTGTTGTGTGTGTAGGTCGTAGTGTGGGGGTGTTGTCTGTGCTGTGCGTGCGTGCGGTGTGTGCGTGCGTGGTGCATATTGCGCACATGCGTGAATTGTGTGTGTGTGTGTGTTTTTCTTTTACTTCGAGGATAATGGAATAAGCACTTATGTGCTGTTTAACATCCAGTCCCCATGTTCATGCAATTTTGGAAATTTGTCACCGCTACGTAATGGCCTACTCTTTCCAAAGCGGAGCAGTTTAACGTGTGCGCAAGAGGTCGATCGTCTGACATGGGGCCTCGGTTATAGTCTCATCCGTAGTGACTTTAGGGGAGTAGTCGCACTGTTAACCAGAGGAAATATCCCCTTGACAGATTCGAACCCGGTCAGTCACCAATGCGCAACCCTCTAACTAACCAGGCTATCCATCCCTCACCCCCGCGTGTGCATGCGGTGTGTGTTGTGTGGTGTGTGTTGGTGTGTGTGTGTGTGGTGGGTGTGTGTGTGTGTGTTGTGTGTGTGTGGTGTGTGGGTTCGCGCGCACGTGTGTGTGCGTGTGTGTTTCTGTGTTTGCATAATGCGTGCATGCGAGCGTGTATGCGTGTGCGTGCTTTTGTGCGTGTGTGTGTTTGCATGTGCACGCGTGCGTGTGTGCGTGCGTGCATGGGTGTGTGTATGTGCATGTGTATGTGTGTGCGTCCGCGTGCGCGCGCGCATGTTAACGCAAACGCGTGTCCATGCAGAAATAAACCATACATGTTGGCATTGATTATTCGGTGGAAACACCACTCTTGAGGAAATAAATCTGGTGTTTCATCGGATGATTGTAAAGCAAGTCCGTGTTTTCAACGCCATTAGTTTTAAGCCTGTCCTCAACCCTCTGTGCATCCCTTCTGCATAATACGCCAATAAAGAAGACATTTTGTCTGTCTGTCTGTCTGTGTGTCTGTCTGTCTGTTTGTCTGTCTGCCTGTCTGTTTGTCTGTCTTTTTGTCTGTCTGTTTGTCTGTCTGTCTGTCTGTCTGTCTGTCTGCTGGCGCGCTCTCTCTCCCTCCCTCTTCTCTGTCTCTCTCTCGTATCAAAATAACATTGTTTATGTTCTGTCTGTCTGTCTCTCTGTTTCTCTCTCTCTCTCTCTCTCTCTCTCTCTCTCTCTCTCTCTCTCTCTCTCTCTCTCTCTCTCTCTCTCTCTCTCTCTATCTCTAGCATGTATCAAAATAACGTTGTTTATGTTCTGTCTGTCTCTTTCTCTGTCTGTATCTCTGTCACTCTCTCTCTCGCGCGCGCGCGCATGTATCAAAATAACGTTGTTTATGTTTGCTTGAAATAATTAGTTGTGATTATTAATGATTCCTTTTCTCAGGGCATGGGCCCGGATGGAAAATTTGATGTCAATACTTGTCTGTTACCCTTGGGAATAAAGAGTATCACTCACTCACTCACTCAATCACTCACTCACTCACTCAATCAATCAATCAATCAACCAATCTCTCTTGTAGGGATGGTCTGGTGATTAAAGCGTTGTGCTCACAATCTTGAAGCCTGGGTTCGAGTCACCATCGAGACGCCCATTCTAGGGATTTATCCACTGGCCCCGAAAGCCCTTCAGATGAGACTATGCACATAGGTCCCGTGTGAGAACGCACGCAGAACACCTTCCGCACACGTCAAAACCTGTTCTGCCTCTCGGAAGAGTAGGGCATTGTGTGCCGGTAGAAATAGTTGACCATTGTTTTTTTTTAAAGGAGCGCAAGCACACTGTGAAGACAACATCAGAAAGTGGACTGACTGGCCTTGAGTGGAACGATTTGCTACAGAAAGCAGAGGGGAGTGCAGGAAGCTGGTCGCAAAATCTTCATTGGTGCCCTCGTGGTCCAAAGGATTACGGGAAAGGTGAGGTGAGGTGATGTACACTGGTGTTGTGTGTCCAAAGGATTACGGGATAGGTGAGGTGAGGTGATGTACACTGGTGTTGTGCTTGAATATCTTCATTTCAAGGCGGAATACGGCTACATTAATGGTAAGCAAATGGTCGTATCGGCAAAATCTCACCATGAGTGAACCTCGGAGCTCTAGCCAGGTTGACAAAAGACAATTCAAACCCTCCATCTCCATCCTGACTGTCTGTCTGTCTGTAGCAGGGATGACGCCTCAAGGGAGATGATGATCCTTGACTTTTGAGGGTTGCCTCCCATGTGTGATAAGCCAGCCAGCTGAACATTTCCCGTTTCTCTCAGTACATGACGTAAGTAACAGCACCGAAGATGATTTTCTTTTTGTTTCATTCAATAGTATGGCGGACACGAGAATGATGATTATGAATGATAGTAATGGGGAAGGGTGAAAATAGTGTTACTCTCTCTCTCTCTCTCTCTCTCTCTCTCTCTCTCTCTCTCTCTCTCTCTCTCTCTCTCTCTCTCTCTCTCACACACACACACACACACACACACACACACACACACACACACACACACACACACACACACACACACACACACACACACACACCTCTCTAATTAGATCTAAATTATCCTATGCTCAGTGGTCGGAGCACTCGCTTTCCCCTAGCCAAGTTAAGCAGCGTCGAGCGTGGTTACCAGTTGGATGGGTGACCGTTTGCGCGCCTTGGCTTCAGTAAAGTTCCCCCAGTTCACCCTGCTGTAAATGGGTACCTGCCCTCTTTAGGGTCAGGGAAGGTAAAGCAGCGAGGGAGAGGAGATGGGCGCCGCCCTCAATATGCTGGCCCTAGAGAAGTGAGGTCTCTGACGCCTCGCTCCCCTACGACCTTATAGGTTATTGGACTCCTTTACCTTTACCTCCTCCTAAATACTTATTAAAGAAGCTTCAAAGTGTAGACTGTAAGGCATACAGACTTGCTCTAGGTGTGCCATTTCATACCTCGGCACTTGATACATATAAAGAAATTGGAATGTTACCACTTGATGAGTACCGACAACTTGTATATGCCAAATATATTCTGAGAAGCTCATCGCCTGATAACTTTGCTTTAGAAGAAATAAAAATGAGGTCTGAAACAGATTTTCCCAAAAGATCCCGACACATAAACTCTTTAATGACTATAAGTACATACACATCAGATCTTTACGAGCGTTCTGAAATTTTCAAATCTGATTTAGACTCACAAAGAGCAGTTTCAGTCTGTCCTGTTTGTGAAATGAAGCAAGCACACTTTGATGTAGATTATATCAACATGAAAAGAATGAGAATCCAAATATAATGGCAGTTAATGTCCATTCACATATAGAACATAATTACTCCCATTGTCTTAAAATTTATACAGATGGCTCACTTTTAGACAATCATCAAGCAGGTTCAGCATTCGTCATACCAGCACTAAAAGTAGAAATGTCGTATTATGTGTTGGTAAAAATCGATCTGCTTTTACAGCTGAACTGATCTCTATTCTCATGGCTTTGAATTTCATTTTAGATCATCCATACTGTTTCTTTCACATATTACTTTGTGTGGATTCAAAATCAGTTTTATATGTCTTAAAGTCTATAACTTATAAGCAATCTACTAAACTTCTACTAAATATCAAATACTTCACAAATCTTCTTCGTTTAAGAGGAATTCATGTTTCCTTTTGCTGGATTCCTTCACATATAAGATTATTTTCTAATGATTGGGCTGATTGGGCTGCGAAGAAAGGTGCAGTTATGAAAAGGGGTCTATAGTACTGGATGTCCCTCTATCCATTGCAGAGGGTTATCAGTTGTTAGAAGAAGCTTCCTCGAACAAATTCATAGAAAAGCATCGGCAAATCAAGCGGTTTTCACATTCAACTCAAAGTGGAAAGAGCGTAATTGAATACATTGATCACTTAGAGATTCATACAAATGCTGTCAAAGAAAGACAACTCAAGGCATTGTTTTTCAGGATAAGATTAAATTCACTCACAACAAAATTCAGCAAGGATGTTAAATGCTTATGTGGTGAATATATTTCAAATACCTATATCATACTTGAAAGTGAGAATTGAAAACCTTATCTCCCTGCCTTTTCTGAGAATACCATTGATGAAGTTTTGAACAATGTAAAGCTAACGTTTCACATTGCTAAAGGTTTATTGTTAAGTCCTATAGGGCATTGGGAGGCACCGTGGTCGAGTGGTTTAGGCGGTCAACTCGTGATCCAGAGGTCGCGGGTTCGATCCCCGCTCGGCTCGGTGTTGTGTCCTTAGGAAAGACACTTTACTCCTATTTTCCTCACTCCACCCAGGTGTACAAGTGGGTACCAGCTCTGCTGGGGAAGTATCTGGCGACAGACTAGCGTCCTGTCACAGGGGTGGTGAAAAACCATCAGTTCGCTTAACGCTACAGAAACCGGGATAAGCTCCGGCTCTATGGGCCTTCTGGCTCGAAAGAACATACTTACCTATAGGGCATGCATTGTAGTTGTAGTTCTCTTCGAATTTCTTTTTTTTTAATGTTGTTTTTTATCTGTTTATGTTAAGAATACTATTTGTGTATTTCCCTTGTTATTACTCTTTATTACACACACACACACACACACACACACACACACACACACACACACACACACACACACACACAAAACACACACACACACACACACACACACACACACTCACACGCATGCACGCACCACACAGAGTAGATCTGTCTATCTATATCTATCCATCCATCCATCTCTTTCATTCAGTCTCCTATCTTAGGGCCGTCTGGTATCACTTAAAGTGGAAAGACGTTAAAATTGAAGACTTACACACACACACACAATGTCTGTTTGTCCGCCAGTCTGTCTGTTTGTTTGTCTGTCTGTCTGTCTGTTTGTCTCTCTGTATCTCTCTCTCTCTCTCTCTCTCTCTCTCTCTCTCTCTCTCTCTCTCTCTCTCTCTCTCTCTCTCTCCTCTCTCTTTCTCTTTCTCTTTCTTTCTCTCATATGTGTGTGCGTGCGTACGCGTGCTTGCGTGCGCACTTGTGTGTATGTGTGTGTGTGTGTGTGTGTGTGTGTGTGTGTGTGTGTGTGTGTGTGTGTGTGTGTGTGTGTGTGTGGTGTGTGTGTGCATGTGTTGCGTGCATGCGCGCATGTACAACTTCGTAAGGGGCGGGAGGGGAATAGGGAGAACTGAGAGGGAGTGGCATGGTGCACTGTTTCCTGGTCACCTCCCTTGAAAGCTGCATCTGGTCCTGATCCACAGGCGCTTATCACTGCTGTGCAGGAACAACAACAACAACAACAGCAACAACAACAGCAACAGCAGCAGGAGCAGCAGCAGCAGCAGCAGCAGCAGCAAATGTGCTGTGGTTGTCATGGTTCAAGATGGTGCTTTGAACTGGTCTCAAGATACAGAAATATAACACTCGCGCGCACACGCACGCACGTGCGTGCGCGTGCAGACAGAACACACACACAGATAGATAGATAGATAGATAGATAAATAGATAGATAGATAGATAGATAGATAGATAGATAGATAGATAGATAGATAGATAGATAGATAGATAGATAGATAGATAGATAGATATGTATGTATGTATGTATTTATGTATACATATATATATATATATACATGCTCACAAAATATAAACACACACATACAAATACAAACTCACAACACACACACACACACACACACACACACACACACACACACACACACACACACACACACACACACACACACACACACACACACACACACACACATTCGCCTTTCATATTGTTTACTTTGGATTATTGTAATGAAGTTGTGTTGTTGGGGGTTTGGATAAAAACAACAAGTCTTCTTTCCTGGATGCACCTCTGATTTTTTCATTTCTGGCCCAGGCCAAAAGTGCTGTCAGTTATTGATGTCAGCTAAGTACCAACAAGGTCTGTACTGAAATGGCGTTCTGCTTTAAACTGTTGAGTACACCCGAAGTCGGAATGTGGCTACATTAATGGTGTGGGGGGAGGGTGGATGGGGGGGAGGTCGCATACGGAACATGTCCCCATTGGTAAGAGCACTAGCCGAGAAACAAAAAGAAAGAAAGGAAAAGTGTGGTGTTGAGGTTGTCTTCAGCCATGACAAACTCTGTAGCACAACAACCTTCAGCCTCCTTTAAAGAAGGAGAACAAATCCTCTGAAGTCAGAGTATGGCTGCCTATAATTATGGTGAGGTAGTGGAAAAAGCGTCACACAATCCAACTGCTCACTTAGTGAGCTCAGGAATAGCTCAGTGGTCGGAGCACTCGTTTTCCCCCAGCCAAGGTTAAGCAGCCTCGAGTGTGATTACCAGTTAGATGGGTGACCGTTTGTGCGCCATGGCTTCAGTACAGTCCCCCACTTCACCCAGCTGTGAATAGGTACCTTGCCCTCTTTAGGGTTACGGAAGGTAAAGCAGCGAAGGGAGAGGAGATGGGCGCCGCCCTCAATATGCTTGCCCCTAGAGAAGTGAGGTCTCTGATGCCTCGCTCCCTTATGATCACATAGGTTATGGGACACCTTTACCTTTACCCTAGTGTGTATTTACAGTCTCACAGCAGAGACAGACTACGGATTGTGGGTGACCCCCAGCGTGTTTTCTTTATTTTTCTTTATTCTTTTTTTCCAGGATAATTGAAATAGGGACCTATGTGCTTTCTTTAAAAATCCAATCCCCGTGTGTATGCAGCTTTGTAATTTTGTAATCCGTTCCCACCGGGACACAATGGCCTACTCTTCCGAAAAGCGGACCAGGTTTTAACATGTGCGCAAGATGTTCTGGGTGCGTTCGCACACGGGACCTCGGTTTATAGTCTCATCCGAAGGACGTTTGGGGAGAGTGGAGTCTGCACTGATGTTAACTCCATTGCATATCCCCGTGAACGAGATTCGAACTCGGGTCAGCAGATCACGAGCGCACGCTCTAACCACCAGGCTATCCCGTCTCTATAAGAGATGAAGCGACAAACACGAGACATGACAATCTCATTCCCCGAAATCGGAATACTGCTACCTGTAAAAACGGTTGTATACGTAAAATCTCACCATTAGTGAATCTCAGAGTTCTAGCCCGAACGAAAGAAAACTGACACTGTGGCAATGTAGTCCAAGCTTATATGAAGC
>CM054167.1:6023781-6038781 GCA_028751875.1 Rapana venosa | reverse complement strand
AGGGATGGGGGGAAGTAATGAATAACCAACAAAAAGTAAATAACAGAATACGCTGAAAATCACAGGTAAAAAGAAATGTTACACTTTTAAGGCTGTTCATTTAAAGTGCGTGTGTGTGCGTGTGCGCGCGTGCGTGCGTGCGTGCGTGCGTGCGTGTGTAAGTAGATAATACTATATTGCAAAAATCGTTCACAAAAATAAAAAACAATGTTTCTAACTTGTTTTAAATGTGTGTATGAGGGAAGGAGCGGGGAGGGGGAGGGAGGGGGGGGGGTTGCATGCATGCGTACGAGTGTGTCGTGCTTGTGTGCTTAAAAAGTACGCATGTGTTTGTATAAATGCTGGCGCGTGCTTGTTCATTCTTATGTGCCTGTCTGTCTGCATGTGTGCATGCATGCACTCACTCATACGTGCCCTTAAATGTATGAACCTACTTAAAATGCACACGCTGAATTTCTTAAGGCCCATTTCATGACAAAGGCACTCACAGCACTGATACCAGCTTGTATCAGAACAGCGTTGGTGATGCGTTATATACAAATGTTCATGGCAATATAATATATACACTTTGTCCTTTTGAACCAAAATGCCCGGAAGGAAGCCCTCCAATAGTATCATATCTTAAAAACCATGGTGATTATGATAATAATGATAGTCGTATTATCAACATCATCCTCCTCCTCCTCCTCCTCCTCCTCCTCCTCCTCATCATCATCATCATCATCATCATCATCATCATCGTCGTCGTCGTCGTCGTTGTCGTCGCCATCATCATCATCATCGTCAACGTCGTCGTTGTTGTTGTTTTATTAGCATTAATAGATTATCATGGTGACAATGCCTATGGCCACAATGACAATAACAAAAACAACAATTAAAAAAGATAATCACCATGATCGTAGTGGCCACGATGACGATGTTAACAGCAACGACAATAGTAATGAGAATAACTATAACGATAAGAAGAACACATCATGATGGTAGACAGAGTATAGCTGCTACCATGGACGTTTCATTCCCCAAAGCCAATATCCAACTCATTCAAGTTAACTATTAGCTGCAAACACTAAAGCACCCATTAAAAAACAACAACAACAACTAACCAACCAACCAAAACCAAACCCTAAACCAATCCAATCCTGAACAAAGCGAAAGCCTGTAGCTCGTGACAAATGGCAGATAACCTCTTTAGCACAAGACAGGACAAGGCAAGGCTGTTCATTTTACCCTCCTTACACCAAAGAAGGTTGACGGCATAGCTCAGTGGTCAGGGGAGGTAAAGCAGCGAGGGAAAGGAGATGGGCGCCGCCCTCAATATGCTGGCCCCTTGAGAAGTTGAGGTCTCTGATGCTTCACTTCCCTACGACCTCACAGCTTATGGGACACCTTTACCTTTTAAATCAAAGAAGAGAAGGCTGCCCTCGCACCCATAACCCTTCTGAATTCTTTATGCCACTACAACACAACACTTTTTTTTAAATCGAAAGCCTGAGCTTAAAAAGAACTGCAACATTTAGTTCTAAGAAAACATAATGATAAGCTATTTTAGGCAAGTGGCAATGCAGGATGAACAATTGGATGTGAGTATTTGGTATTCCCCGCAGTGTTTCCGATGTTACTGCTTTATGACATAGCAAAACGGTGCAGAAACCACCCTCAACAAACAAAATCATCATCATGACAAAGAAACAAAAAGTGTCAAACTTCCTTTTGAAAAAAGAAGATATTAATGGACAAGAATCCCAAAAAGATAAATGCGAAAGAAACGATAAGAAATATACTATACATACTATAATATACATACTTGCACTATACTTTCAATTGCAAAAACAGGGTATCGTGAGTATCAAAATAGGAAGAAAACAAACCAAAATAATGTGAATGCATAGATGTCAGCAGCTTCTTTTTTGACAGAATACTTTTACACCGACCCTTCATATATTAGCTCCAACCCATCCCCCTCCTACTCCCCCACCCCCACTCCACCCCTCCCCCTCCCCTTCCCCCCCACTTCACCTCAAATCCCGTTGTCCCTCTATCAACATTGCATCAACTACAACTTTCCTTGACTTAGATCGTCACATTTTCGATCCTTCCTTTCATTTCTTCAATTATTCGTTTGTTTGTTTTCCTCGCTTGCTTATTCGCTTCTTCGTTCATTTGTTTCATCTCTCACTCACTCATTCATTCGTTTGTGGTTTATTTCACTCACTTTTTCATTCCTATTCTTTCTTTCTTTCGGTGGTGTTGTTTTCATTTGTTTTGTTGGGGTATTTTTTCTTTCTTTTTCTTCATTCAACAAGTTGGATGTTTAAAATTCTGAAAATCTGTGCTTCCTAGTTGTTGTTTTTTCCACAGCTTACTTTTTTTCTTTTCCTTATACTCAAACTCGTATGTTTGGATGACTTTTTAAAAAAATTCTCGTAACACTTTAGAAATATCCTCACTAATTTTCCTTCTTAATATCTGGCAAGCACAGATGAACAAATCTCATAATTCTTTCCAGCAGTGGTCATGATTATTTTCTCTGCAAAAAATGCTAATCTAACAATTGACCACGTGTTACCATATTCAAATTTCTCCTTTCAGGAGTGACAAAGGTATTGGTAAAGAAGAAAAACCTGTCTTTTATTTTCATAACAATCAACATCAATTTGATGATTTCTGCCTTTCCTCTTTTCGGCCTTCTTAAGTGAATCTTTCTGACTGCATAAAAAAAAAAGAAACAAACAAACAACAAACAGCAAAACCAACCCAAAACAAAAAAACAACTTTTCAACCTATCCGGCTCCTTCCTTCTTTCTTTCTTTCTTTCTTTCTCCCCCTGCTCTCCCATTTGCCAACCCGCAATGCGGACACAAATCGCACGATCTTTAACCTGCATATGCTTCACTTTATACACGCCTATACATACATACGATAGTCCAAGGGGAGAGGGGGGGGGAAGGGTTTTACAAATTCAAGAAGTAAAGCCCTCATCCTTGAATATGGACGACCACTGGTTACACAGTAGAATAATGTTCATAATGCGATAAATAACCATCATCAGAATGCTCCACTATTGGCATTGCTAAAACAGAGAGGTAAACAAAGAGTGCCAACAGGGAGAACTTGTTGCAAAACTACAACACACCAGCCACAGGGTCAAGTACAAAAAAGGAAAGTAGGAGTGTTGGTCAATTTACAGCCGCTTACCATGTTACATTATTTTCCTGTTGTCTTCAGAGATATACAATGTATGTATGTGTGTATGTATATATGTATGTATGTGGTGGTAAATTCAGAATCAGTGAGCACTGATTCTCATTCACCTTATAAATCACCAACTACGATCAGACTGCTTAGTCTTCAAGAAAAGCAAACAGGATAAGTCTGCATGAGGCCATTTGGGAATAAATTTCTCTGATAAAGTTCTGACCAATCTTTATCTCACTTTCGCAACAACAAAAACAACTGGGTCTGCGGTGCTCTCTGTCTTTCCTTGTTTGCTCATGCAAGGCATTAACATTGCAAATTTCTTACCTATTACTTCATCTGCAAAAAGAAATGGAAGTATTGCTTAGGTCCTTCAGGGTGTGCGTTTGTATGTGTGTGTTTATGCGTGCGTGCGTGTATGCACAGGATATTCCATATAGGCTATCTCACACCTACAGCGTCATAAACAGTTGGAGAATGATAGGGGGGGAGGGGGATGGAGCACAAAAGGCCTAACTCAAGCCACCAAAGTGTTTCTCCAAACCAGCTCAGCAGGTACTATGCTCCACCAGCATGTCCACATTAACCAGCCTCTCAGCCAGCCCAGGCTGCAGCCAGGCAGCCAGGCAGGCAGGCAGGCCAGTCCCCGGGCCTTCACTGGTTGTCCTTGGGAAAGACCAGGAACTTGAGGCGCTGCTGGCTGTCGATGATGCTGTGCACCTCCACCAGGGGACAGTCGGCGATGGACTGGTCGTTGATGGTCAGGATCTGGTCCCCGGTGTGCAGGATTCCGGACAGCAGCTTCTGCGTGCTCTTGTCCACAAACCCCGACACGAACTTTCCTGCACAAGGTCCATCCATCCATCCATCAAGTAGTTGATCAACTGACTAATCAATCGATCAATCAATCTATCGATCTATATATCTACTTATAAACCAATCAATCAATCAATAAGCGATTTCCATGATTGATCAAATAACTGCGTACGATCAGTAGTAAAGTAAAGGTGGTAAAGGTGTCCCATAACCTATAAGGTCATAGGGGAGCGAGGCGTCAGAGACCTCACTTCTCCAGGGGCCAGCATATTGAGGGCGGCGCCCATCTCTTCTCCCTCGCTGCTTTACCTTCCCTGACCCTAAAGAGGGCAGGTACCCATTTACAGCTGGGTGAACTGGGGGACTATACTGAAGCCAAGGCGCGCAAACGGTCACCCATCCAAGTAGTAACCACGCTCGATGCTGCTTAACTTGGCTGGGGGAAAGCGAGTGCTCCGACCACTGAGCTATCCCGTCCGACATGTACGATCAGTAAATCAATTAACTAATCAATCAATCAGTTAATCAATCAATAAGTCAGTCACCGACTTCATCAACTAACTAGTCAACCAACCCCTCAATCAAATCAACTCCTTTTCTGTTGTTGTTGTTGTTAGTTACAGCTTCAAGGTTGGCGAGTGGTCAAGACTGTCACTATGTGCCCGTTCACCCACCACTAAGGTCACCCCACTCTGATTTGGGGAAAGTATCAATTAATCATCAGTCATCATCAGTAGCCAAACTGACGGCGGACACCATGTCAGAGCCCCCATTTCATACAACTTTTTAAGAGTCAAATGTGCAGACTAGAATTCCCAGATATCCATTGGTTGCCGTTCTCTCAGCATCCCCGTCAATCACCAGTGCCAAACCTGGGAGGACATCATGGCAGGGAAGAATCCCACCCACAGACATGTTGCTGTGGTCAGCGTGTTGACTTCTTCACTTCCCTGTGGGGATGCTGGGTCCTGCCAGTATAAACAGCATCCCCACCTTCTGGAAATTATATGCTAGGAATTCCCTTTTTTCTATCCCTCTCTTTGTTTCTGCCTTGTTCCTTTTCTTCCTTTCACCACCTCCTTGTCTATCTTTTTAGCCTTCTTGGTCCATTCTCCTACCATTTCTCCCAGAAAGACACAAAAGACACCAATTCTCTCCCACTCCAAAGTTGGAAGCGCAGGGCATGACTTGCCAGGCGCTTAACGGCAGCGAAATGCATTTTTCACTCACAGAACAGCCATCAACAGCCGCTGTCTGAGCTTTCAACAACAACGAAGAAGAATGGATCTTCACAGAAGACAGACATTAAAGGAATGACACCAATACCCGAATAAAATGGATGAGTAACATCAACATACCCAACATACGGGATAACTCAGTGGTCGGAGCACTCGCTTTACCCCAGCCAAGGTTAAGCAGCATCGAGCGTGGTTACCACTTGGATGGGTGACCGTTTGCGCGCCTTAGCTTCAAGTTCACTTCACTGTTCACTGGTCCCGTAACCCGCCAGGGTCGTAGGGGCGCTGCATGGTGGACGAACGGTGGACGAACGGTGGACCAGCTGGCTCCACTTAGCACGGTCGTGGGCGAGTTCCTGGGTGACACTGAAGTCCTCCCCTGTCCAATCACGGATGTCGTCGGCCCACTTTCTCCTTTGTCTGCCCCGTCTTCTCTTCCCCTGGACTGTTCCTTGCAGGATGGTCTTTGCAAGTCCTTCTGAGCGTGTTACGTGCCCATACCATCTGAGTTTCCTCTTTTTCGCCGTGGTCAGTAGGTCTTCATAGTCCCGCACCTGTTGAGTGATCATTCTGCGGACTTCATTGTTGGTGACATGGTCCTTGTATGAGATGCCAAGGAGCCTTCTGAGGCATCTCATTTCTACTGTTTGGATCCTCCTTTGTAGGTCTGCGTTCAGTGTCCATGCCTCAAATGCGTAAAGCATGATTGAGGTGACTAGCGCGTTTAGTAACTTTACCTTGGTTCCGAGAGGGATGTTTCTGTCTCTCCATATGGTCTTCAGTCTTGCCATTGCTGCTGCTGTTTGTGCCGCTCTTGCTAGGATTTCGGTCTTCGATCCCTCCTCACTTATGATGGCACCAAGGTACTTGAAATGGTCAACTGTCTCCAGTTCTTTTCCGCTGAGAGTGATCTTGGTGGTGATTGGCTGGGCTCTGTTTGACATGAGCTTGGTTTTCTCGGCGCTGATTTCCATGCCGTATCGTGAGGATATTTCGTCCAGTTGCTTCACTAGGTTGGTCAGTTCCTCTTCATTTCCTGCCAGACCGTCAATGTCATCGGTAAACCTGAGGTTGGTGATTGTTTGCCCTCCAATGCTGACTGTGCCTGTGTGGTCTTCCAAGGCGTCAGTCATGATGCGTTCGAGGAAAATGGTAAATAGTGTCGGCGACAGCAGACATCCCTGTCGGACCCCAACTGAGGTACGGAACCATTCCCCTACCGTGCTGTAAATGGGGACCTGCCCTCTTTAGGGTCGGGGAAGGTAAAGCAGCGAGGGAGAGGAGATGGGCGCCGCCCTCAAGATGCTGGCCCCTGGAGAAGTGAGGTCTCTGACGCCTCGCTCCCCTACGATCTTATAGGCTATGGGACACCTTTACCTTTACAACAGCATACACACCAACAGCAGACCAGCCTTCACTTCACAACACCTGGTGACCTAAAACACACACCACACACACCACACACACACACACACACACACACACCACACACACACACAACACAACCCGACCTCCCATTCACCTGATATAAAAACAACAACAAACCCAACAACAACAACAACAAGAAGCCCCAGTGTCTGACCTTGCAGCGTTTCCTCGTTGCCCTGGGTCAGCTGTACCCCCAGCTGCCCCTTAGGAGGCCGTATCAACTCCACCACCTGCGTGCCATCCGGGTTCAACTGCAACAGGCGTCCGATTGGCCGAACGTCCTTGCTGTCGTGGGACGAGTCCACTGCCACCAGCTGGGGGTGTTGGGTGGCGGTGACGGGGTGGTCGCCGCTACTCTCCGACTTTTTCCGTTTCTTCTGTTTGGGCCAGGTATGCTTGCTGAGGGATGACGACGGCTTTCTGAAAAACAAGTTCCGAAATCTGGGTTTTTTGGGGGGAGAGGGTAAGGTTAGTTTACTGGGCTTTTCTGGAAGGGGGAGGGGGGTGGAAGGGTTGCGTGGTGGTGGTGGTGGATGTGGTGGTGTGTGGTGGTGGTGGATGGTGGTGGTGGTGGTGGTGGCGATGAGGAGGAGGAGGAGGAGGATGGTGGTGGTGGTGGTGGTGAGGAGGAGGAGGAAGAGGATGGTGGTGGTGGTGGTGGTGGTAGTGATGATGATGACGATGATGATGATGATGATGACGACGAAGACGTCGATGACGACGATGATGACGACGACGACGACAATGGTGGAAAGGGTGACAATGACGTATGTAACGAAAGTTTCTTTTTCTATAAAACAAAACTGGTAAAATGGCTAACACGATGACGCTAATGATGATGACGATTTTTTGCCGCTGCCTGAATTTGTTACATGTGTAAGTTGTGGGTAGATTATACACTGCTAGCTATAATAAACTTTGTGGATCCGTGGCCTAGAGATATGGCAGCTTCCTAGAAATCGAGAAATCTGGGTTCGATCCCCGTCCCAGCCCGAACCTTTCCCCCGTCCACTAGACCTTGAGTGATGGTCTTGGTGCTAGTCTTTCGGATGAAACTGAGGTCACGTATGCTAAACACAATTAACGCACGTAAGAGAACCTACTGCGAGAAGAGAGGTGTCCCTGGTAAACATTCGTACAGAAAAACACTCTGGTAAGGAAGCAAATACATATGCAGACAGGAAAAAGATATGGGTGGCGCTGCTCTTGTGGCGACGTGCTCTCCCCGGGGAGAGCAGCTCAAATTTCACGCGGAGAATTCTGCTGTGTCTTAAAGTGATATAAAATGTAACACAATATACTATAATACAAACTAAAACAATACACTGCACTATAGTACAATACAATACAGTACATTACAATGCAACACAGTGCAACACAATGCAATGTAATACAATACAATGCAATACAATGCAATGTAATACAATACAATGCAAATCTAACTTATAGCTGTTTATTTGTGCGTTTTTCCCTGTTCCCTATTAAGATGTTAGAAACAAACAATTTGACATGAATGTGACTCCCCTTTGCTTCACTCTCATAAATGTAAATCGTGTTGAACAAAAAAGTTAAGTCTTTTCCGAAAAATACATGCTCAGACCAAAACACACACACACATGAGCGCGCATATCACACACACACACGCGCGCGCGCTCACACACACACACACAAACATACACACACACGCGAGAGAGAGAGAGAGAGAGAGAGAGAGAGAGAGAGAGAGAGAGAGAGAGAGAGAGAGAGAGAGAGAGAGAGAGAGAGAGAGAGAGAAAATTAACACACAAACACAAGCAACACACACATACACGCGCACGCGCGCGCGCGCTCATACACACACCACCACTACCACCACCACCACAAACACACACACACACACGCACACAACACAAAACACACACACACCACCACCACACTCACTCACTCACTCACTCACTCACTCACTCACTCACTCTCTCACTCACTCTCTCACTCACTCACTCATTCTCACTCACTCACTCTCTCACTCACTCACTCACTCATCTCTCACACACTACTCACTCCTCACCTCACTCTCTCACTCACTCACTCACTCACTCTCTACTCACTCTCTCACTCACCCTCCTCTCACTCACTCACTCTCTCACTCACTCACTCACTCACTTACCTCTCTCACTCACTCTCTCTCATCTCTTCACTTCCCTCTCACTCACTCTCTCTCATCTCTCATCCACTCACTCTACTCCTCACTCACTCACTCACTCTTATCACTCACTACTCTACACTCACTAAACCACTACCTCTCACTCACAACCACTCACACTCATCTCATCATCACTCACTCTCTTTCATCACTCACACTCCACTCTCACTCACTCCACACACTCATACACTCACTCACATCTCTCACTCACATCACTCTCTCACCACTCACTACCTCATCACTCACTCACTCTCTCACTCCTCACTCAGTCATCATTACTCTCACTCACCCACTTACTCTCTCACTCACTCACTCTCTCACACTCTCTCATCACTCACTCTACTCTCACTCACTCTCTCACTCACTCCTTACTCACTCACTCACTCTCTCATCACTCACTCTTTCACTCAAACTCTATCACTCACTCACTCTCATCACTCACTCTCCCCACTCTACTCACTCACTCACTCTATCACTCAATCCCTCTCTCACTTCCAGTTCACTATCTCTCATATCACATCACTCTCACTCACTCACTACTCTCCTCACATCAACTCTCACTCCATCTTCTCACTCACTCCTCTTCTCACTCACTCACTCGCTCTCACACACTCACACACCTCTCAACTCTCTCACTACACACCACACTCACTCACTTCATCACACTCACTCACTCACTCACTCACTCACTCATCACTCCACTCACTCACCTCTCCTCACTCACTCTCATCATCTCACTCACTCTCTTATCACTCACTCCTCTCCACCACTCTCTCACTACTCAACCTCTCCTCACTCTCTCACTCACTCTCCTCACTCACTCACCCACCCTTACTCCTCTCTTCTCCACTCACTCACTCTCTCTCACTCACCTCTCTCACTCACTTCTCACTCTACTTCCCTCTCTCCTCCTCACTCACTCATCACTCACTCTCCACTCACTCACTCCTTTCACCACTCTCTCACTCATCTCTCCTCACACTCTCTCTTCCATTTCACTCACTATCTCCTTTCACACCTTCATTCCCTCTCTCACCACTCTCTCCCCCTCACTCACTCCCTCCCTCACTCCTCCCTCACTCCTCCCCTCACTCACTCTATCACTCACTCTCTCACTCACTCTCTCACTCACTCTCCACCTTCTCCACTCTCTCCCACTCACTCTCTCACTCCTCTCTCACTCACACTCATCTCACACATTCTACTCACTCCTCCTCTCCACTCAACTCCTCACTCACTCACTTCCTCATTCTCTCACTCCACTCTCTCCACTCACTCTCTCATCTTCACTCACTCACACTCTTCACTCTCCCACTCACCTACTTCCACTCACTACTCTCTTTCACTCACACCCTCACTCACTCACTCTCACTCACTCTCCCCTCTCCTCTCTCTCTCACACTTCATCACTCAACATCACTCTCTCTCTCTCCTCAACTCACTCTCTCACTCTCTCTCACTCACTCCTCACTCTCTCACTCACTCACTCATCTCTCATTCACTCACTATCTTTCTCACTCACACACACACTCATCACTCACTCACTCTCACTCACTCACTCTCTCACTCACTCCTCATCTGCACTCACTTACTCTCTCACTCACTCACTCTCTCACTCACTCAGTCTCTTACTCACTCACCACTACTCTCTCACTCACTCACTCTCTCACACTCTCTCTCACCCAACTCTCTCACTCACTCTCTCACGCTCTCACTCACTCACTCACTCTTTCACTCACTCTTTCACTCACACACTCTATCACTCACACACTCTATCACTCACACACTCTATCCCCTCAATCCCTCTCTCACTCAGTCACTCTCTCATTCACTCACTCTCACTCACTCTCTCTCACTCACTCTCACTCACTCACTCACTCACTCTCTCACTCACTCACTCGCTCTCACACACACACCACACACTCACTCTCCTCACTCACTCCACTCATCACTCACACACTCTCTCCTCACTCACTCACACACTCACTCACTCCCTCACTCACTCTCTCACTCACTCTCTTACTCACTCTCTCACTCACTCTCTTACTCACTCACTCACTCTCTCACTCACTCTCTCACTCACTCACCCACTTACTCTCTCACTCACTCACTCTCTCACATCCTCTCACTCACTCTCTCTCTCTTTCACTCACTCACTCTCTCACTCACACTCTCACTCACTCACTCTTTCACTCACTCTCTCTCTCTCACTCTCTCTCTCTCTCTCACTCACTCAGTCACTCACTCTCTCACTCACTCACTCTCTCTCTCACTCACTCTCTCACTCACTCTCTCACTCACACTCTCTCTCATTCACTCACTATCTCTTTCACACACTCTCATTCCCTCTCTCACTCACTCTCTCACACGCTCACTCACTCCTCCCTCCCTCACTCCCTCACTCACTCTCTCACTCACTCTCATTCCCTCTCTCACTCACACTCTCTCTCATTCACTCACTATCTCTTTCACACACACTCTCATTCCCTCTCTCACTCACTCTCTCACACGCTCCCTCACTCCCTCCCTCACTCACTCCCTCACTCACTCTCTCACTCACTCTCATTCCCTCTCTCACTCACACTCTCTCTCATTCACTCACTATCTCTTTCACACACACTCTCATTCCCTCTCTCACTCACTCTCTCACACGCTCACTCACTCCCTCCCTCCCTCCCTCACTCACTCACTCTCTCACTCACTCTCATTCCCTCTCTCACTCACTCTCTCACAACACTCACTCACTCTCTCACTTACTCACTCCCTCCCTCACTCCCTCACTCACTCCCTCACTCACACACTCACTCTCTCACTCACTCCCTCACTCTCTCCCTCACTCACTCACTCCCTCACTCACTCACACACTCCCTCACTCATTCCCTCACTCACTCCCTCACTCATTCCCTCACTCGCTCACTCACACACACACACACATCACTCTCTCACTCACTCCCTCACTCTCTCCCTCACTCACTCACTCCCTCACTCACACACTCACTCCCTCACTCATTCCCTCACTCACTCCCTCACTCATTCCCTCACTCGCTCACTCACACACACACACACTCACTCTCTCACTCACTTGGACTTGGCAGTCTCCGTGGCCGAAGCGTCCACCACCTCGTACACATTCTCCTCCTCCTCCTCCTCCTCCTCTCCTCCCTCCTCTCCTCCCTCCTCCCCCTCCCCTCCGGCTCCATCTTTGGCTTTCTTCTTCTTCCCAAACAACCCTTTGAAGGACCTCAGCAGAAACGGTTTCTTCATCTTCCTCTCCCCCTCTCCTCCTCCTCCTCCTCCTCCTCCTTCGTCTTCCGCTTCTTTGCTCTTCCTCTTCTTCTTCTTCTTGTTGCTCTTCTTGGGCTTCTTGTCCAGGCCCCCGTCCAGGCTAAAGGCGTTGCGCAGACGACTGACCGCCTTGTCCTTTTTGTCCGGGGGGTCATCCGTCAGGTGGGGTCTGGACAGGCTCCGTAGCCGGGCCTCCTTCAGTCGGGTGCTGTCCACGCGGATGACGTTGCTGTATTCGTTGTACTTGCTCTGCCTGCAAACATCATAATAATAATGATAATAATAATAATAATAATAATATAATAATAATAATAATAATAATAATAATAATAATAATAATAATAATGTATGGAATTTATATAGCGCTGAATCTTGTAAAGCAACAAATCAAAGCGCTCAGATTTCATTTCATACCACTTTAAGTCATGGCAGATTTCTCTCTGTGAAATTCGGGCTGCTCTCCCCCGGGGAGAGCGCGTCGCCACAAGAGCAGCGCCACCCTTTTTTTTCCCCCTGTCTGCAACTGTATTTGTACATGCACACACGCGCGCGCGCAAACGCGCACACACACACACACACACACACACACACACACACACACACACACACACACACACACACACACACACATACATACATGATGATGATGGAGTCATAAAAAAACCAACCAAACAAAATAACCCAGCTCACATATACGCATGCGAACAAGCATACGCAATCACGCACGCACGCACACACACACACACACACGAGCGCGCGCACACACGCACGCATGCACGCACACACGCACGCACGCATGCACACGCGCGCGCACGCTTACATACACCAACTAACATTCCTTTCTTCATCATCGTGCAATGACTTCCACCACCATAAACCAACGAACCAGCCAACTAATAAACTAACAAACTGACCAATCAGTCAACCAGCCAACTGATCAACTAACAAACTGACCAATCAGTCAACCAGCCAACTGATCAACTAACAAGCTGACCAATCAGTCAACCAGCCAACTGATCAACTAACAAGCTGACCAATCAGTCAACCAGCCAAATAATAAACTAACAAGCTGACCAATCAGTCAACCAGCCAACTAATAAACTAACAAGCTGACCAATCAGTCAACCAGCCAACTAATAAACTAACAAGCTGACCAATCAGTCAACCAGCCAACCAACCAATCATCCAACCAACCAGTAAACCAACCCACCAACCAAACAACCCATACACCCGTCCACCCACCCACCATCAGCCAACCAACCAACCAACAAACAATGCCAACGAACAAATTGACCAAACAACCAACACACCAACCCACCCACCTACCCACTCTCCCACAACCAACCAACAAACCCACCAACTCCCCCACCCACACACTACCAACCAACCAACCAACCAACCCACCCTCCTACCCACTTGCCCACAACCAACCAACAAACCCACCAATCCACCCACCAACCAACCAACGAAAACCACCTACCTACCAACCAACCACTAACCCACCAACCAACCAAACAACCCAGCCACCAGCCACCTACTCACCTACCCACTCACCAACCAGCCTACTCACCCTTCCACCAACTAACCAACCAACTAACCCACCCACCAACCAACCCATCCACCCACCCACCCGACAACTGCCAACAATCATATAATAATAAACTCACGTCTCCCGGTACCTCCTTTCAGGAAGAGGAGGACTGTCACCATCATGGTCACTTCCTCCTCCTCCTCCTTCCTCCACCTCCTCTTCATCCTCCGTCTCCTCCTCCTCCTCGCTGTCCTCACTCTCACTCCCATCCCCGGGCACCCTCAGCCTGCTCATCTGACCGTGCCGAGGCACTGCAGGCAAGCTTTTGCCGGACTCTGCAACGCCCTCTTGAACACGCTCAGGAGCAGACAAGAGCGAGGAATGCCTGGCGGGCACTTCTGGGGCTTCGTCTCTCTCGGGGTCGTCCGATCTCCCGGGAGAAGGTTCCTGGAGAAGGCCAGGCTGGGCTGGCGCCTTCGGTTTCGTGTCCGCGTCTGAGTAGGTCCTGGTCAGATCTCTGGGCTTGGGTTGGGGTTTGGTCGCCAGTTTCTTCTTGCCAGGCTCTGAGTTATCCGAAGTCTTTGATGGTTTTTTCGAGACGTCCGGTTTTTTGGGGGTGGTGGGTTTCTTAGGGGGTTCTGTTGGTTTTCTAGGGGGCTGGGTTGCGGTTTCTGTTTTCTCTGGTGGTGGTGGTGGTGAAGATGGTGGTGATGCAGGTTCTCCAGTCTCGGGGGAAGACCCTTCAGGGGATGACTTCAGCACTGGGGAAGCTTCTGAAGCGGTGATCTGCACCGATACTTCAATGGGGGCTTTAGGCGCGGAGTCGTCAGCGCTCTTACCCTTTCCATCTTCGTCCTCTTCTCGGGGAGAATCTTCAGCAGGCGGCTTGGGCGGCAGAGCTCCAACGAAAGGCGTTTTTAACCCCACAGCCGCCATTTTGGTCACCAGCTCGGCTTGAGGACTCCCGTCATTTCTGGCCTCCGGTTTCCAAGCCTCGGACGCCATCTTGTCCGGCTTAGGTCCCGGATGTGGCTTGGCCTTGGTGACGAAGAACGAGCTGAGCGTGGATGTCTTCTTGGCCGTGGAAGGGGAGGCGGCACCCGTGGGAGGAGAGGAGGCGTCCTCCTCTTCAGGGGGGTGCCCGCTAGTGCTGGATGCTTGTTTCAGGGTGTCTGCCGGCGTCTTGTGGACCTGGGCGTACATGTGATGCTGCATCAGTTCCGTCACCAGGGGGGATCCTTGCCGTTCCGCTTCAGCGCCGGCGATGTCTGCAGACAGGAGAGTGGCTTGTTAGACATGCGGGAGATGGCTGTGCAGCGCTTCCT